>OX422211.1:352608459-353044886 GCA_949130495.1 Sambucus nigra | reverse complement strand
ATACCTTTTATTTAGTATTATTTCACATCTTTTATTTTCATATAAATAACCCCCCCCCCCCCCCCCCCCCCAAAAAAAAAAAAAGAGAGGGTTTGCTCATAAATTCCAAATGGGAATTCTCACACTTTTCTCACAACTAAAACACTTTCTAAACACACACACACACACATAAGAGAAGTCCCCGGTTGGATTTATGGGATAAAGCCCACCCCTCATTTTGCATACGAACTACGTGGACTTTGATGCCTTTATAGGCTACGTAGGCGTCTCGGGGTAAAGCCCGAGACTCGAGTCCTATTTCTTCCCACTTTTATTTATTCTTCTATTTTCTAACTTAATCCTCTTAGGTTCTCTATCTATATATATACATATATTTGTTCTTAGTGGCGTATTATTCCATATACGTTATCGTTCCGTTATAATGATCAACGCAAGGATAATCGTGTAAATCCTATTTTTTAAATATTACTTTTAGGGATATTCACACGGATGATTCGCTTTATATTTTCCATGATACAAGTCGATGATTCATCTCTCCACTACATATACCCATGCACACATATCACAGGGAAATAAAGGAAAATAGCAATAACCCATGAGAGATTGTAAGGGCGAAATGGGTGCCTAACACCTTCCCATTTCGTAACTTAGCCTACGGATCCTTTTTGAATCATTTTTGGTTTCGTATGTATCCGTATGTCTTTGGATGCGGTCCTTCGGGATGGCTCCCTTTTCTTTTGTCTGTTTTAAGTAAAATAAACTGGCGTCTCCATCTCTCTATATTTTTCACCTCATCACTGACGCCACCCGAAGCGCTCTCGAGAGGGATGCGCGAAACTAAGATCCTCCCGAGAAGAAGAAGACTCCCCTCTTTTTTCATTTCTCTCCCGGCGTGAGGATCAGAGGGGATGACCACAATGGCGACTCTGCTGGGGACTTTTCATTTTGAGGGCTAGACTATATTTACATGGGTGTTTTATTTCCTTATATATTCCCCTATTTTGCATGTTCCCTTTTTTACTATTCATGTGTACCTCATGCTTATGCTTCTATTCACACACTCATTGAAGATTCTCCATGTACACTTCACACCACGTGCACTTAGGATCACATATACCCCATGTTTCATGCATCACCCTTGGTATACCATTGGTACTTGTACTTTGCTCCCCATTTGGCATAATCAAGAAATATACTCTCATAAGATACTAATAAGAGAATCATGCATGATTCACACGATATCACCAAAGAGCATTATGATTGACCAAATTTTGTCCAGTAACTAGAGGGTCACTTCGTGATGGGCGCTGGTCCGGCAGGGCGCAGTTAGCCTAAGCGATATGACTCTCACCTTTCATTGGCCAAGTACTTTTGACGTATACCGAACGGTCCCCTCGCGTTGTACCACTTGACCGAAGTCATGACGGGAGGTATATCGCAGGGAACTCATTCAGGTATGCCGAGTATATCAAATTCTCTCTCATATGTACCGTCCCGATGAGGTATATATTGAGGCAATTCACGTACACTCAGGTATATCAAATGGCTTGTCCACATGTACTGATTGCCCGCAAGAGCAAGACGTATATCGTGGAATTCACGCCAAAGGGGAACCCTTTTCGATTCACCTAACCAACTGCATACCGCATATAGGTGTCAAGCCTAGGACACATATGTTAGATTGCCGATTTCAACTTGAAACTCTGCCAAAATTTCGGGTCGGCCTACCGCTCAAATTTTCACGCATTTTTAAAATGGGACCCTGCCCGTGAGCCTGGTTACAAGTCCAACCATAGCTTTGCATATGTTACCAACACAACTTTTCCAGGAACAGGTCCCGTCCGGCATTTCATTTTGCATTTAGGAGAATTTAATACAAGTGAGAACATAATAATAATAATAATCATACTGAGACCCATCTCCCAAAAATATTTCTCCTTACTTTATCAAAAATCCAAAAACATTTCTCCATTCTTTATCAAAAATCCCAAAACATTTCTACTTTCTTTATCAAAAATCCAAAAACATTTCTCTCTTCTTTATCAAAAATCCAAAAATATTTTTTGTTCTTTTTTCTAAAAAATAAATCCCATTTTACACCTTCTCAGGTCGATTGCACGCCCTTGGCCTAGCTCCTTATTGGATTCGGTCTTCAGTCAAATCACCCTGAAGTTCTATCCGTTCCCCTGCTAATTCTTCCGAGTTCAAAATCCATCCACTTTCCATGGAAAACACAGATCAAGTACCAGTTGTGCAGCCAGATCTGACTGCAGTTTTAGCTCAGCTCGTGTCCAAGATTGACAACCTTCAGACTGAGGTCCGAGAAATGCAACGAAACCAGGTTCCTATTCCTCAAGAGCTTGAGGCCCTATTTTCTCGTGCTATAGGTTCGCCCGAGCCTATTTGGGTTCCTGAAGAGTATCAACATGCTCCACGTGCCCCTCCTGCTAATGGGTCGTCGCCTACTCAGCTTCCTATGCCGAACCTTGCCCAGCCTGGGGCTAAATTGCCTATGATATTTCATCCGAAAGAGGAAGAATTGAACAAGGTCAAAAAAGATCTCCATATGTTAACTAAGAAGTTCGACCAAGTCAGAATACCTGAGAATTACATGGACTTCACCCACATGTCTCTTTATCCCAAATCGAGGTTACCCGAGAAGTTCAAGATTCCAAATATCGAGAAATTCGGAGGAAGTGGACCACCGATTATTCATCTTCCCAGTTATCACCATTCCATGACTCTCCTAGGGGATTCTGAAGAGGAGATGACCCAATTATTTCAGTAAACTTTAAAGGATAGCGCTCTAAGATGTTTTTTCTCTCTCGAGGAGTCCAGAATCCGTAGTTGGGAGGATGTAGCCCGTGAATTCATGACACAGTACAAATACAATAAAGAGCTTGAGATCACCTACCGTGATTTGGAGCTGTTCAAACAGAACTCTGAGGAATCATTCAGTAACTTCATAGCCTGATGGAAGGAAAAGGCAACCACTATGACCAATCGGCCATCCGAGGAAGAACAAGTAAATATAGTGAAGAAGAAATTCTTACCACATGTTCGAGCAACCATGGGAGGACAATACTATCCCCACTTTTGAAATCTTAGAGAAGCAGGAGTAAAAATCGAGGAAGGTCTTGCTAAAATAGAAATTGAACCAAAAAAAGTATTCGGATAGTTCACCCCTAGAAAATATGACAAACCTGCTAGTGTTGCAGTCTCAGCCATCAACAACATATCTCAACCAACCATATTATGGGCACCAGAAAGCCGCTCTATCCCAGTCCGAAAAGAATACACCGAGCTCCACGCTCCCCTCTCCAAAGTTAATCAAGCCCTGTAAAGCCGAAACCTTATCAAACCATTGGACCCCCTTCCATTGCCAAATCCACTCCCAAAAAACTTCAAGGCAGATGCCCATTGCGCCTTTCCCCAAACTGTTGGCCATACCACCGACCAATGCTTTCACCTTCGAAACATAATCCAAGGTCTAATCGATCGGGGTACCATTGCCCCACCATCCAATCCTAAGTCAAACACTACTCACATCCTAAATTATACCAATGCTATCTTCCTGTAAGAGAACCCAAAAGTTGATCCCTCAACTCAAATCACACCCATACACTCTCCCAAACCTCTCCAAACTTGCCCATATTTCCTCCTACACCCTGTTAGCCCTGCTGATCAGGCACTGCCACTCCTTACAAGACCATGCAGCTCTATTTGTACCCTTTTCGAAAATGAAAGTATGGAATTATCAAAAGTGTTAAACCAACTCCTACAGTTCGGGCTGAAATTGCCCTCATAGATGATCATCGATTGTCGGAGGTTCAGTATGCTATTCTTGGAAGTACGAAAATGGTCTTGAGAGTTAGACAGTTGGGTAGTACCAACCGATGAAGTCAATTTAGATGATGTTGTTCAGATCATGGCAGAATTATTCAGGAAAACTAATAATATTTGCAGTATGACCGAGTTACTTGATACTCTGAAGCTATAAGGACGCCTGGTCCCTTCACCCTTACTTATCCCCACAGAATGGGAAGACCTGTACGAAGAAGCCACTAAAGTTATGGAATGCATTGACATTGCATGGAAAGACATAGTTGTTGCCACCGAATGGGGAGAAGAATTCAAAGATTCGAATAAAGAATAAGCTTTCGAGAAGACTGGACCGGAAGCCCACATATGTGGAATAATATCATTTGAAGAACTCCTCAAAGAAATAAATAAGCTGGCATAACAACCTGAGATTGACGAGGAAACGAGGTTCATGTTCTTCCCTTCTTCAGAAAATCACGACCAAATTAGGAAGGCATTACCAGATCCTAAGCTCACTACTCGCAAATGATAAGGGGAAGGGCGTTGAAAACCTTCCTATGCCAGAGATGACCCTCGAGGAGAGAAAGATCCTCGATCAACTGAAGAAAACTCAAACTAACATCACCCTATGGGGGATTTTCATGTCTTTTCATCTACACAGAAATGCTTTGATCAAGTTGCTCACTGGACCCACAGTTCCTTCTTCTACTACACCAGAAGAAGTGGTAAATCTAGTCGGATCCCTGACCTCTACCCGAATGCTATCCTTTTTCGAAGAAAAAATCCCCAAAATTGGGCCAAACCACAATCATGCACTCAACATCTCCTTCAAAGTTATGGGGAAGATCGTACCACTCTCTCTTGTCGATAATGGATCCGCCTTGAATGTCTGCCTATTAAGAACCTTTAAATGCTTACGATCGAAAGAAAGTGACCTCACTCCAACCTCCACTGGTGTACGTGCTTACGATAATACTCGTCGAGAAGTGATGGGATCCATATAACTTGTACCCTGTCATTGAATTCTAAGTTTTTGACATCCCGACTTGTTTCATCCTATTACTCGGACGACCTAGGCTCCATAGTATTAAAGGTGTGTCTTCCTCACTCCATCAGAAATTGAAGTTCTTCGCCGATGGAAGAGTCATAACCATTTTGGGCGACGATGATAATACCGAGGGTGCAAGCACCAGCAATCCAATCCTTGAGATACAGCACGGGTAAAATGATATGCTCCTATCAGGATTCTGAGTTGAACCACTTTTACTCCTGGTAGGGGACGATTTCAAAGAAAGGGTTTGTCCGAAATATGACCCTCATGGCAACGTTAATGTGATTTAGATATTCAGAAACAAGCACTTCATGCCCGTACTGGGGCTATGACAAAGACAACAAGGGATAATTGAGACCATTCTACTGAAAAAATCTTTCCCTCCTTATGGTTTGGGGTATCAACCATCAGAATAAGAGCTTAGAATGATCTGCCAGTCCTGGCCAAAGAGAAGATCAGACTGCACCTAGACTATCCCAGGTGACTCCTTGTATGGACGATTTATTAAAGAGGGCGAGGACTTCCTCTTTTGCGGCTTTTTGGAACCCTGGTATGACCATACAGATAAAAAGATGAAGCCTGGAATGAAGATCTTTTTCCAAGACATCTATCCATGGGCTGAAAGTTACTGGCACCATGTACAACCGCTCATCAAAGATACCGAAGAGACTAAGGCAAGTGACTCCGAGGACTCGTTCAACTTACAGATACTGGGGCTGACATTCTGCATGGTTCATTCAAGCACTACATCACTGGATCCATCCCACTTGATTAAATCTGCTGATACATCTCTCCTCAACTGGCATGATGCGCCAGTTCTACCTGTTGAAATCCCACCTAACCCCAATGTTTATCCAATCTCTTCTTATGTTTTCTATCCTTGCTCAAATGTAATCGATACCTCCTTTAATGAGGTTCTCAGTGCTGTTTTTTCTATCAATGAAATAAATGAAGATTTTGAGTATCTTGTTGTGCCTTACATTAATTGTTTAGATTCTAATCAAACTTTTGATAAAGATGATTTTACAAATGAACAATTCTTAACTGATCTAAATAAGGTTAATAACAAATAGCACAACCGCATTCAAGTTAATGAAGAAGAAACTGTTGTTATTAAACCTCGGTTCTAGTAGCTAATTGCGTGAGATTAGGATAGGGGCTACCCTTGACGAGCATGAGCGTACACAACTCGAAGAATTACTGAAAGAATTTGTGGATGTCTTCATATGGTCCTATGACGATATGCCCGACATTGATCCCAAAATAGCTCAACATGAGATCCCCACTCTTCCAGATTTTAATCGGTTAAACAAAAGTTGAGAAAGCTCCGCACCGAATGGTTGCTCAAAGTCAAAGAAGAGGTGGTCAAGCAGCTGAACGTGGGCTTCATTCGTGTGATCGAATAACCCACATGGCTAGCTAACAGAGTGATTGTGCCAAAATCGGGAGGGAAAGTTTAGATGTGTGTAGACTATCGGGACTTGAACAAAGCCTCTCTAAAGGATGATTATCCATTACCCAATATCGACATGATCGTGGACAACACAACCAGTCATGCTCTCAAGTCATTCGTCAACGGGTTCGTCGAATACAACCAAATCAAAATTCACCCAGATCGCCAAGAAAAGATCGCATTCATCACCCCGTGGGGAACCTTTTGCTACACTGTTATGCCATTTGGTCTAAAAAATGTCGAGGCTACCTATCAGAGGGCCGCCATAACCATCCTGCACGATCTGATTCATAAAGAAGTCGAGGTCTATATGGATTATATGATTATCAAATCCAAAACTAGAGAAGGTCATTTTATCGGTCTCCGAAAGTTCTTCAAACGACTGGGATGATATCAGATGAGACTCAATCCACAGAAGTGTGTTTTTGGCATTATAAAGGGGAAACTCTTGGGATTCTTGGTCAGTGAGAAGGGGATAGAAGCAGATCTTGCCAAGACGAATGAAATACTTGAGATTACACCTCCCCGAACAGAGAAAGAAGTCGGAGGTTTCCTTAAAGAATTATAATACATCAACTGGTTCATCAACCAGCTAACCTCCATTCGTGAACTTATTTTCAAACTCCTCCGAAAGGATTCAACAAAGGTTTGGAACGAGTCCTGCCAAGAAGATTTTAACCGAATTAAGCAATATTTAACCCAACCTCCGGTACTCATGCCACCACAGCCTGGTCTCCCTTTGCTTTTATATCTAACCATAATCGACACTGCAGCTGGGGCTTTGCTATCCCAATACCTTGAAGATTCCCATAAAGAAAGAGCCATCTATTACGCCAATCATAAATTAGCTGGGTACGAAGTCAACTACACTGCTTTGGAAAAAGAATGCATCACGCTTGTTTGGGTCACCCAAAAGTTGTGACACTACATGCTCGCCTTCCCCCATTAAACTAGTATACCGGATGGACCCCATCAAGTACCTGATTGAGAAACTCGCCTTATCCACCTGAATGGATCGATGGTTGATGCTCTTAGCCGAGTTTGATATCATGTACGTCACACAAAAAGCCATGAAAAGAATATCCATCTCTGATTACCTCGCTGACTACCCTATGGAAGAAGCTGATGTCTGGGTCTCCGAATTCCCAGATGAAAATATCCCCTACGCCACTCAAGACGACCTTCGATGGCAAATGTTCTTTGACGGTGCTGCTAACAAAAAGGGATATGGCATAGGGATACTTCTGATCGCCCTAGATAACTCCCACACTCTTATCACCATCAAGTTGGATTTCTCCTGCACCAACAACATGACCGAATATGAGGCGTGTACGGTAGGCCTCCAAGCTTCTGTCAAAAAAGGAATTCAATGTCTAGACATCTATGGGTATTCTTCCCTCATCATCAGTCAAGTGCTCAGAAAATGGAAGGTCAAGGATGAGAAGATCCAACCCTTCGATGCCCACTTAGAATAACTATCATCCCAATTCCAAGATATCACCTTCCACTACCTACCTCGAGCAAAGAATAACCTATCTGATGCCCTTTCTACCTTGGCCTCCATGGTCGACATGCCCGAAGGAATAATAATAGCCCCTTTCCTAGTTCAAAAATAAGATAAACCAACCCATTGCTACCACATTAATCTCATCACCACAAAAGATCCTGAGCTAGCCAATTATTGGTACTATGATATCTGACAACTCCTTAAATATGGTAGGTATCCCGAGGGTTCCAACAAGAAAGACCGGGAAACCCTCTGAAGACTGGTCGCCCAATACATCATCTGTCACAAAGCATTGTTCAAAAGGAACTTCGATGGAACCCATCTACACTGCATCGTAGGGGCTGATATTAAAGAGGTAATGCGGAGAATCCACAACTAGGAATGCAGACTCCACATAAACAGTCACATGCTTGCCAAAAAGATCATTCGATAAGGCTACTACTGAACCACCATGATTCAGGATTGCACCGCCTATGTCCGAAGATGCCACAAATCCAAACAGTTCTCCAACCTTCAACACCTGCCTTCGCGAGAATTGTACAACATGAATTCTCCCCGGCCGTTCTCCACCTGGGGTATCGACATCATAGGGAAAGTTACACCCAAGGCTTCCAACAGGAATGAGTACATCCTAGTCGCCATTGATTACATCACCAAATGGGTCGAAGCTGAGTCATACGCAGTTCTGAATGCCAAGAAGTGGCCCAATTCATCAATAAAAACATTATCCACCGATATGGGGTTTCGCACGAGCTGGTGTCAGATAACGGGTTGCATTTTAAGGAAGAAGTCATAAAAGTGGTTGATGAGTATGGGATTTAAAGACACAAATCTTCTCCCTATCGACCTCGAACCAACTGTGCAGTCGAGGCCACCAACAACAACCTCAAATCCATCATCAGTAAATGATCGAAAGTTGTCGAGATTGGGCCGATAGAATCACTTACGCCCTCTGGGGCTACCGAAACTCAATTCGAACCTCTACTGGGGCTACCCCTTACTCTCTAGTCTGCAGTATGGAAGCAGTCCTACCTGTGGAGTTACAAATCCTTTCCCTTTGTGTCATGCTCGAAAGCCAAGTCAGTGAGGAGGACTAGCATCAAAGCCACCTCGACGAGCTATCACTCTTGGACGAAAGGAGACTGAAGGCATTGTATCACATATAAGGGTACCATCACCGTATAGCACGATCATTCAATAAGAGTGTCAAGGACCACGGTATCCGAGAAGGGGATTTAGCCCTGGAGAAAATAGTAGAGCCCATCTAGGACCCTAGAGGGAAATTCAAGCCCAATTGGAGAGGCCCATACATCGTCAAAAAGATCTTGTCTGGCGGTGTCGCCATACTCACCGACTTAGATGGGGAGGAGATGGCTCGTTTAGTCAACCAGGACCATCTCAAGAGGTTCTACCCCTAGTCTGAAATCTCAGCGCGTTACGACTCTTCTGATCTCCCTTATATTCTTAAAAAAAATCTCTTCATTTCCTTCTACGTAGAACTACGTGGGCCTGATCCTCTGTAAAACCATTTTTAAAAAAATTACAACTTTTTAAAAAACCCCTAGAGGTACGTAGGAATCTCATACATCTTATATGAGCACGACCCCTTCTTTTTCATAAAAAACTATTCTTTTCTCACCTCCGAGAACGAAAGTTCATTCTAACATATACTTGAATAAAAGGATTATACATGCATTAGCGATCGGAATAGATAATTCAAAAAATACAAAATTCATCAAAAGGCACGGCTAGATGATCAAAAACTTATTTATTTCATTAATAAGAAATTACAGTGCAATTACAAAGAGGAACAGATGACTCCCTTCCCCCTACTTTTCTAAAAAGCCAAAATTCCCAAATTTATTCCCCATTACAAAACAAACTCTCAAAGTGTCTTACCCACAGCTGCCAGAGGATCCCGCTCCATCATCATCATCATCACCATATACATCCTAGGGTCCCCAAGCCTCCCCTTCCTGAAGGGAGTGAGGTAGACGCTCCATAGATTGAACCAGCCTCAGAAAAACTACCACACCTCCCTCCATGGTATCAGATAAAACAAACCACCTTTGTCCTGTCTCCACTACCAATATCTTGCTGACTACTCTTCTCCACATCCACTTCATATAATCCCTAGGGATGTGCCAAACTCTCCCAACAGAGTGAAATGGACGGGTTGACGGATGCCGACTTTCCCACAAAGAACCAAGCCACATGCGCAAATGCTCTATCAAATCTTCTACCGTAAAGAAGTCTACTGTCCGAGGTAGCACGAACTGCTCCCAGCTAAATTGGCATAGAAGCCGCCAAGGGAAATAAAAAGAGGTCTGTCTGAGACCATCCATCCAGACATACGAGTACTCTCCCAGTTCCAGAATAGGCAGCAACTGTCCCCACCAAGGTACTGACCAGTACAGATTTAGAGCCCCATGCTCTATGAACCAGTTATCCCAGCTCTCAATATTCAGGCCAACACTAATAAAATGGTGCGAAAAGAAATTGGATACAACTGACAAAGGGTACTCCGGAGGAGTCACCAGACGGAATCTTTCAGATAACCACATGAACAACATCGCAGGGCTACCCCTCAGAAAGTGAGAACGACCTTCTCGCCAGTCATCCAGGACATTTAAAGTCTCCGCCAGTATCACTGCCACAGGATTGCGACGGTAGGACATCCTTAAAGTAACAGTTGTAAGTTGTGGGTCCGCCAGCAGCTCCCCGGTCACCAGCAGCACATTCAAAACCAAGCCCAGAACGAAAGCTCCGACATATCCAGCATCACCAACCTCCTGCAAATGCACGGACCGCAGCACCACTAGAAGGGAAATCATTCTTCCAGTAACTAAGGATCTACCCACCGAGGGAGAGATACGGAGAAGTCCAGCCAATAACTCCTGGGGAGATCGAGAAAACTCAGGCAGAACTATAGCAATGTCGAGATTTATCCCCAACATAGCAGAAAATTCCTCGTAGGTCAGACAAACTTCTTCCAAGCCAAAGAGAAATACATGGTCTTCAGGGTACTAGAATTGTACCGCTGCCATTAGCATGTTCCACTTTATGGGATGATTACGCCATAAAGAAACTCGACGCATGTTGTAAGAATCGTAGTCGACGTTATAGGAGCACATCGCCTCCAAAGTCTCGAGGTAGTTGGCAAACTCAACACTACCAGGGAGAGCCATCTCATAGAATAAGAGAAGGAGAATGTGAAGGTGTGATGAAAACACTCCACCCTTACCCCTTATTATACTTGAAAACCCCCCACAAAAGACATAACCTCTGCAGAAATCAGAGGAAACCCTTCCCCACAAGGTACCAAAGGCTGAAGAGGGTACCAATCAAAGCTTTGAAGTTTATGGGATTGGACTGACCTGTAGATAGGCAGGACAAGGTTTTAGTGATTGGTAAGCACCCATTTTTGGAAATTTCCCTTTTTCCTTTTTTGTTAAAATCAGAAAACTCAATAAATTAATTGATATTCTTAACAGAATTTCAAAAATCCCCTTTTCATGTTATATAATTCCTCATTATGAATAAATTTTCCTTTTAAAACTTCCAAAAATATTTATTTTTACGGTCTCAACAGCAAAGTAAAAAGCTCATGTGCATGAATTCATTCATCATTAACATAAGATAATAAAAAAACTCCATTGCATTGCATAGATATTTTTCTGTGTTACATCAATTTTGCAGAAAAATAAAGAAAAGCCAAAAAAAAAAAACGGGACTTACCCCAAACCCACATTCCCCCTCATCTAATCTTCACATCTCTCCTAAGAGCTTCCAGTGACACCCCGTCTAATTAAATACCGGGTAACTAATCCTTTATTAAATTAATACAGAATATCAAGTTGGTTCAGTCTTAGCATCACCGTCGAAAACAATTAATTAATTACTAGCCACCTAATATTTAAAAAAGAGAGATGTCAAATTTTATTAATTAAATTAACAATTACCTAAGTAATTAAATCATCAACCATCAATCGCATAAACAATCTCATACAAATAACCAACGAAATGAAATAAACTGAGTCCGGAGTAAATGCTCCCACAATAATAATACCAGAGTAAGTAAAGTCCCAACACAAGAGTCTGAATAAACCAATATCTTAAATGAAGAAAGTCTGTAACTACAACCTCTAAGAAGGAATGGGAAACATGCCCTAACTGATACAAATGCTTCTGAAGGAATCAATGATAAATATGGAGTCGTCTAATGTTAAGATCATGTAGCTTTCGCAGCAGCTACATCACATCACCAGAATGAATCTCCTATGCTTGGCGTCCCTGTGGCTGGGCACCTAAAAATATTTTTACAATACAAAATAGATTTGGAAGAAAACGGGTCAGAGCCCGAGGCGAAAACAGTTTAAAATATAGCAAGTATTTAAATTAAAATTAAACAACACATATTATAAACATGTTAGTTGCGTGCTCTCACATGAGTTTCTCACCTCTCAACTAATGTGCACGCCTAACGTATGCCCTTAACCCATCCTAGTTATGCCGCTAACTAACTAGTCTGAACCACATCTGCTTTCGCATTATAACATAGGGTACCTACTCTTAGCACCCAACAAGTGATATTCATAACCCATATTCACATTCATTAAATTACTTATCTCAAGTGTTAATTAAATTCTCACATTCTTAGCCCATTCAAACATTTTAGTTATTCACAGCTACTAAGCAACAGTGAACCAGTCACAAGTATATATATATATATATAAATCACTCTCAGTACATATATACATATAAGGAACCCCTAGGCTAAGCTGTGGTGCATGCATACTCTGCTATTAAATCCATGTACAATACATACGTAAGGATCACGTGTTCCGAATCACTCAGGAACCATCTCAATAAAAATCACACCTATTGGATGCGAACATAGTTCACATACTCATGGGTCACTCACATACCTACACTCCCATGGTCAGCTGACTTATCAACTCACAAATAACTCACTCACAGTCCTATGTCCTTAAGGTACCAATCTAAACCCCCCGAAGGCTCACAAAGATAAGATGGCCCCTTTCCCGAAAACCAACCTCCCGTGATAGGAAGTATGGTAGGTATGTCATACACATAAGAAATCCATACATTAGACATTCACACAACCTAAGTAATCATATATCAATATAGGTATTCACACATTCCATATAGTAAGTCTCGTACGTAGCAAGTTTATCCCGAACATCATACGTAATATATATTTATCTTTATAATTCTCTCGTCGTATCAATTTGAGTACTTAAACCTATCCCAAAAGGTTACTAGGTATCCTATTAATTTTAATGTTATCTCAGTAACTTAAAATCCCTCTGTTACGTTTCTTATCCATACATCATCCTTCATTCTCTTTATAGTTTCAATTCGAACAATTTCTAACTTTACCTCACTCGGTAACCCTCGTAAGCAATCGCATTCAATTCCATAAGATAAACCATTCTTTCAGGCATCAACTAAGACCCTAATGACCTTAACTAAGTCCCACAATATCAAATTAATCATCCTAAGAATCATCATCGGCCTTGGATTTTTATTAAACCTTAAGGGAAAACAATTGCCAAAAATCAGGAGAGGTCAATCGATCGACAAAAAGGATCGATCGATCGATGTTCTTGGATCGATCGATCGATCAAGCAGGTATTTGCCCAGATTTCTTTAACAGTTATGGGTTTCCTCTTTTTACACCTCTAATTCTTTATTTCAATGTCCAAAACTCTCAACCAAGTATACTAATCATCATACCAATATGTTTACATCATTTCTAACATTATTAGAGTCATTAAATCATCCTCAATCAACAGTTTCTTGGATCAAAAGTCATAATTATTCCTCTAAACCTAGTTCTTCCAAATTTCTTCAAGAACATCATAAATCCCGATTAAATTTCATAATTCCCTACCCATGAAGCATGATTTCGTATCTAATATATGGCCAGAGGTTTTAACTACATGCAATCCTACCCGGATTAAATGTTTAATTCTCCCATTTCACAATTTATTTCATTGTTCGTGAAAAATCTTCAAATCTACACTATCATCTAAAGTATATGCTTTGAATATTTATAAATTAATTCACTTGCCTATGATTAGAAGTTATGATCCATTGATGACAGTATTGTTTGGTTCTCCCTCTCTTTCCGGTCATAAATCCGACGATGGTGGTGGTTGGTTTGCCTTGGAAACCATTGGAATTCTCCTGAAACCCTTTTGTTTCTTCTCACGTTACTCTCTCTTGTTTTTAACAAATAATGGCCCTAATAACCATATGTGTTGGCTGATTAATATCTCCAATTTTCGTAGGTCACTATTCATGATAAATAGGAATGACTAAAATACCCTCCCGGGTTGCTTGTTACGCCTAAAAATGTCCCGGGATCCAAACTAAACCCCCGACTAGTGTTTTTTGACTATCTCGATCCTTCCAGACACGTTAGCACACTCAAAATGATCATACGGATGACATAAAAATAAAATAATTTTAAATCCATTAAATTTGGTCCTGACACAACTGATACGTGTGTCCCAACTTAATTATCGAAACTGCCGTATTTTCAACTCACGATAATTTTAATAAATTTAATAAATTTAATAATCACATATTACCATAATCACTCAGTAATATTCAACATTATCTTCATATTTAAATACTAACTCTCGTCTCGCTAGTTATTTAAATCCGAATTAATTTCTAATTAATTATCCCAAATTAATTTAATTAATCCCGTAATTAAAAGCAATTTCATTTAATTAATCTCATAATTAAAATCCATAAAATTACGGGGTATTACACTTCTACCCCTGCGATGCGATCTCTTTCCCCTGCGGCGAGATGACGTACCACCGCTACCCGAACCAGACTCCTCCCCGGATGAGGCAGATGACACCAAGCAAGAAGGAACAGGAACAGGAACCGCATCCCGAATATGGGCAGTCGCCGAAGATATCTAGTCCCTAATGTCCCTCAGTCAAGTGGTGGACACCCGAACGTGCTGCAATAAAGGACAGAATCAGTATCAAGAAACAAAAGGTCAAAAGAAGCCAAAGGAGAATAACATAAAGATATACCTCAGGACCTCCTCTATCAAGCCCAACTCTTCGGGTCCATCGCATGAGGACGATGCGACATAGGCACCATCCCTCCGTCAGCCCACCGGATGTTGTATGAAGGGGTATGCAACCACACAAAGGGGACCTCCGAAGTCGTCACCGCCGCAGATGTCGACGGACCACCACCACTTTGAGAAGATCCCACTGGATGACTCGAACCTGTAGGATGGAAAGCTAGTGCATCATATATGCTGGGCACCATCAGCCAACTCATCACAAAGTCCATATAATCATACAGCACAGTCGTATCGGTGTATAGCAGATAGGACTCACCAATCATCACTGCGATCCTCGCGTCCTTTGGCAATAGCCGCTCCCGCCTCATAGACATAGGAGGCCTCGCAAGTGGAACCACCACATCCTCCCTAGTAATCTGACGAACCACCCTCTCCCCGAGATACCAAGAATGGACAAACTCATGCGCTAGCAAATGCCTCATCTGCGCATTTACTCCCGTCAACCCCGTGTCCTGAACGGTCGTCCCCCAAGGGTAAAAGTCACCTGAAAAATCCTTAGCAGATATAAGCCAATATGGAATCAGAGCACACAAAAGTTTTTGACTAAAGAAGAAAAAAAATCTTAACCTATCACTGGTCAGGCCATTCAAGATCTGACGCACAGCCTCCAAAGAGAGAAACTTCCTCGACTGCTGATTGGACTTCTTCCACCGATGCAACTGAAAAAATTCCCCAACGGTGTCATCCTTCAAAGCAATTAGCTAGGTATTACACCCGATTATCTCATAAAACCACGTCTGCCAAAGATAAAAAATTTCACGATTAAAAAAGGGATGCATAAGGAAAATGCGAATGCATGAAAGGAAAATGCGCAAATTAAAAGAATACCTCAAGAAGATACATGACTCCAGTAAAGGTCTGCCGGCAGCATCGGTTGAATGCATCCAAGGAAAAATAAAGGGTCGCCAAAGTCAATCTCCCCCAATCATAGAGAGGGATATTCGAAAACATCCTCAGATATGGCAAAAACCATAAATGGACGACGTCGCTGCTCGACGCCACTAGAAATCCCCCTAGCACCAGCAAAATGAACAGTCAGGACATCTGTCTCACCTGCGGCCCGTCCTCCACATCAATCACCCTGCCCAATAAAACATCCTTCAGCAGTGATAAGTGAATAGAGTCCCCAGACACTATCCTCCCCACATCACCAAGCGATGCCCGCACCGCCTTCAGTCTCACCTGCGGCCCATCCTCCACATCAATCACCCTGCCCAATAAAACATCCTTCAGCAGTGATAAGTGAATAGAGTCCCCAGACACTATCCTCCCCACATCACCAAGCGATGCCCGCACCGCCTTCGGTCTCACCCGTAAAGAGAGATCCACCTCTATCTGCTCTCCATCACAATCCATCCCCAGCAACTGCTGCACGTCAATAGGAGTCACAGTCATCTCATCGAAACCAAAATGGAAGGTATGGGTAGTGTCCCGCTACCTCTCCTCCAAAGCGCATAAGATTGCCTTCGAACGAGGCGTCTCATCCAGCATAGATGCCAGCCTCCCAAAGCCTGCCGAGGATACGACCCAACATACCACAGGTGGAAGGTGTCCCCAGACATCCTTAAGACCCGTCATTCTGCGAGCACACATAGTCTACAAAGAGACATCAGACTATCAAAGAAAAATCTCGTCAAAATCCAAGAAAAAAAGGGAAACCACCAAAAAAGAAAGCCAAAAGTCATTTTACTTACATAACTGCCAGGGTTCACTACCCTCGAAGAGCGATGATGCAACGACTCCCACAGAAAAGTCCGCTCATCCGCAACAGGCTCGAATGCGTTAAAGGAGTTCTCACTCCCCAAAGCAAGAGGCGCTCTGGCCCTTCATTCCATGTTCGCCCAGTCATCAATAGCTAACCACTCCCGGTGTACTGCAGTGCTCACAAAAGTGGCCATTTTTTAGATCACGGATTGCTAGAACGCTTCACAAAAGAAAATTGCAGAGAGAGAGAAGGTAAGAAGCTGTGAAAAATGAGGGGAACCCACCCCTTTTTATAGGATGACAAGGGTCATGCCGATCGGTACTGACCCCCACCTACCGATCAACACTGCCCCTTTACCTTATCGAAGTAGTCCAAAAGTCTGTGTCACTGCCGAATGGCACCCTCCACACCATGCCAATCGATGCCCACCTTAAATTTTCGGGCAGAAATTCCCGAAAAATACCAGAAAACCCTGAAAAATCCTCAAAAATCCTGGAAAGGATTTAGAACATGTTCACCAAGAAAATGTCGCACTCCCTCAAGAGGAACCCCTATTTCCCTAGCGGAACTCTCAAAAGCCAAGTGAATTTTCCCCCGGCAACGCCCCCGGAGGACCCCTAAAGCATCCCAAACTTCAGGATCATCTCATATTCTCCAAAGGTCTCAAATTTCCCTGAGAAATACGTCCAAACCCTGGGCCACCTAATCACTTCCCCAGCATTCAAATTTGACGTTCCCCTAGTAAATTCTCCAAAAGACACGAAGGATTTCCCCAGCAATCAGCTCCCCAGCTCAAATTAAAATCACGAGGTAATTTCCCCAGCAGAGTTCCCCGAGGTAACCTTAACTTAAGCCCTCAGAATCGGCTTCAACCCATAGAATCGGTCACCCTCATCTTTAAGCCCACAGAATTGGTTTTGACCTGCAAAATTGGTCACCTCAAATGAAGCCCTCAGAATTGGGTTCGACCCGCAGAATTGGTCACCTCAACTTAATCCCTCAGAACTGGCTTCGACCCGCAGAATCGGTCACCCTCATCCCTAAGCCCGTAGAATTATCTTTGACCCGTATAATTGATCACCCTCATCCCTAAGCCATCAGAATTGGCTTCAACCCACAGAATCGGTCACCCTCATCTTCAAGCCCATAAAATTGGCTTCAACCCGCAGAATTGGTCATCTCAACTTAAGCCCTCATAATTGGCTTCGATCCACAAAATTGGTCATCACAACTTAAGCCACCAGAATTGTCTTCGACCCGCAGAATTGTTCATTTCAAACTTAAACTGGATTCGACCCACATAATTGGTCATAACAAATCTAAGCCCTCAGAATTGGCTTCGACCCGCAGAATCGGTCACCCTCATTTTCAAGCCCGTAGAGTTGGCTTTGACCCACATAATTGGTCATCTTAACTTAAGCCCTCAGAATTGGCTTCGACCCGAAGGATTGATCATCTCAACTTAAGCCCTCAGAATTGGCTTCGACCCGCAGAATTGGTCATCTCAACCTAAGCCCTCAGAATTGGCTTCGACCCGCAGAATCAGTCACCCTCATCTTCAAGCCCTTAGTATTGGCTTCGACCCGCAGGATTGGTCATCCACATCTTTAGGCCCTCAAAATTAGCCTCAACCCCCTGAATCGGTCATCCTCATCCCTCAGGTCCTCATAATCGACCTCTTCCAAAGGCATCATGCGGTGTCTATTCGACGGCTATCATTTTTTCAAACTCACCCATCGAGGGGCACTGTAGACACCCCATTATAGCACCCCCTAACCTCTCCTAGGTCCCTAGAACCTCCCTTAATCACTAAAAACCTAAGTCATACCCCAGGTACCGACCTAGAGGCCATAAGGTACTCTCGGGCTCCATTTGACCAAAAAGTCAAACTCTTCAGCTCGATCGAGACTGAATGAATATTCAAAGGGCACTAAAACCCCTTTCCAATGGTCCATCCCGTGCACGATTCTGACTTACCAAGCGGACGAACGATCCATTTTCCCCCGAAACTTGATTAGGAGGTCAATGGACGGTACCAGGCTCCATTTGACCAAATTCAACTCTTCAGATCGACCAAGACTGAATGAATCTTCGAAAGGCACTGAAACCCCTTTCCAACGGTCCACCCCGTGTGCAATTATGACTTACGGTACGGATGAATGATCCGTTTTACCCCAAAATGTCACCGAATGCTTCCAGGCCCCGGTTGATCGAAGTTAACTCCCCAAACCGAGTCAAATATTTGGAATGTCAAAATATATCTCCTAACCTTTCCAATGATCCGCCCAGTGAGCAATTATGACTTACCCTACGAATGAATGATCTGTTTGCGTCCGATGATTCCCCATCCAATGGACCGACGAGAGTTTCCGAGCCACATTTGACCCGAAGTCAACTACCGTACCCAGGAGTAGTCCAAACAAAGCACTCTTGAGAGGGATGCATAGAACCAAGGTCCTCCCGAGGAGAATAAGACCCCCCTCTTTTTTCGTCTCTCTCCCGCCGCGAGTATCGTAGGGGATGGCCACATGGTGGAACCCTTATGTCGAGCTATATAGGCCTAGTTGAGCAGGCATGTTGGAACGAATGACCTTTCTAGGAGGTTGGAGGGGCGATTGAGGTTTAGCAGAATATTACAACCTTCATTTGGTAACGGTGGAGGTCTTAGTAATCAACTAGTGCTCTGTCTGAGGTTAGATTTCATCCTTGGTACCTCTATTCTTTCCTGAGGGTAGTCAAGGGGACCAAAAGAATTTCATATACTAGTGTTAAATATGGTATCATCAATGCATTAACATCGACTAAACAAAAAATAAAGCAAGGAAACACACATATATGAATTATATTTAGGCACATAAGTAATTTATTGGTAAACACCCCAGCCTTATCTTTTATTACTCAAATAAGTATAAGTGACTCTAGAAGACGTCAAGACATTCTCTACCTAGAAATCCATGCAACAATAGCTTAAATAGAGAGGTTACAAATTTAGTTGACATCCCCAAGTTCTAGGACACGTGTCTCAAAACATGGTCGCCAACATTTTCCCATAAAGCTTTCTTTATAACGACTAAACCAACTCTCCAACAAGTATCCTAGGTGATAACCCATATTCCAAGTAAAAGTTATCCCAATTTTACCCATATTTAGCCCAGTAACTCCATTGAAACTACCCAAATTTTTTTGGACAAGAACAACCGCTTCTTGAAGACAACCAATAACCATTTCCACATTTTGTAGACAATGACATTGAAAATATGCCATTTCAGCTCGCTCATGGAACTCATGCTATAAAAAAGGTGACACATGAAATTTTCTTAGTCACGCCCCAAAACTATGCACTAACAACGCCCACATTCAATCATTTTACTACCCACATATGCACACAAAGATGCCAAGAGCCTGGGAGTAGTCACGATCGAAACCCAATTCTACATTAATAGGATCCCTTCATATAATACCTCTTAAAAAAATTCCAACGTGGTAGCAGTGGACAGAAAATGACATAAATAAAGCAATTACACGCATAATCCTAACGTCTTTGAATTTAATAAACCACTTTGTTCTAGCTTCATGCCTTCGCTTGTGAAACTAAACCTTACGTGGATAACTAGCCATCGAATTTTGTGACTTCCATACTTTGACAAGGCAACTGAAGTCATGCCGATGCATTATATTTTGAACTGGGAAGTTTTTTGGTGTTGTATGGACACCCAATTATGTTTGAAAGTAGGAAGTTAAATGATACTGAAAAGGGTAGAGACATGGATTTATTCCATGTGAGTATGTTTTAAACTCTCTAATATGCATCTATTATGCCTGAAATTTGAAGAGACATTATTGCATGCATGTATTGGTTTGGTGTACATTATCTCCCCACTTAGTGCATGATGTTGAATCAAAATCCTAATTTGGTTGATGTCCCATTCTACATTTATATGGACTTTTGCCTATTTCTTTTCTCTTATTTGTAATTTGACATTCCTTCTACCCTATAAGTGATATTTTTTTTGAGATTTCCATTACGTGTTTCGTATGGTGTAGTGTGGTTTAGTGGTTAATTTTGATTAAGATGAATTGTTTAATGAGATGAGATTATTTTATTGGGTCATAAGGTTTAGGTTTTGTTGGATGAATTAAGTGTTGTAGAGGCAGTGAGAAAACAATTAGGAGTTCGATTGTTATGAGGCAATAAGAGACAGAGCTGGGTTTTGCGGGGATCCCATATTAGAGATCTTAGGATTTATTTGATTAAATTCTATCAATGAGGCCTTTATTTTCTTAGCCTTTTATTTTATATAATTACCTCATATCTTCACGACACCATTCCATTCTCCATTCCAATAGATATTTTTTTTAATATAATGTACCCACATGGGGTAGGGATGATTTGATTCCTTTCACAATTGGAGTGGTCTTACTTTATAGCTTCCTCCTTTTCATCTATTCTTGGATTGTTCCACCATTTTACCTTGATTTGAAAACCTTAATTCATGTGTTTCCTTTACCCCTATTGTAATCTCTTAATTGATAAGAAATCGATTGTTTGTTTGCTTGAATTTTGATCAAACAAACATCCAAGGGTCATATTCCTTCTTTAGGCATATTTAATTGTTAGGCATTTTTTTTTTGTTTCAGAATTGAATGACTTACAAGCCCCAAAGTTTGGTTCTTCTTCTTCAATGAAATATTTATTTATCACATTGTTTTTTTATGAATATTTTCTATTTCCCCTTTTGTTATATTCCTTTCATTCCCAATAATAATCTTACCACCAATTTCTAGTGTCAGATCATAAGTTGACGGTGAGTTAACTTGCATTTTAAATCTAATTAATGATAGACAAATATATATTTCCATCGTAGATAAATTCCTATTTTTGAATAAGTGTATCATATTTATGTGGAAATTAGGAATTATAAAATTAAACTTGTATCACATTTAACGTTGTTCAATTTTAGGGTGTGTATTATGTTTGTATAAATTAATGTGTTATTGTTATGTTTTCATAAAATCCACCTTTTTAAAGGCCATATAGACTTATTCCAAATAATTTTTCATTAATTACTCATTACCATACATATTTATTGGTTTAATTATGAAATGTGCTACCTTCCACAGTTTAATATTGTCACGTAATTTATGCCGTAAATTTTACATTATTTATAATTTGAATATCAGTTTATATATATATATACAGACACGCTTCTGTGCACACTAAGTTTGCACATCATTTTTTTAAAATAGTAAAAAAAATATTTTTGAGTTGATTTTTTATGTGATATTTAAACATTTCAAGGGACCCATATTAAAAAATCAGCTCAAACAAACTTTTTTCTTAGTTTTAAAAAATCGGTCAAACTTTTGTTGTTTTTAAGCACTTTAAAAGGTGCGAAAGTTTGACCGATTTTTTAAAAATAGCAAATAAAGGTTTTTTTGAGCTGATTGTTTTTATATGGGTCCGTTGAAATATTTAAATATCACATAAAAAAATCAATTCAAAAATATTTTTTTAATATTTAAAAAAAATTGGTGTGCGCAAGCGCATGTGCAAGCTTAGTGTGCACATGAGCCTACTTCTCTCTCTCTCTCTCTCACACACACACACACACACAATATATATATATATATATATATATATATATATATATATATATATATATGATTGTCATATGCGTTTTTATTTAAAGGTTACAAATTATGCCAACTAAGGGTGTTTATAGGAAGTTTTTTTTACGACAAGGGGGGTATTTTCGGAGTATGGGTATTGTGACACTCCGTCTAATAAAATATCGGGTGATCAGTCCTATATCAAATTAAACAAGAATCTCATTTGGATCATCCTTAACATCACTCTCGAAAACTTTTAAAACGTACTAACACTTAGTATTCAAATAGTTGATGTCGAAATTTTAATCTTTCTATTAACCACGACATAATATACCGTGAAAAAAAAACATCACATACTGATAGAGTCAAATCATCTCTTTAATTTACTAAAACTGAATCTTGCCCAATAAACCATCGGCTAAATCCAAACAAAAATAAATTAATAGAGAGTAATAAATACCATACAATCTGAAATGGAATAACTGAATAAAACCGTGAGAGACATGCTCAAGATAAAACTGAGATAACATTCCTAAACTAGGAATAAAATAAGAGAAGCGTTTATCCAAATCTTGCAATATCCACACACGCTGCAGCTGATCCCTGTGCTAGACGCCAAAAAGATTTTGAAAATATTTGATAGCAAGGGTTAGAACCCAAAACGTTTTGAAAATATTTAGAAAGTGATTAAATTGCAATAATTTAAAATGCATGAATGCTCTTCATATTTAAGCTAGGGTCGCACTCCTTGAGGACATACTCACCCTTCAACTAATGTGCAAACCAAATTCTTTTTTTATTTTCCCGCTAGTCATCTACCCCTTGACTAGATAATTAGTATAACTTTTTTCAACCATCCTACTCAAACACGAGTATGCTTAAGATATGATTTATAAGTTCTTAATCACATTAAGTTAGTTAATCATTTTCACTTTTTTAATCTATATAACATTCACACCCGTTATATAAGTTATACAATTCACTTCATGTATTTAATTACCTGTATATAACTATTTATCCCATTATATACGTAAAACCATATTACAACATTCACACATATGTTGAATATATCTATAATTCATCTTCCCGAGTAATACCTCACTCGATGTATTCTCTAAAGTGCTATCAACCCAGGCTACTCAGTCCCGCCTCGAGTTTTGAGACAACTATGGTACGCCGAATCGTAACGTAAATAATAAACGTAACGGAGGTGGTCATATTCCCCCGAGTATGAGGACATCATCTCAAGGACCCACCTCTGAAATTGTACGGTATGACCTAGGGATATACTCGCCCTACTCCTCAATCTAGGCGATTCACCCACATTGCGCAACCTCCATTGATAGCACTAGAGTATATAATTTAAATAAATATTTAGTCACTGATATTTATAAGCACATAATATATATATACTATAACACACCATATATATATATAATTTAAATTCCGGCTTTACTGTGCAAAAATATTCATAGCACTAGCCTATATTTTTTTCGAGTCGATGGTCCGACTCTAATTTAATTAATTTACTCATTTATTAATTTATTAACTTCCCGACTCTATGGCCCGACTCTAATTTAATTAATTTACTCATTAATTAATTTATTGCCCTGGTGTCACTCAACCAATATACCCAGACTCGCTCACTTGCCCCGTATCTGAATATTAACCGAGTCTATATCCCGACTCCAAATTAATCTACTTCTCTTAATAATTAATTTAATACCTTGGCGTCATTCCACCAGTATACCCAGACTCGCTCACTTGGCCTGAAAGTTAATAATTAGAATTTAATTCCCAAATTCCCTTTAATAAATTTGACACAAACTCATTATTTAATTCTAACCTTAATGTTTCTCTCACATTATAATTCAAAGGCACCTACTGCTAGTCCCTGAAAGTACCAACTAAACCAAATGCTAAAGTATGGAATTCTGTTCGAATTTTACATCAAACCCTCCTCATTAGTCAATCAGTAAAGTAGCAAAAAGTGGTCGAATTCTTCATCTCGCTCTAACGAGATTACAACGTCGTTCGATCGACTGGTGATATTGTTTGAACGATCATCACAATCGCTCGAACCAAGGCTCAATCGTTCAAACGACCTTTAAAGACTTCTCTCTCTTCTCCTCCTTCATTTCGACGCTATATCATATTTATATTTTCTTCAAACCTAGAACTGTTGTTAAAACCCATGACAATGGCCGGTGAATACTTTAATCATTTGAATAACTCTAAATCAATTAAATCCCAGACCAAATCTCAATTTAACAATTAGTAATTCTACCTAAGGATCTTACATCCCAAATTACAACCAATCAGCAACCCAAATACCAGATTTAATATGTCTTTCCCAAATCTTTTACAATAACTAAATCATTGCCTATTTATCACTTAAATCCTCAACACCACATACGAATTAATAATCATTCTCTGTTCCCAATATTTATTCGTATAATCCCACAAATTCAAAACCCAAATTTATGTTTCAACCCAACCCAAAAATCATTTGTTTACACATCTACTATGTTATGAATTGAAGACATCAATTAATTTCAAAGCAAGTTTAACTACTTGCCTTTGGATTCATAGTGTCTGATTAATCCTTTGGTGTAGAGATTGTTGTCTGATGAAGAACACCTCCCTTGTTCTTCCTCTTTGGCTCTCAAGAGTCCTCCCTCTTTGTCCCTCTACGTTCTTAGATTCTCTCAAATGAGTTATGGCTGCCCACAACTCCTAAACCTAGATGTATATCTCCTAATCCCGTTTTTAGTCACATGGACCTAATTAAAATGGCCCAAATACCCCCGTGTGGACCCGGTTATGCCCACAAAATACCTCGTGACCCATTTACCACCCCCATATACACTTTTTTTAACTTTCTTGTCCCATCCGGACTCAACCGTGCACTCAGAATTGACATTCGAAATACTTTATAACATTCTCCAATTTTTAAACCTAAAAATGCGGCATAAAAATAATCCGAATATTTAAATCTTAATTCTCCAAATTAAATAAATTCTCTGATTAAAATAATTTCTCCAAATCATAAATTTAAATTTCTCTAAATAAATATGATTTCTATTTCTCCCAAAATAATTAAATTCAGTGTCCTCAAATTTACGGGGTGTTACATACTCCCTCCCTTAAGATAAGCCTAGTACCCCCGTATGATAAGCCAAGGAATTTCGTCTTCGAAATTAAGATAAGCCTAGTACTCCAAATTTTAACTAGCTCCTAAGTTACCTACCCTTAAGATCACTACACCCATCTCTCCCACATGTAATCTCGAATTATTTTAAAATTTAAATTAGTTAACCTGGGCATCCATACACCCTATACCCGTGCTCAACCGTACAAATAAGGCCCGACTTTTTCTAGCCTAAAATCGTAATATAACTTCGATCTCACAGTCATAACCACATACATATAAATAACCGAGGTACCCAACCCATGTACTAATGACCAAACATCTCCCCACTTCCAATATTGTGCTAAGCTTCATGCGTGGGACGTCTCACAAATGAGAAATCTAAATAAGGAACTCCCCCGATACACTACTACCTAACCTTGTTGGTCGTTGAGATCCGTTCGGCCTCCAGTCCATAGCACGTAACCCCATATACCCGTCTCTTGACATAAAAGCATACATGCCCACTCTTATGCTACAAAAGACAACATATAATACTACACCCTTACTATCACTAGTTTTCCTACGTGAAATGAACCCCGAGCTATATAACCCTACTAAAAAATAATCATATTCACCCTGAATCACGTCAGTAAACATCCCTACTTACCGGGATAAAATATAACAACACCATACATTCTTATGTGCCTATCATACCACACAATACAACATATGTGCTGACATATACATTTATATTTAGACTAGACTCCCTCTCAGATGACACCTACCTGAAATCATCCACGTCCAGGTACAACGAATACCAAGAATTACTATCACTATCCACTATAGTTAAAATCCATCGTTAACCACCCAAAACTTGGGGAAAATCGTCTACCCTACTCCCAAAGTGCTCAAAATTAGTAACTTCTCGCAAAATTCCAGCACCCCTTTAGTGTACTTCTCCCCCACTCTTACTGGTGGTTAACACTGAGGAACTCTGCAACCTGATGGTAACTTTATATATATAATATGGCCACCACAGATAGTGCACCCACTAAATTCGACCTACCCACGAATTCAAAAATAATTTTACGTTGTGACGCCCCCACTGTCACCCAAAACATAATCCATGCTCAGGATAAAAAGAAAATTACCTCCATACTCTAGCTGCATTGGTTGATCCCCGGGTTCTTGGTTAAAATTTTCTCGTTTGAATTGGCCCAGAAACTGCTATAACGGTTGTACATCTAGAACCTTGTCTTGTAGTTGCCCCCTTACCCGCTTAGGGCAATATCTTTTCATCTGTCCCGCTTCCCACAAACGAAGCACTTCCTAGAAAATTTGTCCTGCCACTGATCCTGCCCTTGCTGGTCTTATCGAAAATTCTGACCATCCGGTCGATAGTCCCTAGATCTAAATCGCTTGGTCCGATTTCCCTACCGGGAATCCTGCCCCTTATGTCCCACTGTCTACTGCTGGGATGCCCCACTGGCACTTCCCCCTCCTGCCTTACCTGGCTGACTTGGTTCAACTCCCTTCTTGCTTCCCTTTATATAGAGGCGATGGTACTGACAGTGTAAGAGTGCTGCATTGACGACGTATGTATAAGTTGCCAATGTGGGATTACCAATTAAATGTTGCGTGATCAACCTGGCTAATCCATCCATGAACTTTGCCTTCTTTATTTCTTCATTTTTTACCTCATTCGGCTCAAAATTTGCCAAATGAGTGAACTCTTCCTCGTACTCGGCCACTGAATGGTCCCCTGAGTTACCTCACTAAATTTCCTCCTTATTTCGGCCTTAACTGCTGGAGGAAAATACTTGCGATCGAATCGCACCAAAAACTCGATAATAGTCATTATGTCCCTTTCCTCAGCTATGGTAATCGACTCCCACCACTGTAATGCTGCCTCCTTTAACCTAAAAGTGGCTAGTATCTGCTTCTGTACCTCACCGCAATCTACCATGCGTAGGTGATGCTTTATATCTCTCTTCCACTTACATGACTCAATCACATATGAGATCCCCTAAAACTCTAGAGGGTGGCCCTTCTAAAAGGTTTCCTTGACCCTTTACCACTCCGATAGCCCTTGGCGGTCCTGAACGTTTGGCGCCACTTGCTGTTGTAGCTGATGTTGAGGTTAATGGATTTCCATCGATGCATTAACCGCCTGGGCCACCACCTCTGCCATCTCATCTATCATCACCAACCCTGGTGGGGCCTTTGGCTGTGGCACCTTTGGCACCTGTTGAGCCTCCTTTTCCTCATCCCTTGATGCTTCCCTAACTGCTCGCTTTCTCTTGGGAAGCATAAGAAACGAGAATCGAATTGTATGAGTTCACCATCAAATATAAAGTAATTGACAAAAGAACGTAAATGCACGCACGTAAAAAAATACAGCAATACTATCATAAGGCTCTACATCAAAGAATGCAAATGATGAAACATAAAAGCACACAGACTCTAAGGACACTAGAACCAGATACTTTGATACCATGTGTGACACCTCGCCCAATAAAATACCAGGTGATCAGTCCTATATCAAATTAAACAGGAATATCATATGGATCATCCTTAGCATCATTGTCGAAAACTTTTTAAAACTTACTAACCACCTAGTATTCAAAGAGCTGATGTTAAAATTTTAATCTTTCGATTAACCAATACATAATATAACGTAGAACAAAATAAACATCACATACTGATAGAGTCAAATCATCTCATCAGTTAACTAAAACCAAGTCTTTTCGAATAAACCATCGGCTAAATCCAAACCAAAATAAATTAACAGAGAGTAATAAATACCATACAATCTGAAATGGAATAACCAAATAAAACCGTGAGCAACATGATCGAGATAAACTGACCTAACATTCCTAAATTAGGAATAAATTAAGAGAAACGTCTATCCAAATCCTGCAACATCCACACATACTGCAGCTGCGAGTCCTTGGAGTGAATTCAAGCCTGACGTCCTTATGCTGGACACCTAAAAGGTTTTGAAAATATTTAATAGCAAGGGTTAGAACCCAAAACATTTTGAAAACATTTAGTAAGTGATTAAATTGCAATAATTTAAAATGCATGAATTCTCTTCATATTTAAGCTTTTGTCTCACTCTCTTGAGAACAGACTCACCCCTAAACTAATGTGTACACCTAATGATTTCTTTATATCCCCCTTAGTCATCTACGCCGTAACTAGATAATTGGTATAACTTCTTTCAATCATCCTACTCAAACCCGAGAATGCTTAAGATGTGATTTATAAGTTCTTAATCACATTAACTTAATTATTTTTCCTTTTTAAATCTATATAACATTCACACCCGCTATATAAGTAATATAATTCACTTCATGTATTTAATTACCCATATATAACTATTTATCCCATTATATACGTATATCATATTACAACATTCACACATATGTTGAATATATATATAATTCATCCTCCCGAGTAATACCTCACTGGATGTATTCTCTAAAGTGCTATCAACCCAGGCTACTCAGTCCCACCTGGAGTTCCGAGACAACTATGGTACGCCGAACCAAATTGTAAATAATAAACGTAATGGAGGCGGTCATAATCCCCCGAGTATGAGGACATCATCTCAGTGCCCCACCTATGAAATTGGACGCTATGACCTGGGGATATACTCGCCCTATTCCTCAGGCTAGGGGATTCACCCACATCGTGCAACCTCCATTGATAGCACTAGAGTATATAATTTAAATAAATATTTAGTCACTAATATTTATAAGCACACACAATATATATATATATATATATATATATATATATAATTTAAATCCCGTCTTTACCATGCACAAAAATTCGTAGCACTAGCCTATATTTTCCCCAAGTCTATGGTCCGACTCTAATTTAATTAATTTACTCATTAATTAATTTATTAACTTCCCGACTCTATGGTCCGTTACTAATTTACTTAATTTACTCATTAATTAATTTATTGCCTTGGTGTGACTCAACCAATATACACAGACTTGCACACTTGCCCCGTATCTTAATATTATCCGAGTCTATATCCCGACTCCAAATTAATCTACTTTTCTCAATTATTAATTTAATACCTTGGCGTCACTCAACCACTATACCCAGACTCGCTCACTTGGCCCAAAATTTAATAATCAGAATTTAATGCCCAAATTCCCTTTAATAAGTTTGACACACACTTATTAATTAATTCCAACCTTAATGTTTCTCTCACATTAAAATTCAATGGCACCTACTGCTAGTACCTTAAAGTCCCAACTAAACCAAATTCTTAAGTATGGAATTATGTTCGAATTTAACATCAAACCCTCCTCATTAGTCAATCAGTAAAGTAGAAAAAAGTGGCCGAATTCTTCGTCTCTCTCTAAAGAGATTACAACTTCGTTCGAACTACTGGTGATGTCATTTGAACGACCATCACAATCTCTCGAACCAGGGCTCGGTAATTCGAACGACCGGTAAAGTTTTCTCTATCTTTTCCTCCTTCTTCATTTCGACATTGTATCATATTTCTCTCTTCTTCAAACCCAGAAATTTTCTTTAAACCCATGACAATGGCCACTGAATACTTTAATCATTTGAATAACTCTATATCGATTAAATCCCATACCAAATCTCAATTTAGCTATCAGTAATACTACCTAAGGATCTTACGTCCCAAATTACAACCAATCAGCAACCCAAATACCAGATTTAATATGCCTTCCCCAAATCTTTTACAATCACTAAATTATTTCCCATTTCCCACTTAAATGATCAACACCACATACGAATTAATAATCATTCTCAGTCCCCAATATTTATTCGTATAATCCCACAAATTCATAACCCAAATTTGTGTGTCAACCCAACCCAAAAATCATTTATTTACACACCTACTATGATATGAATTTAAGACAACAATTAATTTCAAAGTAGGTTTAACCACTTGCCTTAGGATTCATAGTGTGTGATTAATCCTTTTGTGTATAGATTGTTATGTGATGAAGAACACCTCTCTTGTTCTTCCTCTTTGGCTCTCAAACCTCCTTGTCCCTCTACGTTCTCATATTCTCTCAAATGAGTTATGAATGCCCACAAATCCTAAACCTAGATTTATATCTCCTAATCCCGTTTTTAGTCGCATGGGCCTAATTAAAATGGCTCAAATACCCCCGTGTGGGCCCGCTTATGCCCGTAAAATACCCCGTGTCCCGTTTACCACCCCCTGGATATATTTTTCTGACTTTCTCGGCCCATCCAGACTCAACCGTGCACTCAGAATTGACATCCGAAATACTTTATAATATTCTCCAATTTTTAAACCTCAAAATGCGTTATAATAATAATCCGAATAATTAAGTCTTAATTCTTCATATTAAATATATCCGCTGAATAAAATAAATTCTCCAAATTATAAATTTAATTTTCTCCAAATAAATATGATTTTTATTTCTCCCAAAATAATTAAATTCAATGTGCTAGAATTTACGGGGTGTTACAGGTATACCTACCTTAGTATCTCTTCCAACCAACCAAAATTCACAAATGAAGAAAAATACATTCTTCTAGAAATATAGGTCATTATTATTTTCCTTATCAAAGCCACAATGTATGTTTTAGGAGACATATACTCCATACCTGAATCATCTTCTCATTTTCCTCTTAAAAGTGATACATATGGAAGAACGAAGTTGGTCGTTATGTGATGATCACCCTTTATCATTTCTTAGACGAACAAGACTGTGATTACCATAGGTCTCCATGAGTTTTCCACCAGTTGGTATGGGGACAACACGAAAGTTATGAAAACATCCCCGACAATAGAAGGGAGAGGCAAATTCAAGAATAATTAAACATGATTTCTCATGGGCTTGGTATCCTTTAACATTATAATTAGTTATTTAGTACTTTTGTCTCAACTCTTTAATATCTTCAATATAAATAATGGAAAATTAATGAAGCCCCTAGAAAATTTACGGTCTAAAGGGCCTGAATATCATAATCACATTTTCAGTGGGTTTGGATGAGGAAGGAAGCCTAGAAAATGTTGGAACTGAGTCCCCCTCATTTTAATTATTTAACCTAATGGTCAATTTTTGGAATTCATTATAAGATGGACAATACGTTGACAAATGGGAATGACTTTATAATTGAGGGGAGGATCTCTTATGAGCCATGAGAAGTACGAAAGTTTTTTATTGGAAAGAGAAAAGTCAAAGACAATAAGTGGGTTCAATAGTTTATGATAGCAAATAAGTGAAGAGAGACAAGGACTACTAATAAGCTTATAAGTAACCGTTATTAATCCCCAAACATGCAAATGTCCTGTCAATTTGTCCCTCCACTTACTGACTACTAACCTTCTCCCCCAAATCTCACCTATGATAAAATCTAGTGGTAAAAATACTACAATAACCTTGTGAGATATTTCACAAATATTTTTCCCTTCCATGTATGAACATGATATATGTGAGTGCAAATAATCACAATAAATGAATTCTAGAAAGCACGTAACGAAAGAATATAAACATGTCCACACAACACAACATACACTACACCAAAATGGGTAAATTGACACCCTTCCAGCGGCTAGCCCTGTCATGGTCATTGACCATGACAAAAAATACGCGTTTTGTGTCACGGTCATTGATCGTGACAAGCCCATCACAAAGACTTGTCACGGTCAATGATCGTGACAAGGTCGTGACAACTATACTTGTCACGGACTTGTCATGATCATTGACCATGACAATTCTTATAATATTATCATGGTCAAGGACCGTCACACGTCCGTGACAAATTTTCCAGAAAAAAACCCTTTCCCCTCCCTTTTTCCCCCCACCGATTTCTTCCCTCCTTTTTCTCTCTCTCTCTACGCTGCTCTCTCTCTCTCTCTCTCTTCCATATATATATATATATATATATATATATATATATATATATATATATATATATATATATATATATATATGTTTGTGTGTGTATCTGTGTGTGTGGTGTGTGGGGGGTGGGGACGTGTGTGCGTGTGTGTGTATGTGTGCGTAGTGTGCGTGTATGTGCGTGTATGTGATTAGTGTCCCTTGTAAACAAATTGATTTATTATTAATTTTTTTTGTAAATTAATAAATGATTGCCCGTCATTGTAAATTAGTAAATTAATATATGATTAATTATGAAAGTAGGATTGCCCCTCATTGTAAATTAGTAAATTAATAATTTTATACTTTAATTGTTAGTTTAATTAATGAAAATAATTAATTGAGTAGATGAATTAGAAGGAGTACGGGATACACATTTGTTGTTGACATTGCTGTTGGATTATAGTGGATCGATGTTGGGTTGGTTAATTTTAAAAGTGGCATGACCACTGGATTATTGTCCATATGGGGGTGGGATTTTTCAACTTTTTTTGAAAATTACTTTGTATATCGAACAATATATATATAGTATGATAATTCGATGAAAATACATGAAATTACATATAGTGCGCATAGATACTAGCCTTCTTGTTCTTATGTGTACGCATTCAATAGTCCTTAGACCCGTTCGAGAGTCATTACCCCTGTAATGAGATCTCTCGAATTGTCCAGTTTGGATAGTTTGGGACTGCATAATTTCTGTATAATATTCTTAGTGGCTTAAAGTTGTTACTTTTGGAGGAAGTTCTGTAGTCGTATCCTAATGTTCTCTGGGTACATACTAGATTGACAAGTGTGACTGTTATTTCAATTGAGCAATTGAAATAACACTCACCCTTGCCAATCTACGTCGTGTACTTAGAGAACTATGGGGATATGCTACCAATTTTTTCTCAAATTGTAACAATGTGCATGAGCTGTTAAGTATATTATAGAAAAATGCGGTCTTGAATGAGATAGGACCACTCACCCTTTAGAGGAGATGGAGGAAATAAAAATTTCTATTATAAATTGAATTTGAATTTGAAATTTGAAAATCGAATATGAATAAGACATAATTAAATTAAACATAGTATAAATCTAAGTTTTGTGTGCCTTTAATACGTGATTAGTTGTGGTAGCTGTGATGGGATATCTGAAATACAAAGAGTAGATGGGTGAGACAAATAGAATAGGGGACGTGTTTCGCAGAGGTGCTAACGAATTTGTGAAATACGCAAAGAGATGTCATAATGATGAAGAGTTTCCGTGTCCGTGTGCTAGGTGTAAGAATGGTAAGGTGTTTGAGTGGAAAACAATTGAACTACATTTGTTAAGATCGGGTATGCAAGATAGTTATCGATTTTGGAGTTTTCACGATGAATTGAAAGTTTCTTTTGTCCTCGACCAACCTTTACAACAACCTTCAACAAGTAGGATAGATGTAGAAGGGGACGACGTAGATCATAATATGTTAGAGGATTTAGTTGATGATGCGTACGGAGTTTATGAAGCAGAGTAGAATGAGGTTACTGATGATGTAAAAGGTTCAAGTGCTCGTGAAGATATCACGATAAAACTTAACGATGACTATCAAAGTTTAAAATTTCAGGCGACCCAACCGTTATACTCTGACTGTGAAAAATATCAAATAACTTTACATGCCATGGTTGGTTTTCACAGTTTGAAGATGCAGTACGATTTGTCTGGCAATAGCGTGACAGGAATTCTGAAATGGGTGAAGGGATTATTACCCAAGGAGAATACACTTCCAAATATCTATCCTGTTATGAAGAACAGTTTGAAAGGTTTAGGAATGAAGTATAAATCGATTCATGCTTGTGTATATTACTGCATACTATACCAAAAGGAGTATAAAAAAACATGATCGTTGTCCAGTATGCGATGAACCTAAATATGTCCAATCTACTAATAAGGAAGGCACAAGCTCAAAAGTGACTAAAAAAGTATTGAAATATTTTCCCGTTGGGCCTAGATTAAAGTGATTTTCACAGTACCATGGATAGCGGAGGCAATGACTTGGCATGCTAGGGCATAAGTAGGGGGTAATATCATGCATCATCCTATTGATTCTACAACCTAGAGGAGGATGGATTAATAGTATCCTGATTTTGCTCGAGAACAATGCAACATTTGTTTGGCTATATCAACAAATGGTTTCAATCCAAAGCACCTAAATAGTAGTGTGGATGACTTGGCTGCTCTTACCAGATATCAATCCATTTTTGATGATAACCCGAATTTTAAACAATTTTTCAATTTGTAATAAATATTCCAATTTGTATCGAAACATCCATTTTTAATGGTTTTAATTGATTTGCACTTTATCATTTTCACTATTGTGTAGTGTGCGTGTGTGTGGTCATTAGGGTGGGGGTGGGGATGTTTTTTTTTATTTTTAGTAATTGTACATATTATGAGCTAAATGCTGTTGTTTTGGAATTCAGAATTGAGGCATTTGACAGTAACAATTCATTTCTATTTGTAGTAATTGTACATATTTTCATGTCTTCTTCTAATTCATTTTGATTTGTACTAATAACATTTTTTTTAGCAAATGTCTCCTTCAGGTATTAAGGTGAGGATGATGATGTTGGTTATGATGATGTCATCTGGGCTCGGTGGTAGCGGAGGCGACGAGGGCTCCTCGGCCCCTAGGCTCCCCAAATATGAAAAATTGGGGATGACCATCGAGAACAAGTCGAGGCTATTAGCGAGATACCTTGAGATGGTAAAGACGATCATCGGCCCGAGGTACATTAGTTGGAAGGAGGTGCCATATGAAATCAAGTTAGCTGTTTGGGTGACATTACAGGTAATGTATTTATATTTATATTTATATTTATATTTATATTTATATTTATATTTATATTTATATTTATATTTATATTTATATTTATATTAATATTTCAATTTCAATTTCGATTTCGATTTCGATTTCGATTTCAATTTCATTTTATATTTATGTTTATATTTATTCGCAACTAACATTGTATTTGTTGGACAGGAACAATTCAGCCTGGATCCAAAGATACGCGATTCCATCTTGGAGCAACACAAGACGTGGAAGAAAAATATGCGGACCTGGTACTTTGGGAAAACACGAGAGTCCGTTATTCGAATGCGTGAATCCATCCCACCGAAGGAGCCGATCTCATTGGAAAAATGGCAACAGTTTGATGAAAATGAGATCGGGGAGCGTCAATTGGCATCTTGCCAATCGGGGAGGGAAAATCGGGCAAAAAAAACGGACGTGCACAACTCCGACCGGACATCTTACACCGAGGTGGAGCATAGGATGATGGTAATATTTAATTTTTCTATAACTACAAAAATATATTATTCTGCATTATTTTACTTTGCGAGTCCGATACTAATTATACTTTATTTTATTTCAGGGGACACGGAGTGGCCCTGGGGGTAGGCCACATAGGCTCGATACTTATGTGGCTCTTCGGACAAAGAATGGGAAGGACAAGGAGGTGTCCCCGAGCGTCTCGACCACGATTGTAAGTAATCCGACAACTTACTTTTTGTTAATTACGTTATAATTTTTTAATTTACTTATTTTACTAATCATGTGCTTTTTGTCATTTCAGGCAAAGCTTAAGGAAGTGCATGAGTCGCAGTCTGATGCCGACAATGCATCTTTGTCCAAAGACGCACTCAGTCAAGTGCTTGGCTCTGATCGAAAAGGGAGGACATGGGGTGAGCTCGCGGGTCGCCAAATCTAGGATCATCGAATTGGAGATGATCAACACCGGGTTGGCTCGAACAATGGACTTGCATGACGCAAAGCTATCCCATTTGGAGGCGACGATACAAAATATGTTCTCATTCATGAAACGTTCGTTGGGAGGAAAATGCAAGGGGAAAGGGAAGGAGAAGATGGTTGAGGAGGAGGTGCAGGAGGAGGAGGTGCAGGATGACGAGGATGTGGACCTCGCTGATTCATCGCCGATATGTGCGGACTTTGATGATCCACTTACCCATTTGGCTCCCTTCGATTGATCGATGTCGACACTTGGTTGGCCGAGCGTGTTTATACTAGACATATTTAATGGCCAGCGGATAGGGCAGGGGTTGAGGGACCCAAATATCGTCCAAGGTGGACTAGTTCATGGACGTGAGCTTCAAGACATCGAGTCCAAGGTGCTCGTCACTCATGTGATACCCGGGAAGAAGAACTCCCCATTGTGGTTGTGCGAACAATGTGGCACGATGTATATCAGTGGGTGTGTCAATTCGTATATCATGTGACCTACTCACCTCCTAAGATTTAACCTTACCTAAGACATGTAGTGACATTATTTGAATTGAATTATTTTTAAGTTGGTACATTTGAATTATATTTGGATTATATCGTGATGCATATTGTCTCTATTTTGAATGTATATTTGCATTATATCTATTTTATTTGGATATATGATGATTAAACAGGTACAACTTTGCTACAACCAGGTACAAGTATACTGCTGGGGAGTGGCAGCGGTCGAACTTCCCAACAAGTTTTTTTCAATTCCACGTAGAATTGTCACGGTCATTGATCGTGACAAGTCTGTGACAAAGGGTTGTTGTCATGGACGTGTCACAATCATTGACCGTGATAATTATTTTAACATTGTCACTGGTTTGTCACGGTTATTAACCATGCCAAAACTTATCAAGGTCAAGGATCATGACATGACCGTGACAAGTCTAACGAACTTATCACAGTCAATGACCATGACAAGTCCGTGACAACAAAAGTTGTCACCCCCAGAATTGTCACGGTCATTGACCTTGACAAGTCCAACTTGTCAAGGTCAATGACCGTGATAATTCGGAAGATTTGGTGTAGTGATATACGTGGTTCGGTAATTGCCTACATCCACGGAGAGGTATCTAAATTCTTATTAATGTCTCTCAAAGTTTGAAAAATTACACCCCCATTTACCCTAGGGTGAGGGTTATATTTATAGTGGTGTAAAGTGGTCGAGTTATTTAAGGAACTCTCCCATTATGCTATTGGCTTGTGTGGTGATTCCTGATTATCTTGTCTGAGATTATTAGTAACCAACTAAGCCTATCCATATTTGAATGATAAGAGTGTGTATTTATCCGTATGATAAACATTTGTCTAAATCTCTTTTTTTTTCTGGACAGGACTATGTCACCGTGGTGATTCTGCTGGGCCTACTTGGACTAAAGGAAATTGGGATTTTATGGATTGAACCCCACATTTGCCCCTAAAATTCTTGGCCATAATTAGGCCTGAGTAGGGGAAAATAATTTTAAATCCTTTATAAGCCAAGTAAATTGATTCAAATATTATTGAAGGCTTCTGGTTGGACATTTTTATAAATACTTAAAATCCGACAGGGGTAGGCTGGTCATTATGAGAAATGCGAATGGCCAAAAACCCACTCTCGAGCCTTATTCCATATGATTGTTTTTGCAAGAAATTCAAATGTCACTTATTCCAGACTCTCTACTAATCACCTTTCTTCTTATTTCTTACTCAGAAAGACTCTAAAGTTCTTGTTTGCTTTCACTTGCCCTGTAAGTTTTCCCCTGCTCCTTCTTATATCTTGTTCTTCATAATTTTCTTCTGCTAGATTATGTTGCATTATTCTTTTGTTGTTCTTGTATTTCCAAAAATATCGAACACTCTTTATGGGGAAAACTTAGAAGATTTTAGGAAAACATATTCCATTCCTCCCCGGGTTACGATTGAATGTGCACCCATGCCCAGAAATGCTATTGCGGTAGATGGGGGGCACTGGATTCATACTTTGGTTATAGTTCAGGGAGGAATGACCTTTCATGCAAACCCACTTTTTTAAAATCTTGTGAATATTTTGGGGTGGTCCCAGCTTAGTGTGCCCCGAATACTTAGCGTATTTTCAGTGGGGTTCATAGGATCAACGAGGTATATAGGACTAACCTTGGCATTCAAGGGATTAAGTACTATTACTCTTGGTCTCACCACCGATGGCTTTGCATATCTAATGGTGATAACTGCCAACAGGGTCCTGGACGTGAACCTTACAAATTCCAATAAAGGATAATGGGATCATGATTTTATTACACAAAATTGGCAACATCCACCTCTCCCCAAGGGCGAAGAATACATTGGGTTCCTATGCCCACCTTGGGGTGTGATATAGGTTGAAGTTTATTCTTTAGATGATCCTTTTTTTTATTTTTAAGTTCTGAATTGATTTTTACTTATGATTTTTTTTTCTTTTTTGGTCTTTGAATAACATGCTCAAAGAAGAAAGAACCCTCTCTTGTCCATATTAATCGGGTAGAGTTACTAAAGGATTGGAAGGTGAGGGAGATGCTTGCTGGTGGAGACCATCCTTGCTCAAATTATATTCTCTTGGAGTACAAAAACACTACCGACACCTTAACTGATCACCCAGTAGACAATACTCCCGATCTCTATTTGTTAGACGAAGATGCGTCCATCTCCTCTTCATTTGAGTCCCTTGACAACGAGTCTATTCTTATCAACAAGGAAGATTTTATGGCACCCAAGTAGAGTTTATTATTGATAGATTATGATGACATGGAGGTTGGGGATTTCACCCCCAAGAAGTCCTTAAAGAGGACTGAAATAAAAGGCCTTAAGGTCACTGACTAGGATCTGGTCAGTAGGGAGAAGAATAAGGACAAAACTCCCATTATCCTCCAGCTCTCTTAAAAGGGTGATCTCCCACTCCTGCCAGGTATTTGTAGGCCACGTATGTGGAAAAGAATCACTCCTTAGGTTATGGATGTTTGAGGTGGGTTGTGCTCGCAGGTGATCGTGAGCAGCTCTCCCTCGAGCAGCTCACAACCCAGGCTTCCTAAACTTTTTCACTGGTAAGGAACTTTCCTTTCCTCTTTTTCTATTTTATTATTGATACGGTGTTGAGGTAGAATCATCTAACACTTGACTTGGAAGGTCGCCAGGATTACTCCAAGGTCAATGATGACCTTAATGAGTCTTTGAGGAAATCACAGGAAGCCATGGTCGATGATTAAACGATCTGTGAGAAAGAGGAAAACTCCACAAGTGATGACATAATTGTATAGAAGATTGAGAACAATAAGCTCAAGGTTTAGAATGCTAAACTAAAGGCTGATCAATCTCGATTGGCCAAGGAGGTTATCGAGTTTCTACATCCAAGGAGGCAAGTTTTGATAAGGGCTTCACTGAAGCCTATGAGGATGCCAAATTCTAACTGGCGTATATTCTCAAATCCAACTTCAAGAAAGGCCGGGACGTAACCTTGGTGTGGTCCAAGGTCTAAACTGACTTCGACCTCTTCAACAAACATAAACCAGGTTCTCCTCTAAGGATTAAAATTGAGGCTACTACCAGCGTCCCAACTGACCAGACCGAGGATATGGCAACCCAAGTCAAGGCTACTGAAGTTGAGGAGCAGGTGAAGGAATAAGTGGACTTTAAATTAACACTTTTACTCCTTGTACTTTTCCCTCTTTTTTTGTTTATAAGGTCCTTGACCATTTTGCAGTATGTTAATGAAAGAACATTTCCCTTAATTATCATGTTGTTCGAATGTCTTTGCTGAATTTTATCCTTTATGTTTGTTTATTATTACAGTCTATTGCCTAGGAGATTACCTCCTTTGTTGGAAACCTGAATGATTTTCTTAGTTAGGATGTGAGTGATCGGGATCGTCAAGCATTTTTATCCATCCCCAAAGCCTTAAAAAAGAGGACTAATGCCTACAAGAGCCAGTCAGTCTTGGTGGACAAGTTGAAGTACGACTTGAAAGATCTGTGAGATGTGGGTTCCTTGATGCAAGATAAATGGCTTGAAAACCCAACTTGCCAAGGCAAAAAAGTGTAGGAGAGGTCTGTGCTCTATTCTAATATAAGGATGATGAGCTCAAAAATAAGCTTGCTAAGGCCGAAAAAGGTAGTCGAAGAGCTCATATTATGGTGATGGGTCTTAGTCGTGATGTGAAAAAGCTTCACTACTTATTCAGGATGGGTCCTTGAGCTGCCTGGTCGATAGGCTATGATGAAAGTTGGGCAAATGATCCAGTTGAAGGAGGCCAAAAGTGTGGCCTACAAGTATGGTTGGTTAAATGCCCCGGAGGTTGTAAAATAGCCCCAAGAATCTCATGTTTGGTGCATATACCAATTTTATTATCCGGTGTATATGCGCCTCCCTTTAGTAGCGACAAGAAGTGGTTCCTTTATATGCCATACCTCTTCAGCTCGTTGAGAGTTACCTAGAGGCTCATAACAGTGATGATGAGTATCGACCAAGTCCAAATGGTAGCTGAATGAGGCCAATCACAAAATTTCTCACTCACTGACCATAGACAGTTATAGTTTGTGCTATTTATAATGATCTTTTTATAATTGGCACTTTTTGTAACTTATTGTTGAAAATTATTGTATAATTAACTTAATAACAATTCTCGCATATTTTTCCATTCCTTTATGCCATGCATGTATTATATTCATCTTATCTTACCTTTTAGATTGTGTTGTCAAACTACCTTAGGCCTAGAACAAACTATGGCAAAAATACACCTGGTATAATGGTAGTACACCCATTCAGGATTTTATCTAATCAAGTCGAGTTAGTTTAGTGCTTGGGGATCCCCTATAGGTCTTTTTCTTATCTGGGAAATTCATGGGGTCGTTTGTGTTTATAATGAAAAAGATCTGAAGTCCTGAAGACCTTAAGTTTAATTATAATAATCAAAGGTGCCATTGTAATTAAGCTAAAGTCTTATTAACATTTGGAAATTAATGCTAATTGTGAGCCTATTACTTTGTAATAATGTAAAGCAATTGAATAGTGAAGTATTTGAGAAAATAACTAAGGTTTTTTTTATTAATAACTTGAATATGAACTACGAGCAACATAAGTTTTGAACTGAAAATTTGCAAAAACTAAATACACTGGAAGTAAAACTAAAAATAAAACTTCTTGAGTTGGCCTCATTTCATGTTGGGCATATCTCCCTTCCCTCTATTGTTTCCATGTGATATGCTCCTTATAAATCATCCCTGGTCACTTTGAACGGACATTCCAAGTTGGGCCCTAGCTTGTTATTCGATGGCCTTTTGGTGCCGTTGAGGACTTTCCTGAGGACATATTCCCCAACCTAAAATTTCCTCGGATTGACCCTTTGTTGTATTGTTCCACTAACTGTTGCTGGTAGGAAGCCAGTTTGATACTGGCTTTATTTCCTTCATTCTTCTGCCAGGTCAAGTTCAGTACAAAGGGCTTTGTCATTTAGTCCTTGCTCGACAACGTTTTTCTATATGACCGGTAAAGTAACTTTGAGTGTAATCGTGGCTTTCATTCCATTTGTAAGGGCAAAGGGTTTTTCCTAGTAGGTATTCTTGGTGTAGTGCGATACCCATAGAGGGTGTAAGATATCTCATCAACCCAAGCACCCTTTTCTTTTCTTGACTTTTTTCAAACCATCGAGTATTGTCTTGTTGGAGGCCTTTGCCTGGCCATTTCTTTGGAGGTAAACCACAGAGCTTAAGTGGTGTTTGATTCCATGCTCGTCGCATAAACCTTGAAAAGGCCCACTCTCAAACTATGTGCCATTATCCATTATGACTCTCATGGGCACCACAAAATGAGTGATAATGTTTATCCAAATGAACCTGATCATATCGACATCTCTAATGTTCGACAGTGGTTTTGCCTCCATCCACTTGGAGAAATAATTTGTGCCGACCAACAACTACTTATGATTTCCTAGAACGGTAAGGAGTGTCTTTACGATATCCAGTCCCCATTGTGCAAAGGACCATGGGTTGGTAAAATCCCTTAGGTCATTAGTCGGTTGATGAAGCACGGGGGAGAATTTTTAGCACTTTTCACACTTTTGAGCACAAATTCTTGCATCCTTAAGCATATATGGCCACCACTAGACTTTTTTGATTTCTTAAAAGGTCAGAGACGATCCTCCTGCATATCTTGAAGTTTATGGAGAACTGGGTTGATAATTTTTGAGTGTACGCACTGGAGGTAAGGGTCTGTGAAAGATCTTCTATAAAGTTTTTCCCCAGGTCCTAATTATAAGTGAGCAGCTTTCATGCTGACTTGATGAGATAATTTTTTTATCGATTGGCAGTGCATCGTTTTGCAGGTAGGCGATGATTGGACTCATCCAACTTGGACCTTTTTCAATGGAAAAACATGCCCGGAGAGCTTCACTTTTTTAATGATAGGATTGGTGAGGAATTCCACTTCGATTATTCTCTTGAGATTGGAGTCTACTACTGAGCTTTGGGCTATTAAAAGCATTTTCATGACTGTTGTGCCCTGAGGAGAATTGTTGGACGTGGACTTCCTCAAACTTTATATCATCTCGCGTGCTACTTCCAGATATGCTTTCATCCTCTCATCTTTTGCATTAACACTGATTTGGTTGGAGACCAGCTTTGAGTCATAATACACTTTGAGTTGATTTGACCCTAGTAATCGAGCCTTGTAGAATTCGACTATAAGTTCTTTATATTCTTCTTTATTATTGGGCTTCAAAACCTAACCTAATACCTACTCGATCATGGCTTTTTTTGGTGTTACAAGAATAATCCCCACTCCCACCCCTTGGAATTAGAGGCGCCATCCAAATATAACGTCCAACTCTTGGATTAGTCTTGTTTGTGGTCTTTTAACTTTTCGACCATTTATTGGTTGGTAAGAGCTTCTTGTGTGAATTCTTCTATGAAGTTAGTCAATATCAGTCCCTTGACTGCTATCCTTAGTCAAAAGTGAATGTCAGATCTCCCATGTTCTACTTACTATTTGGACATGCGTTCGGATAGGTTGGTCTTATGAGGAATGACTTTGAGGGGGAAATAGGTGCTTATAGTGATAAAGTGGGCCTCAAAGTAGTGTTTCATCCTCTGGGAGGCTATTATCAGCTCATATGACAATTTCTCTAGTGGTAAGTAATGTTGCTTGGCATCTAGGAACATTTTACTAGCATAGTAAATGGGGAACTTCTTTGCCTCTATTTCTCACACCAAAGTTGAGCTAACCGTATGGATTGAGACTATAAGGTAGAGGTAGAGAGGTCCCCTTGATCAGAAATTGCTAGCAATGGGGTTTAACTCAGGTAAGATTTAATCTCCTCAAGATGAATTGAACATTCATCATTCTAGGTGATGCCCTTTTCCTTCTTAAGTAGTTGAAAAACAGTTTGTAATGTTCATATGACTTTGAAATGAAGCAATTAAGTGTTGGAAGCATCCTAATGAGATTTTGGATTTCACGTAGCATCTTTGGTGGTTGAACATTGTTGGGGTTTGACTTAATCCCCCTCTTGCTGACTAGATCGTGTAGGAACTTTCTTGACTTGACCTCAAATGAGCATTTTCTTACATTGAGATTCATCCGGTAATGTGTGTGGATTCTAAAGGTGTTGGCCAAGTCTTTGAGGTTTTGGTATTTACTCTTTCTTTTGACGAGCATATCATCGATATATACTTCCATTGTTTCCCCTATTTATTTCTTGAACATCTTTGTGACTAGTCTCTAGTACTTGGCTCTAGTGTTCTTAAAGTCGAAAGGAATGACCTTGTAATAGTACAAACCTAAAATTTTTGTGAATGAATTCTTGTCTTAGTTGGGGCCGAACAATGTAATTTGGTGATACTCCGAGTAAGCATCCAGGAAACTCATTCATTCTTGGGCTGGAGTGGCATCGATCAGCTGGTCTATCTTTAGTAGGGGAAATAATCCTTGGGTGAAAACCTGTTGAGACTGACAAAGTTTATACAAACTCTCCAGTTGTTATTACTTTTACAGACCACTACTAGATTTGAGACTCATTTTAGGAATTGAACTTCTTTGATGGACCTTGTCTCTAAAAATTTTCCTACCTCCTTCTCCACCGTATTTTTCTTCTCTGGAACAATACAATAAGCTTTTTGTATGATTGGCTTAAATACCATATCTACGTGGAGATGGTGACAAGTGACTATAGGATCAATCCCCAAAATATCGTATAGCTCCCGTGCCAAAACGTCTAGGTTCTGCTTCAGGAAGGTGATTAACCCACTTCTCTCATGGTTGGACAGTATTTTACCAATTAGAAACTTCCTCTTTGGTTAGATTTCATGAAAAACTACCTACTTCATCTTTTCTATTAGCCTATTATCAGGGTGGATCCTGGTCTCCTCCACTCTTAGTCGGTCATGCCTCTATTTCTATTTCGAATGAGCAGTCCCATCTGGGGACATCTCCACAAGGAACTCTTTATCTTTTTTCTTCTCATGCTTGGGCCTTATGGTGGTTACGTAGTATTTTTGAGGGACAACTTGGTTACCTCTGATCTCTATTAGGCCTTGATCTGTGATGTATTTGAGTTTTTGATGATAAATTGAAGGGTCAACTCTCATAGAATAAAGACACCCTCTGCCGAGAATGGAATATTATGGTAAAGAGAATCGATGTTAACCACTAGAAACTCAATGAGATTTGAAATATTCTTGTCCCTCACTAGTAGAACTATCTTTCCTAATGGCATTGTCATTTTTCCTACGAAGCTGACTAAAGGGACATTAAATTCCTTCAAGTTTGACATCTTCACTTTGAGATTATGGATGAGTTTAGGGTACATTACCTCTAAGTAACTCCCCCAATCCACTAGTAACTTATTGACATCCAAGTTGGCAATCCTGAGAGTGATTACTAGTGGGTTGTGGTGTGGGGTTGTCACTCTGACCAAATCTTCCTCTGTAAACACTATGTGTGTATTGAAATTCATATCCTTCGATTGCTTGCTATTGTTATCTTGGCTCTTGGCGAGATTTATTTAGAATACCTTCATAGCTGGTGTGAACTTCTTAAGTTCCATCTGAAATGTATTACTCGGGATCTACTTGAGGTTGGATGCCCCATGTATTACAGAAAACTCATCTTATGCTTCATCTTCGAGGATGTCTCCTAGTTTTTGGTCTCTTTCGGTGATGACCTAATTATACTTATTCTCTGTGTACTCGTTCAAGTGCTCTGCCTCAGCCTACTACTCTATGTGAGATGTCAGTGCCTTGCAGTTCTCTATCCTATTTCCATTTTCTTTGTGGAACACACACCACAGTGTATTGCTCTTCTTGGTCGGATCCCCTCTCATATGTTTGGCCACTTGAGAAATTAGTAGTCATTAATCTTCCCTAATATCTTGTAAATTAGTTCATTGAAAACCGTGTCAATGGCTTGAAAATCTATAGATGAGTTCGCCTTGCTCCTATTTTTGGTCCCATTTTGCTTCTTGTTCCCCTTGTCGTTACCTTTGTTTGATTTAGCACTACGAATTTATATTTAGCCATTATGAACTACGTCCTCCACTCTTGTGTACATCTCAATTTGTGACATAACTGGTTCAACGTGGAGGTAGGGGCAAGTCGATCTCGAAAGATGTTATGACAACCTACTCTGAGCTGTCTTTTACCTCATTAAAATTCTCCAGTAACACTAGGTGTACTAGCATAGGGTCTCTTATGACTTTTCCCTCATCGTGAGTAGATAATCCATCCTCTACAGATGTTAGCTACTTATTATGAAGCGAGCAGTGAAGGCCTTAACGAGAGAATTGAAGCTCTTAACTGGCTTGTGAGGTAGCCTCTCAAATCATTTTTGGGAAACATCCCCTAGGCTAGAGGGGATATTCGACACATAAGAGCATCATTATGATTCCATAAGGTCATGGCATGTATATACCGGCGAACATGATCTATGGGATCCATCTTGTTATCGTAAATCTTGAACCGTGGGGCCGTGAACTTCTTTGTGGGCTCTTCCTCCTCAATGGCTCTTGAGAAGGGGGATTTTATTTACATGATTAAGGATCTTCTCGCTAGATACTTGGTGGACCTGGACCCTCGGTGTGTTGGGTATTGGTCCATTCTATCCGAACTAAGCTCCTTATATCGTTCTTGTGGCGCTCTTCATCCTGGTGCCTTCTCAATAAGTGACTTTCATGTTTAGAACGCTCCCGATAATGCCCAGTGCTCTTTCCTCGATTGCACATTTTGCTCGCCTGAGGTCTTGGAGTCTGACCATGACAATTTTGGTTCTCCCGACAGAGTCTTTTTTCCATTCTTTCTAATCATTGCTAAAGGGGTGAATTTTCCTCAATTTGGATTCGAGTTGCCTACTATTGCTATTGAAGTCGTGCTTTATATGCGTCGACTAGTCATAAGATTTGGGTTGATCTAGGTTGTCCATGACTCTCCTTGGAGTACTTCTCCTCCAGATAAAATCTCAAATTTTCATCTTGGCGAACTTAGAATTTATCCCTGAGTGGAGCAAGGTCAGATCGTAAGTTACCAGGCTGGGGTGCATGGTTTGGGAGATGAGACATTTGTGGCTATTCTTTTGTAAGGCCCTAAAACGTGATTAAAAATGTTAATAATATGATTAAGTATAAGTTATGAGTTATAAGTTGGTGGTGAGTTTTAAATATGTTAATTATCATGTTTGGGGGATGCATACTCATGTGATATATGTGTTACTTACATTTGATGCTAATCGAGCTTATAATTGGGAATAACATGTTTAGATTATATGATTAGTTATGTGGTTAAATGCATCATGAAAATATGCTTCTAATGCAACATTATATTTATAAAAGTAAACCAAGGTGTTGGTGTGAAAGTGGTGATGTTTGGTCGCCAAATGTGAAAGTTGTGAAATTTTGAGTAAATTATTACTCTTCTGTTCGAGCCCAAATTCCCCGTACTAATTTTATGATTTTGGGAAAACATAAAATTTGAAATTTGTACATATATAAGTTATCTATGTGTATATGCAAAGAAGGTGTAAATTTGGTCCCGTAATAGTGAGTTATGGTGATTTTACAAATGTGGGTAAAATTTGTCATTAGTGGAATTGTCTGATTGGACCTTTCATCCAACCAATCACGCGTTACCACTACCCCTATTGCTATTGGACCCCTTCAAAACGTATTGGTCATCTTAAAACGTATGTATACCTTATTCCTCAATAGAAATAACAAGTTTGGAAAGATTTGCCTAAGGAGAGAGAAAGGAAGTTTAAGGAAGAAAAATCTTCGAAAAATTACCATAAATTGAGGAGATATTATAAGGTAGTTACCTCTATATTAAAGTTGGTCACAAGGATGAGTTTTACACTTTGTATGTTTTTGTTTTTGATTTTGATAAATATTTATTGATACCCATATTACAAAATTGTGTTAAAATAAGGATGGCTTAAGAGCATATGTAAGAACGCATGTTAGGATCATAAATGTTAACTTTAAAATTCCTAGATTTGAATCACCTTTCGTGGAGATTTTGAATTAGGAAATTCACCTATATGATGTGTGAATGTACTAAAACATGTTTAGTATTTCCATGATTGATAACCGAGGTGTATGTTATGTATGCTTAAAAATGTTAAGGTATGCTTTAATGTTCTATTCTAACCTAGTTGTGCTAAAAATGGCATAAATCATTGAATACTTATTGAAATCGATTAATTCTAGTTGGAAAATAAAATAGACTCATATGTACATAATGTATCTGAATATCATGTAAAAACACCAAGGAATGAATTTTCGGTGATAGTTTGAAGTTCAGGTATAAAATCTTCCCTAGTAGAGTAATTATACACACTACGTGTTTGATGTTTTGTTGACATAGCAAATGCACTCAAAAAAATTATGAAACTTTAGATTTGTGTTATTCAAGATGTTTATTGACATTGGGTGGAATATCATGAAAATTTATAATGTGATGTGCTACTAAGTTTAATGTTATTTGGTGTATTCAAATACTAATGATGTTGAATTGTTAGGTGGGAAAGCGAATAATACTGCCATACTAAGGAAATATTTTGGTATTAATCTTAGTACCAACTTGAAGGTGAGTGACCTTCCCTATGAAATATAAATGCTTATATTTTCATATGGAATTGTGTAGTTAAATACTTGTGTTAAACTGTTTATGGAGTGATGTGGTATTTGTGAAACATATGCATATGATTAAAAATGTTAAGAGAAGTTATTTAATGTTATGGACTGTGGCAGGTTCTCTATTTAATGTTAAGGACTGTGGTGCATCCTACGGGGTATGGATGTCCTATTAATCCAACTTAAAGGTTTGTTGTACTCGGGCCTAATTATGGGATGTGTTGGTCCCCATTAACTGTGGTGGGTTAATTGGACTGTGGTGGGTCCTGGCTTGTGAGAGTTACACAATTCCTGTTGGGTTATGGCATTTGAAAAAAAGGTTATTCAAATTGGTTATATGTGTGGTATGTGCATGTATATAGTCATTCACTAAGATGTTATTGCTTACACTCCTATAATGTTATGTTTCAGGTATGCATGTTGTTTGGAGTTCACTGCCAATTTAGGACGTTAAACGGGAGAGTGGAGGATTAAAAAATGTGGGTTGAATATCAAAAAGTTTTTTGGGTAAATTTTAAACAAAGGAAATTATGTAAGTAAATATGTTTCGTTCTTGTAAGTTATGTGTAAATGTAGTTATGGTTTTCTTGTAAACATGCCTTTGAAGAAAAAAAAATCTTGCGCTATTTTTCGAGAGATTTTAAAGTAAAGTATTGTTTAATGGGGATTTATCTCGATATAAAATGATAATCATAACTTAATTAGGTCGAGGCGCGACAACTGGGTATTAGAGCATGGTTATTAGGTTCTGGACAAGGTGTACGAGTCTAGATTGGCAGTGGATAATATAAAGTGAGTTTGTTATGGGTCAGGATTTTGACTAACAATATTATGGTCAAACTGCTACTATTGTATTTTATTTTAATTATTTATATTGTAGTGAGTGATGGATCCACACGAACAACGTGATAGAGCAGAAGGTGAGGCATTATATGTACCTAATAGTCAGTAAGGATATGGACATATTGAAGTTGAAGAACCAGAGGTGCAACAACAACCTATTGATGACGTGGGAAGAATATTGCATGTTGTGGCACAACTACTGGAACAAGCAAGAGGTGGATAACATGCTGGAGATAGGGATAAATTAATTGAGAGGTTCATGAAGTTAAATCCTCCAGCATTTACTGGGACTACTGATTCATTAGTGGCAGAAGGGTGGATTATAAATATTAAAACAATATTTAAGGTGATGGAAGTGCGAGATGAACAAAAGGTTTTGTTAGCAACCTTTAGGTTAGAGGATGATGCAAAGTTATGGTGCGATGCTACAAAAAGGTTTCTTACTAAGATTAGGAGTGTGGTGCCAGCAAAATCCTCCACTAATTACATGAGAGAGGTTTATTAATGTTTTCTTTGAAAAGTATTTCCTAAGACTTTATAGGAAAGAGAAAGAGGAAGAATTTGTCATGCTAAAACATGGGAACCGAACGATGGCAGAGTATGAAACTTTGTTTATATCCTTATCTAGATTTTCGCATGATTTGGTGAGGACAGAAGAAAGTAAATGTGATCGATTTTAAACTAGGTTAAATGTAGATATAAAAACCACGGTTGCTAATATGAAGATCAACGATCATATGGACTTAGTGGATAGAGCTATGCTGTCAAAAAATTCAATGAAAGAAATGAAAGCTAGACATTGGAAGAAAGATAGGCACGATGGTACAAAATCATATGGATGGGAGACGGGAACCTCAACTCAGAGTGTAGCACGAGGAGTACCTAAGGGTCAAGGATTTAAAAATAGCAAAAATGCACCCGGAAGATTTCAAGATTGAAGTGGAAGGGCTCGGTCAGAAAATGCATCCGTGTTGGGACTGAGGGCCATGTTTTGTTATAGATGTGGTGGTTAAGGGCATATGTCTCGAGAGTGTACAATAGCTGAGATGACATCTTTATGTTTCCATTGTCATCAACCAGGGCACTTACGAAAGAATTGTCTAGTGATAGGAGATACAACATCAGTTGGGAGTGTGACAGTAGGAGGTAAGAGTTCAACACATAATGTACACAGGGGAGGTAGAGGAGGTACATCGCAAAGTCAAGGTTAAGGCAGAGTGTTTTCACTGATGCAACAAGATGCACAAGCTATGCCTAACATAGTGATAGGTACACTTCCTATTTGTGATAAAGATGCTTATGTGTTAATAAATTCTGGTTATACACATTCTTTCGTGTCTTTATTTTTCTTATTGCATAGTAATAAACCATTATCATCATTAGATTCTGCTTTGGCTATTGTTACTCTAGTAGGGGAATTGATTCTTATTGAGAGGGTGTATAGGGAGTGTGTGGTGCGAGTGGGTGAAAAAGAATTATTGGTTCACTTGTTACCTCTCAATATGCGTGACTTTGATGTGATATTGGGTATGGATTAGTTTGCCTCATATCATGCATGTTTAGATTGCTTTATAAAGGAGGTAGTGTTTCGGTAATCGGGTGAACTTGAATTTAAATTTATTGGGGAACGAAATGTCACTTCAACATGTTTGATTTCTGCTAAAAAAATCTTATGATTTATTAAGGAAAAGGTGTCAGGGTTATCTTTCCCATGTGGTGGACACATGACAAGAGGCTGGAAAACTATCAGATATACGAGTAGTTAATGAGTTTGCAGATGTCTTCCCAGAAGAACTCCCAGGGTTAGCACCAGACCGTGAGGTAGAATTTGTGATTGAGATGGTACTAGGCACCACACCAATATTTATAGCACCATATCATATGGCACCTGCAGAATTAAAAAAAGCTAAATATACAGTTGAAAGATTTGTTAGATCTTGGTTTTATAAGGTCTAGTGTATCACCGTGGGGAGCCCCAATATTTTTTATGAAGAAGAAATATGGAACCATGAGACTGTGCATTGATTATCATCAATTGAATAAGGTGACTACCCGTAACAAATACCCATTACCCCACATTTGTAACTTGCTTGATCAGTTGTAAGGTGCCAGAGTATTTTACAAGATCGATCTCAGATTCGGGTATTTTCACTTGAAAGTAAGAGACTGTGACATTTTTAAAACTTCTTTTCGTTCCAGGTATGGACATTATGAGTTTCTTGTTATGCCATTTGGGTTAACAAATGCACTAATCGTATTTATGGACTTGATGAACCGGATATTTCACCCATACGTAGATTCTTTTGTTATCATTTTCATTAATGATATTTTGATATATTCTAATAGTAAGGAGGAGCATGAACACCATTTGGGAGAAATTATATGCTAAATTTTCTAAATGTGAAATTTAGCAAGACAAAGTAGTATTTTTGGGGCATGTTATTTGTGCTGATGGCAATTGTGTTGATCCCAAGAAAGTGGAAGCAATAGTGAATTGGGAAAGACCAACTAGTGTGACAGAAGTACGTAGTTTTCTGGGATTTGCTAGATATTATAGGTGATTCATACTAGGGGTTTCTTCTATTGCATTGCCATTAACTAAGTTTACCAGAAAGGAGAACAAGTTTGTATGGAATGACGATTGTGAGAAAAGCTTTGAAATTTTAAAGGGTAAGTTGACATCAACTCCGGTATTGACTATTCCAATGGGTACATAAGGTTTAGTTATTTATAATGATGCCTCATGTCAAGGAGTCGGTTGTGTGTTAATGCGACATGGAAAGGTAATAACTTTTCCTTCTCAATAGTTAAAGATACATGAACGCAACTACCCTATACATGATCTTGAGTTGGCCGTAGTAGTTTTTGCAATAAAGATTTGGAGACATTACTTATATGGTGTTAGTTGTGAAATTTTTACTGACCATCAAAATTTAAAATACCTATTTACTCAAAAAGACTTGAACCTGAGGCAAAGGAGGTGAATGGAACTTATAAAGGATTATGACATCACAATACATCACCATTCGAGTAAAGCTAATGTTGTTGCTGATGCTTTGAGTAGAAAATCTCTGGGTAGAGTATCTTGTATTTATTGTATTCGAGTTGACGTGCTAAGAGAGTTAGATTTAGTGGGAGTGGAATTACCTCAAAATGAGTCTTTTGGAATACTATCACATTTAAATATTAGACCTACATTGATAGATTGGATAAGACAATGACATGCATGAAATATATAACTGGAGAAAGTTAGAGAAGATATGAAAAACGGTAAAGCAAGGAATTTTCTATTCATCATGATGACATTGTTATGTACAATAACCGTTTGTGTGTACCTAATGTGCCTGATTTGAGGAATTTTTTTAGAAGAAGCCCATTGTTCTTTATATACTATGCATCTAAGAAGCATAAAACTGTATAGAGATTTGCAACAATGTTATTGGCGACCGGGAATGAAAAACGACATTGCAGATTTTGTTGCTAGATGTCTAGTTTGCTAACAAGTGAAGACGGATCATCAAAAGCCTAATGATTTACTACAATCCTAACCTATTCCTGAGTGGAAATGTGAGCATGTTACTATAGATTTTTTTATAGGTTTACTAAAATCATCACGAGGGTTTGATTCTATTCGGGTTGTCGTTGATAGGTTGACTAAGTCTGTGCATTGTCTTCCTGTTAAAACTACTTACTCCATGGATATGTATGCAAAATTATATGTGGATGAGATTACTAGATTGCATGGTGCACCTGTTTCTATTATTGTTGATCAAGATCCTAAGTTTACTTCTCACTTTTGGCCTAGTTTATAACAAGCTTTGGGGACTAAATTGAAATTTAATACAACTTTTCATCCTTAGATTGATGGGCAGTCAGAAAGAACGATCCAGGCACTCGAAGACATGTTATGAATTTGTGTATTAGAGTTCAAGGGCAGTTGGGATGAACACTTACCACTAATAGAGTTTGCTTATAATAATAGCTACCATTCGAGTATTGATATGGCTCTTTATGAAGATTTGTATGGGAGAAAATGCAAAACTCCAGTGTGTTGGACTGAAATAGGAGAATGAAAACTACTTGGGCCAAAAATGTGCAACAGACTACTAAAAAGATAAATCTTATCCATAATCACTTGAAAGTGGTGCAAAGTAGACATAAAAGTTATGCAAACAACTGAAGGAAATAATTAAAATTTGAGGAAGGTGATCGAGTATTTCTATGTGTTTCTACTTAGAAAGGGGTTATGAGATTTGGGAAGAAGGTAAAATTGAGTCCTAGGTACGTTGGCCCTTATGAGATAGTGAAATGAGTTGGGGCCGTAGCTTATAAGTTAGCATTACCACCAGAATTATCTCGAATACATGATGTTTTTCATATATCGATATTATGTAAGTATGTACTAGATCCTTCACATGTGTTTACTTCACAACTGATATAGCTTCAAGATGATTTAACCTATGTAGAGGAACCAATTATTATTTTAGATCTAAAGGAGAAAGTGTTACGTAATAAAATCATTCAATTAGTTAAGGTAATGTGGAGAAGCCAGAATGTGGAGTATGTCACCTAGGAAGGAGAGGATAACATGAAGAAGTAATATCCTCATCTATTTGGTAAGTTTCTTATGCGTTAAATTTTGTGGACAAATTTTTTATAAGAGGGGTTGAATTGTAAGTTCTTAAAATGTGATTAGGAATGTTAATTACACGATTAAGTATAAGTTATGAGTTATAAGTTGATGATGGGTGTTAAATATGTTAATTATCATGTTTAGGGGATGCATACTCATGTGATATATGTGTTACTTACATTAGATGCTAATCGAGCTTATGATTGGGAATAACATGTTTAGATAATATAATTAGTTATGTGGTTAAATGCATCATGAAAATATGCTTCTAATGCATCATTATATGTTTATAAAAGTAACCTAGGGTGTTGGTGCGAAAGTGGTGATGTTTGGTCACCAAATGTAAAAGTTATGAACTTTTGAGTAAATTATTACTCTTCAATTCGAGCCAAATTAAGCGTACAAATTTTATGATTTTGGGAAAACATAAAATATGAAAGTTGTACATATATAAGTTATCTACGCGTAGATGTAAATAAGGTGTAAATCTGGGCCCGTAATAGTGAGTTATGGTGATTTTGCCAATGTGGGATAAATTTGTTATTAGAGGAATTGTCTGATTGGAACTTTCGTCCAACCAATCACGCGTTACCACTACACCTATTGCTATTGGGTCCCTTTAAAACGTATTTCTGATCTTAAAACATATGTATATCTTCTTCCTTATAAGAAATAACAAGTTTGGAAAGATTTACCTAAGGAGAGGGAAAGGAAGTTGAAGGAAGAAAAATCTTCGAAAAATTACCATAAATCGAGGAGATCTTAGAAGGTAGTTACCTCTTTATTAAAGTTGGTCATAAGGATGAGTTTTACACTTTGTATGATTTTGTTTCTGATTTTTGTCAAGATTTAATGATACCCATATTGCAAATTTGTGTTAAAATAAGGATGGCTTAACAACATATGTAAGAACGCGTGTTAGGATCATAAATGTTAACTTTTAAAATCCTAGATTTGAATCACCATCTCATGGAGATTTTGAATTAGGAAATTCACCTATATGATGTGTGTATGTACTAAAACATGTTTAGTATGTGTTTCCATGATTGATAACCGAGGTGTAGGTTATGTATGCTTAAAAATGTTAAGTTATGCTTTAATGTTCTATTCTAACCTAGTTGTGCTAAAAATGGCATAAATCATGGAATACTTATTAAAATCGAGTAATTCCAGTTGGAGATTAAAATAGACTCATACGTGCATGTATCTGAAAATCATGTAAAAATACCGAGGAATGAATCTTTAGTGATAGTTTGAAGTTCAGGTATAAAATCTTCCCAGTAGAGTAAGTATGCACACCACGTGATTGATATTTTACTGACATAGCAAATGAACTCAAAAAAATTATGAAACTTTAGTTTTGTGTTATTCAAGATGTTTATTGACATTGGGTGGAATATCATGAAAAGTTATGATGTGATGTGCTATTGAGTTTGATGTTATTTGGTGTATTCAAATACTAATGATGTTGAATGGTTAGGTTGGCAAGCGGATAATACTGCCATACCAAAGAAATGGTTTGGTATTAATCTTAGTACCAAATTGAAGGTGAGTGACCTTCCTTATGAAATATAAATGCTTATATTTTCATATGGAATTATGTAGTTAAATACATGTGTTAAACTGTTTATGGAGTGATGTGGTATTTGTGAAAGATATGCATATGATTAAAAATGTTAAGTGAAGTTATTTAATGTTATGGAATGTGGTGCGTACTACGGGATGTGGCTCTCCCATTAATCCAACTTAAAGGTTTGTTGTACTCGGGCCTAATTATGGGATGTGGTGGTCCCCATTAACTGTGGTGGGTTAATTGGACTGTGGCGGGTCTAGGGTTGCGAGAGTTACACAATTCTTGTTGGATTATGGCATTAGAAAAAAGGGTTATTCAAATTGGTTATATGTGTGGTATATGCGTGTATATGGCCATTCACTTATCAAAAGACTCTAACATTTGGCTATATAAATGGAACTTGGAGAATATTGAAGGGATTCGAAATCAAGTTACCTTCCAATAATATTATGAGTAAAACATTTACTTAATATATTTAAAGGATTTTGGATCCATTCCTTATCCAATATTGTTTTTTAAACACCACACATTGGTGACTTAACTTTATTTTTGTCTTGTGTCTCCTGGGTGAGTTAAAAGTACTTAGAGGAGTCAACATGTTACTTATTAATGGATATATGTTCCCCTTAGACCTCCTTTCACCTTAGTAAAAGCATGATGTTAGACCCATTTGTATTATTCATCATTAAAACGAGTAGACTAAGGAAAAGTACCTTAAACTTTGACGTATATAGGTACTCTAGTTGTATTCTTTAATTTAGACCTGATCAATCTATTATTAGATATTATAAGGTGTCACAGTTGGTATGAGATCATTCAAGGTTCTAGTGCCCTAGGCATCACGAGTGCATTCATCGTTATTTTTGTGTTAATTATTTTTATACATTATAGCCTTACATTTAGCGTTTGTACTATATTAACTGCACGATTAATAAAGCACCTTTGTTTATTATTATTCAGATGGTGAGGCCTCATACATGGCAGGGATGACAACGATCGATCGAGAGTGCTAAGTCGGAGGTTGCTGCACCTCAGCCGCCGCAGTAGCCACCGCCAACACCACTGTAAGGGCATGCCCCAGTTATAGCGCTAACGAATTTTGATGCTATTATCTCTCAAATAGTGGCAGCGACAATGACATCCCTTCAAGAATAACATCTACCACCATTAACACTCATGAATGCACCTATACTGGCCCCACTCTATACTTCTCTATGGGAGTGTCCTAAGAGTACTTTTGGGGATTTATATTTAGAGTGGTGCGAGTCCGTTGCCATGGCCACGTAGTATGTGTGAGACATTACTCGTCTGGTGCATTTTTCACTCGAGTTTGGGAGGACCGAGGAGCTAAGGAAGGGCAACTTTGTTAGAGGCTTAGCTAACAAAAGGCTAAATATAAAAGAGGATGGGGAAAGGGAGTCCTGAGTCAACATCAAAGAGGACCAACACAGGGGGAGCATACCCCTAAGAGGTTCCAAGGAGATGACCAGCGTCGTCGAGCAATCAGAGGTAAGTCCACTCGGTCTAGGGTTATTATGGTCATCTAGGTCAATAACACCAAGGGTAGTAGGGTCAAAGGGGTCAAGGCCAAGCGCAAAGATAGTATGATAGGCCTCCATACATGATATTATTGTAGAGGGAATGGTTACTCTTTTAAGAGTTTCCCTAGGAGGCTTCAGGGAGGATCAAGACAGCTTCAACAAGGGCATCAGTAGGCACTTCCAGCCTAACCCCAGTTTTAGGATATTCCACCTACATCTTAGTATACTTTATTCCTTTTTTTCTAAGTGATTAGGCAGCGGGGCACCCACAATTACATCAAGGACACGTGCTTGGTGTATCAGTAGGACTAACAAGCATAACGATCAACGAAGGAAGGTATGCTTTTGGTTAATTTGATTATATTCGGGTAATTTTTTATATGGGATTGCCATGTTCATTTACTAGTTGTAGATGTGTTGTTAATTAAGCATGGTAGTCATATCATCCGATGTGTTTATGAATATGGATACCCCAACGAGTAAAGGGTTGCCTTACGCCGTGATTAAAGATACGTGATAGTTCATTTGGTCGACTTGGTTTTTAGTTACTTCACTAACTTTATACATAAAAGATAATTGTATTATTATTGAGATTTTTTAGATAGCTAGGTATTACCCTTATATCGACTATTGGGGTAGGCTGTTATGTTTATCACCTTCGGGCAGGAGATGTCCCTTAACACCATGCCAAGGCTCACTGGAGATTCTAGCACACACCTATACTATATTGAAGTGAACATATCTGAGGAGGTTCCAGAGTCTTTAGATTTGATTCCAGTTATATTGGAATTGTTAGACATGTTTGAGTAGGTTTCAGGGTTACCACTTACGAGGAATATATATTTTTGGTGTTTATTTAGCTCCGGGCACTCGACCCCTAGTGACAGAAGCATAATGTATATCTCCCCTAGAGATGTGAGTGTAGGAGAAGATACATCAGTTGTTGAGTCAGGGGACCATTCGAAGGAGCACACCTCCGTTGGGAGATCCCGTGTTTTTTGTGAAGAAAAAATATGGGGTACTCCAGTTGTGTGTGGTTTACTAGGAGTTTAATAAAGACATGATAGGAAATAAATATTCGTTTCCATGCATCGATAACTTTCTTGATATGTTGAGGTACACATCGTTGTTTTCCAATATTGATTTGTGAACAGGTTATCATTAGTTGAGTATTAAGAAGGAAGGTATTCCCAAGACAAATTTTCTCATGCATTATGGATCTTATGGGTTAGGGGTCATGCCATTTGGGTTGACCAATGCACCGACAGTCTTCATGGACCTTATAAATCGAGGGTTTTTCCTATACTTGGATCAGTTCATCATTATGTTTGTAAAGGACATCCTAGTATATTCTCATTTGGAGGAGGATCATGCGCATCATTTGGGATTAGTTTTGTAGAAACTTAGGGAGAAAAAAATGTATGCAAAGTTCTCTAAGTGCGAATTTTGGCTCCGGGAGGTAAAGTTTTTAGGTAATATTATGCATGAGGCTATGATTTATGTGGATCCTAGTAAGTTGTCTGCTATGAAATTTGTCCAGAAATAATCATCAAATAATATAAACAAAATTATAAATCAATTATACGGTACCTAAAATAAAGGTCTGAAGACAATATGTAATTACAATCCAAGTGTGAAATCATGTCATATGTAATTACACACAATATACAAAGAAAAAATCATCACGCATACTAAAGGCACTTCATGTGTTGAATAAAGAATGAGAATAAAAATATTGCTACTATCCACTTTAAAAACATGCAAAAAGTTTGAAAGAATACAAATTTCCTAATACAAAATTTTCTAGGTCTATAATGTCAAATGCAAAAAGTACAATAATTTGGAGCCCAAAAAATTCAAATTCGAGAATACCCAAGAGAGAGTACCTATTGGTTGGGACTTGAGCTTTAATAATAGTTTTAACGCTTTAATTGCGGTACTATAAAACTCCATCAACTCGATAAAAGAACACTGACTGTATGATTTATTTATGCTTCAAATGGGTTTAAAATAACAGGAAGCATATTTAGGGTTTTTGGTGTTTGATATAAGGTTTCATAGATGGATATAGAGAGAAGTAAAATGAAAAGACTAGAAAGTTGTTATGGCTAAAGATGGAAAGGATATTTAAGATGACGAGGGAGTGGAAGAGGGGAGTAATTAAAAAGATGTGGGAAATATATGTGTAGATAAGGTTGAGAAAGCGGACGGAAAATTAAGAAAAAAGGGTACAAATAGAATTTTTTATTATATGAGGGTAATTTGACAAATGATGATTCCAATACATTTTAAGCTTATTTGCTTTGGCTGTTTTGAATAGTAGAGAATGATCCAAAACATTTTTGGCCTTTTTAATCGACCGACGAAACAAGTTTTCTCCACCACTGACTTGTCCATCCGTCCGTCCGTCCGTCCGTCCGTCGTGTAGCAAGACCGAATTGGATGCATCTCACTCTTTCTATTCATCTTCTCAATCTCAATCTGTCCCGGCGCACCCTCTTCTTCATCTCTAATCTCTTCTAAACCTATCAACAATTACACAAATACACATAACCCTAGTTTGCAAATGAACCATAACCCCTTCCGTTTTCTCCCTTTCTCTCTCTTTATCGCACACCATTGTTAATCCACACATTCATTCACCCAAATCCCCAACCTAACTTTTCTTTTTAGCCAAGGTAATCGACAAACCAACTCTATGGATTTTCGTTATTCGTTTTTTTTTCTTTTTTTAAATATCTATTCTATTTATGTATAGTATAGACTTAGTTTTAAGTTATGTTATGGTTGTTGTTCAAATATGATTATTATTTGTTTTCATCCAAGGAAATTAGTTTACTTTTGAATTGAAAAAATAGTATCTCTTCTGGATGCTTTTTAATTAGAGATTGGCTTTGATTTTTTTTTGTCTTGTTTAATAATATAATAAGAAACTATTGTACTTTCTTTTGAATCATTACTAGTTAATATTTTATTATATTTTGTTGGACTTTATTAGTTTATTTGACAATATCTTAGGTTTTAACACATAAGTATGCTTTTCATGGGGGGGGGGGGGGGAGTAATTGGCTTTTGTCTTGTCTTGGGTAATTTATTATAGTGTTACTGATCATGGAAATTCATTAGCATATTGCGCCTATGATTCCAAGACTACTAAATATGATATAAGTGAGGACGGTTCAATTGACTATGAATTCAATGTACAAGGATGACACTTCTTGCCCATCACATGAATTATGAGAAATGTTGAACATGCTTTAATAATTTATAATGTAATAGAATGTTCAAGTCAAGTTTGTGAATGATTGATGTTAGGGTTATTTTTTTATGACAATTTGTTGAGACTGTGAGAGTTTTAGATGCATTTTGATTTAATGTATTACGATAATTATTAACATTGTTGTTCGAGTTTGATTAGATATAGTCCAGGTTAGTAGATTTGATACTTTTTAATTTTGGAAATTTATTATAAGAAAAATACGATAAAGATATTTTTTTCCCCATGTTATCTATCATTCCATATTAGACATTTATTGCATGAGTAGAATTATGAAAATTTTACTCAAATAATCACACTAGTTGGGCTTTTAATGATTTTAGGATATGGTGAATTGTAAACTCGTGATGCTATTAGTGGCTCACAATTGGTCTGACGTCTTCCAACCGGTTAGTTCTACTTGAGACTCAAATCCCTTCTTAATTGTCTTTGAAGATAAAGTTTATTTATCATCATGTTCACGTTCACCCAATAATAGTAATGATATATCTCACTCTTTTATCATTGATTTTGCAATGGGTTTCATTGCTTCATGACTCCTATACTTGCGAAATTTCATAATCAGTTGTTGTTTGTTACTATTCGGAAGGAAAACAAAATCATTTAATTTTTTTCTCCCACTCCTGTAAGATTCATCTTTAACTGTATTGGTACAAACATCACATCATTCGCAGGTCTCTTGATTCCACATGTGCCAACATCTTGTGTGGAGAACTATTTTATACTACTCAAAATATGTGGTTTATGGAACAACCATATATCGGTTTTGTTTCAATGCTCTAGTCTACGCATATGACTTCATCCACCACGAGATGTTCGGTTCTCGCAATATTATTATTGATTTAATTAAGGTAGGTCAACTTAAAGACGGACATGAACTAGGGGCTTCAACCTTTCTTCACGTAGGCGGGAACAAGTTTTGCTTGTATGGTGGATGATCTATCGCACCCATCATCAAACCAGAGTCAAGTTCATTGCATCAAATTAATTATTAAAAAGCATCAAGAACTATTGAACAATAACTATTACTTCATGCTGGCTATAAATGTTCACATATTTTTAACTACAACGTATCTCCTTGATCAGCATTTTAGGCTCGTAAATGCTGTGTTGCGGTACATTTCTCGTAATCTTATTCATTTCTGTTTTCGTTTTGGTTTGTTGCTTGCATAGTTGTATTGTTCAATTATTTGTTGAAAAAAATTGATTGTTCTTTCCTTTGCAAATGTTTGAAGATGGAGATAGAATAGATTTTATAGGCAGTAGTAATGACGATGAGGGAAATGCAGATAATAATGTCACCACTTGCTAGACAACTTAGGTTTACATGTTTTCTTGTTCAGATAGACAACTTAAGTTTGTAGCCAAAATTTCGTTGATGTAGTTTATTTTTATAATTTTTTAATTTGTATTTCATATCGGATATAAATGATTACGAGTTTTCACCCCCATTCACATTTCTTCACAAGTTGGGTGATGACAAATTTATTTTTATAAATGATTATGAGTTCATTAAATTCACAATTTTTGTTGTTACAAATGATTATGTAAAATGCTAAATTGCCCTTTTTCTAATCTATTGGGTGCTAAAATAGCTGTTGGCCATTGAGCATGACAAAAATCTTGTTCTAATTAGTAGTTAAATTCATTGTTAAATGGAAGTCAATTAGCCTTACCACGTGATAAAATTTCACAAGAACAAGTGTTACGGTAAGGCTGCATGGCACTTCACTTGTCTCAGTTGATGACCAATGGCCATTTTACCACCCAATATATTAGAATTATTTAGCATTTTATATAATCATTTGTGACAAGAAAAATTGCAAACTGAATGAACTCATAATCATTTGTAAGAAGAATGGATTTGTTATCACCTAACTTGTGAACGGATGTGAATAGGAGGTGCAAACTCGTAATCATTTATATTCGATATGAATTATAAATTAAATAATTATAAGAACAAACTACATCGACTAACTTTTGTTTGTGAACTTAAGTTGTCAAATAATTACGAACTGAACATAAAACATGTAACTTTTTGCTGTCTATGAAGTGGTGACATTGCTATTTGCACTTATCTCATTGTCACTACTACAGTCAATAAAATACTACTCTAGCTCTAATATCCGAATGCACATCTACAATGGTACGGAAAATCAAATTTTCAACAAATAATTGAACAATACAACCAACCAAGCAACAAACCAAATAATAAATAGGAATGATTAGGGTTACGAGGAATGTACACCAACGTAACATACACAAACCTAAAACCTTGATCCACGAGATACATTGTAGTTGACAACATGTTTTACAACCAACATGAAGTAATGGTTGTTGTTAAATGGTTCTTGTTGTTTCTCAAAATTAATTTGGTGTAGTGAACTTGATTCCGGTTTGATAAGTGGTACGACAGTTCATCCACCCATACTAGACAAAATATTGTTCCTGCTTACGTGAAGAATGGTTGAAGACCCCAATTCTCATTTGTCTTGAAGTTGACCCGCCTTAATAAAATCGGCAGTAAGATTGCGAGAGTTGAATATCTCGTGGTGGATGAAGTCATATGCGTAGACTCGGGCATTGAAACAAAACCAATATATGGTTGTTTCATAAACTACATATTTTGAGTACTTAAAGATATTTCTCCGCACAAAATATTGACACAAAAAGAATGAAGAGACCTGAGAATGATGTTCGTACCAATATGGTTGAAGATGAATCTCGTCGATTTGGGAGAAAAAACTAGAATGATTTTGCTTTCCTTTCGAACGATAACAAACAACTGATTATGAAATTTTGAAGGTATAGGAGTCATGAAGTGAGATGTCCCTGTGGTAAAATCAATGATAAAAAAGTCAGAGACATCACTCTTATTATTGGGTGAACGTGAATATGATAGTAAATAGATTTTATCTTTAAATAAAATCAAGAAGGGACTTGAGTCTATACTAGTTCTAGCTGGTGCGAAGATGCCACACCAGTCGCGAGCCAAATGTAACATCACGATGCTGGTGTTGAGCTTCTGCATCATCATATTTTCATGATTTCTTCATTCCTGATTAGTCGAACATTGAGAATGTTTTGGTTTATGTTCTCCCTCCATCAATTATATTACTTCAATTTCTGACATATACATTTACAATTCATCAATTTATTTTCCTGATATCTTAACTTTGCATTGTTAAAACCAATTTCAAAGGGACATGTAAAATGGCCATTTTTCATTTTTCTCGCTTAAATTTAAGGATGACATTTTTTGACATGATAACACAATTTATTGAGACAATTCAATCATTATACAACATGTGATATGATTAATTACAAATGCACATTTTTAATTTATTATCACGCACACACAAAACAAAAGAAACACAATTTGGTTATGACATGACTAATCTGAATGCCATGCTAACTCCAATGTGCTTTAATGGAGCATACAAAAGTCAAGTGGCATTTTGTGTAGCAAAAATGGTAGCCGTTTGAAAATTACTAAAATAAAATTGTAACTCACATAATTACTAAATATATCAATATCAATAATTGTTCAGCCCCCTCCCATATGAGGGATGGTAATTATATTTATAGGCTAAAATGACTTGTAATTTATGAAACCTGATAAAGATAAATACTAAATTACCCTTAACTTAATTGGGTAATATATATTCACTTATTATACTAACATTATACATTGAAATAAAGTATGAAATAACTGTATGCATAACCCTTTAATCTTTTCATGTATTTACCCTTCATTATTTGCATTAATTTGTTAGGCCACGCCAAAAACATTCAAGGGTGGCAATTGAATATCCACACCGCGCTTCTCATGAACTATCATGGTCGGACAAATAATTGGATACCAATTTAGCTATAAATTGGAATAACTTTAAAGTAAAATTCCCCAAATTAAGGCACAATGCATTGATTACGAAGATGACTTCTTGGGTTCTTAACTTGGCATTATTATCCACATGATTGTAAATTTTTTGCTATTCCTTTGAGATATTTTTAGCCATGCAATTGTAAATCATAATTCTGTATTTATTTTTCACTTCCAGGTATGAATATTCCAGAAAATCGTGATGTAAGAATATGATTAACTTGATGACTAAAACTTTAAGAGGTAACCCCTTTGTCAGCATGTCACATTTTTAATTTTTTGCCTCAGTTCTTATTCTTTCATGAAGCATTAACATGGTGACATTTTCCTGTTATGTGGCATACAATAACAATTAGTAATTATTTATTTGTTTCTCACTGAGATGCCTTTTGCACAGTGATTATTCACATATCAGTTTTAACTCAGTGAATCAACAACATAAGTAATGATTTTATATTATGTTACGTTTGTGATAGTCGATAATGCAATGTATATTCTCATAATTTCAAATTATATTTTACTCTCATGTTCTTTATTGTTTTTATAGTTTTGTCACATATAATCTTGGCTTCTCAATAGACTTAAATCCCAAAGTTGATCACAGTTCCACCTTTATTGTACAATGTTAAAATAATGTGTCCTAAAAAATATTTGAATGAAAATTATATTATATTGTTTTCTCTAGTGTGGTCAATTACGTTATCTTCCTTTTGTGCTAAGTAAATGCAAAACTTTCATTTGTTTATGTTACATTTCATTTGAGATTTAGTATTTTTTGTAATTAACACATAAAAACTTTGATCAAGCAATACCCTCAATAATAATTTTACATAAATTTAAAGGAACTTTTTGAACTAGACCATCCAAATTATAAAGATCTATGAAAACTACCAATCATATAAAATTCTAATTAATAGGAAAAGACATTAAAGTGACAATACTAGTATTGAAAGCATTATAGCTGTAGTGGAATTGTCCAAGTTCATTCGATATGCATGTTTAGTTGAATTGACCCAAATAAGGTCGTACCTAGTGCACAAGGTTCACGCTTAACTTCAAGTTTGGTAGAGGCAGATGTTGGTTGGCCTTACCCTCATATATGGAGAAGAACTGCTCCTATATCTCGAACCGAAGACCAATCGTAACTTGGGTGAGGACACTTGACATCGCACCAATGTACAACTTTAATTGACCCAAATAATTTAAAATTAATTGTTAATTGTGCATGTGAAGTTGAACCTCTAGTCTTATTGCATCATTAACCCCCCCCCCCCCCCCCCCCTCCCCCCCTCAAATGTAGCTTTTCATACTAGCCAATATTTTTCCACTTTGAGATTATTAGGATTTATGGTAGGTTTTCAAAAAAAAATTCCTAAAAACCTCTCCCTTTTTCGATCAATGTTCACTCCTATACAAAATTTTAGTCTTCATTATCTACCCGTCTTCGATGTCTATTTATTCTTTTTCATTTTAGATTGCTCCCCCTCCTGTTTTGAAGATATGTAGGGTCTTATAATCTTTGTGTTGGTTGTATATAATTTTTAGGACTTCAATTTGCCTTAGAGGTTAAGAACCAATTTAATAGAAAATTCGAACAACTTTTCATCTAGACCATCACAACTTTGATATTGAAACCCAACAGATCTTAACAAATTGTAACAGAAAAACAACTAGATTTAAGTTACAATTAAAACTATATTGTATGGAGATATATAATTTTTAGTTATTTCGTTAGCCTCTCTTTTTTTCTTTCTTCTTCTTCTTCTTCTTTTTCCCTTCTTATTTAATGCTCATTTTGTAACTTCTGAACACCTTCTCGGCTCGCTAATAGAGATGTAGTATTTGGCAGTTACAATGCATTTGTTCTAATTAAGGTCTTCTTAAATATATTTATAAAAAAGTGTTCAATGTACATATACATGTATATGAGGTACTGAATGATATAAGCTTTAAGGAGCAAAACTTGATTGATAGGTTACGTTTCTAAACTTTATCCCCACGTCATACATTTTAGTTATTTTTTTAAGCATTAACAATTTATCATTTTTTATGTTATACTCATATCAGTTATATTTTGGTGAATATGCGATATTCTGATGATTGATGACTTAATATTATAGAACATTTTGAATAATTAATTATGTGATGTATATTCTCATTCTTCTTAATTAAATTGTTGTCATGTTTTATGTTGTTTTGCCTATTCACTCTATTATTGTGTCATATAATTTTAATTTTTGAATCAAATATAATTCCCAAATTTGTCCATGGATACAATTCCATTTCTTGTGGATTGTTAAAACTGTAGAGGGAGATCCAGGCTTAAAGTTGATTTAAACATCACCAATACTTCACAAGAAAGATTAGGGATGGTTGCTCTCACAAAGTTGAAGTTACTCGAATGATCATGTAAAGAAGGTGGATTGCATAAAGACAAGTTGCTCGAACGATCATGTAAAAAAGGTTGCTCGCACAAAGACAAGCTACTTGAAGGACCTCCCATCAATACCAAGACTAGGAGATAAACTCGGAAAACACAAATTGTAATAGGAAGTTTGATGTACTTATATTTATCCCTCTTGGTACATATAAAGATTACCTTATAAATCTTTGAGGTTTCTTGGTATCCTCTAGGGACCATGTCTGGAAGTACATGGGAGAGCTTACATGCTCTATTGAATAACCTCATTCTGGGTATCTCGTAGGGATTTAGTTAGGAGGATTAGGTGCTTGGCAATAATGGAAGAGACTAACCCTTTTAGGGTATTTAGTCAAAACCTTAGTTTATACACAACATGGCCTAGTAATATCTTGGAACCCATTCATGGGTCCTCAGTACTGAACAATTGTCCAAAAGATTAACCTCTAAAATTTACACACACCACAAGCTATTTGAATAGTCATTAGTCGAACAACCTTCAATTCGATGAACTGCCTTTTTGAGTGATGTGACAACACATCCCTCGCAAATTACTGTTTACCAACTCTTTGACGTCATCATGTCTAACATTCAAGAACTCGATAAAATAGAACTCAAGTGAAGATATTCCTAGGACGGTAGGTCCATAGCTGACACATCATGTCCTATTTAATGCATTCATAACTCTAAGAGTCTAAACAATGTTCCTGGAAAAATATTGTGTCTGACTCATTTAATGCAATATCGTTGGCATTAAATTCACAAGATTATTAACATCAAGAGGGGTCAAACACATTTATTATAGGAAGGTCAATCGAATGATATGACTCTCCTATAAAATACCTCCAAAGTTATACGAATTGATGATCGCACTTTTCTAGCCTAGAATTGCTGCCAAAATACTCCCATACAAGAGTGTTTATCATGAGAACATTTATTAAGAAACCAATCCCATTTACTCCATCTGTGTTTAAGGTTATTGCCTTGCCTTTTGTGCCTTAAAGGTTCTTGTGTCCACTCCCTCTGACCAAGTCACCTGTGGAGTCTCCCCCATTGATTGTTTTGATATAACATTTATATTAAAAGAACATATTTAAGACAGGAGTTTTGTATATTGAATGTGTTGACTTGAGATTTGCATTTATTGTTCTAAGGCGATAATTACCATATTGATAAGGGGTTACGCCTCCCTTGACATTAATATCATTGCAAGAACTCACCTCCTACATTTGGCGACTCTGTTGGGGAGGTATTTTGTTTTGAGAGATGTCGAAAGATGATGCGGCATGGAACATTGAATTTGATGCTATACAGCGTGAGGAGGAGGATAATCTCACCAACTTGTCAGACAGGAAGCGAGTAGGACGAACGAAGTTTGTTGTGCCCACTGTTAGTGGGACGACCGATGTAAGTTCCGCATAGATGATAGGGCTAATGAGCCTATTCGATGAGTTCATCATGACTCTGGTAGCTCAGGTGGTGTTAGGAGCTGCAACAGGGCTCAATTCGTCCGTGACCCCACCGATGACTTTACAAGCTCCCTTTATATCAAGGGGATTGGCTTAAGGGGAGGAAGACATAGCATCTGCACATAATATAGCCAACACCACTTTTGAACGCTCCCTCTGCTATAAGGGGAGGAACACATAACACTACTGTGCCAACTTCCCCCTCGACTACGTATCTAAGCAATGGCACACTGATCGCGCCACCAATAGTAAACCCAATGATAATTATCCTTGCGTAGCATAACTCAGCTTCACCTCCGATGGAGGAGATGGAAAAGGAGATTTTGAAGATGATGGTGGACTATAAGGTGGGAGGATAAGCTTCTTAGGTATACAATGATTTTCGTACTCTGTAGCCAGAGGAATACAATAACGAATTCTGAGAAGTACACAGGAAAAGAGGGGAATCCCAAGGAGCACATTAAAAGGTTTGTGGAGAACCTTGGGGCCCACTGTAATAATTAAAAACTGAGGTTGAGAGAATTTTATAAGTCTCTAACTAAGAAAGCTTACATGTAGTACTCCCATCTGGCTTCAGACAGTGTGGCCACGTGGTAGGATCATCATGTTCAGTTCGTACATAATTTCTTCTCGTTTAAAGATGAATTTACTCTTACATAACCGGCTCGAGAGAAACAGAAGCCCGACAGGGAAGTAGTGATGTACATCAAGAGATTTCGTGAGTGCTATCTGGACATGAGAGAGGAGACACGAGAAGCTAAGCTCTTATAAGTTTGTGCAGAATGCTTGCTGCCTGAGTATATATGCCATTTGATAAATGAAACTCGTGAGGGTACATTTTCTTCATTCGTTAATTCTACGAGGAACATTGCCTTGGTGGTGAAGCCACTGCCAATACCCTTGCCAGCCTTATCAAGCTTGTTACTGAAGCTGTCAGGTAGCTAGGGGAGAGGCTACCTCCTCATGTGAACTATGCTAATAATGAAGGTGAAAAGCACGAGGGAGGAAATCGTGGCCAAAGGAGAAGGGGAAGCAAGAGAAAGATGAGCCCTCAGAGTTGTCTTGCTCAGTGGAGCAAGATATTAAAATCTATGACCTCATGATTCGAAATAACATTTATTAGCCCATTGTGTCTGATACAACACCCGTCACTCGAGAAGACAGAGAGGGCCCAAAGTTTTGTGTTGTATACAATAGGGTGGGACATCCAACGAGAAAATGTTTTTCTCTCTGGAAGATAATAGACAAACATGTCAAGAGAGAAGATATCGAGCTACTGCAAGCCAATGTCAACAATAATCCTTTGCCAACACTTGGAGCAAGCATGACTAGTGCTTTTGATGAGGAGGCAGAATAGCTGATGGTGGAGAATATATTCCAGGAGGAAGATTTTGCAGATTCTCTAGAAGAGTGTTTATCTAAAATGTCTTGTTTGACGCTGGAAGAGGAAATAGAAGATGAGTGGAGTCAAAACGATGATTTGAGCAAACAACTAGAGGCTTGATCCTTAGGGGAAGTGAATGTGGTGATAGCATAGGATGAATCAACTTATAGAGATTTAGGGGAGGTTTATGATCTAAAAGAGGAGAAAGCTGACCCTTGGGTCGAATGCGCTGTAGTAGCAAGGTTGCAAAAATTTAGTTGGTTTTTCGACCAAGTTGGACTGCCGGAGGATTCTCGACTGGAGGTTACGCGAGCAACCTTAGGAATCGCCACGAAAAACATGGCCCCAAAATTGCGATGGAAAGGGCCAATGGCCAAGATAGTAAATAAATTCCTTTCAGAGGTTACTTTTTCAGAGGCAGATCTTTTGGTTAGGTATCCCCATAATAGGAAGAAATATGTGACGACGAGCGTGAATGGGTGTAGCTTTAACCGTGTCTTGATGGATAGGGGAACAACTATCAACATTATGGCTATGGTGTCATTCTATGCCTGCAATATCTCTGAGATAAGGATTATGAAAAATCCATTATCCATAGCAAGATATGATAACCAGTCAAGCAAGTCGATAGGTTATGTGAATGTGGGGATCACAATGGGTAACATCTTTCTCTTTTCCATATCTAAGTCCTTCTTATTCCACTCTTAGCTAACGAATGGGTTCCAACTAAATTCCATCTCATAGATAGTGAGCTATCTTACGAGTTTCTTATAGGGAGGATATGGATGCATAACCATGGTTTGGTGCCTTCCACATATCACCAGTGTACAAAGGCCAAAGTCAAAGGAAAGGAAGTAGTCATTCGAGCATCCAATAAGCCTTTCGTGAGGGAGGAAGCTTTCTTGGTGGATGTAGCCTTTTATACAGAGTTTGTTACAGAATCTACTATGAACACTCGGTATAGAGGGGGGATTAAGATCCCATGTATGAGGGAAAGGGTCCGTGCACCTCCTCTCTCTGTAGTGGCTTACGAGGTTCAAGAAAGTGCGCGCGAGACAATTAGGCCTCCCAGCCTTTCGAGATAGCTTCGTGACCAGATGACACCACTAATTGATCTAATTGAACATCAAGTCCCATAGAAAAGTGTTTCAGTAGAGTTTTAATGAGGGAGTTAGAAGGGAATGCACGAAAAAGACCTCACCAGGAGGAGAAACCACGCCAATGCAAAAGAGTGATTTTGGCCAATGGCAAGATTATTTAAAACTCTGAAGGTGTGATCGGGCATTCAAAAGCCTGGATGATGAGGTTGAACCGATCTACAAATGCTTTTTATTGGATAGTTTAGGTCAATGCTTGGTGATTTAGAACTCCAACATCTAGGAATTTATGAAGGAGGTTGAGGAAGAACCAGAGTGCATGAAGGATATGCCAAGATCCCAAGTCCAAGATCTAGAGCAGATAAACTTAGCTAATGAAGGGGATGATCGAGACCAATGTTTATTTCGAAAGACCTTGAGGCCGCTGCCAAAGGAGCGCTGGTGGAGCTAATGAGGAAATTCAAGGATGTGTTAGTGTGGAAATCTACTGAGATGCCCAGGGTAGACCAAGTGGTAAGCTGCCACACACTGAATGTTATACCATTAGCGATACCAGTAAAGCAGGCCTCTCGAACGTATAAGCCGAAGGTAGAATTGAAGATAAAGGAAGAGGTCGAGAGGTTACTCAAGATAGCTTTTATTACCCCCATCCAACACCCCAATTGGTTGTCCCATATTGTGCCCATAGGGAAGAAGGATAAGAACCAAGTTTGGATTTGTGTGGAATTTAGATACCTAAATCGAGCGTGTTCGAAAGATGAGTTCCCCTTACCTTCCATTGATAGTCTCGTAGATGCAATAATAGGGCCTAATATGTATAACTTTATGGATGGCTACGTGGCATACAACCAGATTAAAATGACCTAGAAGACACTGAGAAGAAAACCTTTTGCACCCTATTAGGTAACTGCATGTATACTGTTATGCTTTTTGGTCTAAAGAATGATGGGACTACCTACCAAAGGACCATGATGGACACATTCCAAGATCTCTATTAAGAGATTAAAGAATTTTATGTGGATGATTTGGTGATAAAGTCCAAGGTAGAGGCCACCTACTTAGCATATTTGAGGAGAGTGTTCGAGAGATACATGAAGTACAAGTTAAATATGAATCCCTTGAAGTATACATTTGGAGTAACTAGCAATAAGTTCCTGGGATTTGTTGTCAACAGACAAGGGGTGAAAATGGATCTAAACAAGCGAGAAGGTATCCTTAACACGCCAAGACCAAAGACTGCGAAAGAGTTGAAGAGTTTTCTAGGAGAAGTTTCTTAGTTGAGGAGATTCATGCCTAGACTGGCCTAAGTCACTCACCTATTGATGGAGCTTCTGTGAGAAAAGGCAAAGTTCATATGGGATCAGTCACACGAGGTAGTTTTGGACCAGTTGAAGAAGTTATTGACATCTCCCCAAACGATGGTTCCCCCTCAAGAATGTATTCCTTTACATCTCTACTTCACATTCACTAAAAGATCAATAGGGGAATTATTGGGACAAGAAGGAAAACCTATGTATTATCTGAGTCGAATCATACATGGGCCCGAGGCTAGATATACAAGCATTAAGAGATATTGTTTATCTCAAGTGTTTGTTGCTAAAAAGCTTAGGTATTACATGTTATCTTTCACGGTTCACATTATTACTAGATGTAACTCCATAAAATTTTTGCTAGCTAGAATTATGTTAATAGGCAGGGCTGCTCGATGGCTCTTGTCAATTTCAGAGCATGATCTCAATTGCTTATTTTCTAAAGTGATTAAAATTCAAGCTTAGACAGATCTGCTGACCATATTCCCTTCGGGAACGTTCGAACCACCTATTAAGGAGCTAATTGGAGATGATCTCTAATCCATCTATCTCGAAGAAATCTAGAAGAATGGAGAATGCAATTTGATGGTTCTTCGGCTGAAAACAGAGGAGGGGAAAGAGTGATTTTATGTCAAGGGGAAGAAGAAGTCCGAATGTCCTTCAAAATTGATTTCAAATGTTCAAATAATGAAGATGAGTACGAGCCTTTAGTGTTGGGGATGTTAGAGGCTTTACAAAGGGTTATACAGGTGCTGACAATAAAAGGGGATTCCAATCTAGTGGTACTGCAGGTGAATGGTGAGTATGCTCTCAATCACGTGAACTTAGAACCTTATTAAATAATTATATAGAGGTTTCTCGACCAATTCCATAAAGTGAAGATCAAGAGACATCCAAGAATGGTGAATAGACATGTAGATGCTTATGCCACGATAGCCCAAAAAATTTCTTTGATGGAGAGTCGACGGTTGTTCGAATCACAAAGAGAATAGCACCCTCAACTATATTAGAATTTTTGCCTTCTAACGATATCAATGACTGGAGGAGTAAACACGAAAACAACTAGAAACGGGGAAAGGTCCACTGGCGTTGGTCAAGCTGGCGCAATACTTTACCACCTCGGGCAGTCTGTACTTTAAAAACAAAGGGGGATGGCTATCTAGGTGCGTGGTACCTGAAGAAGCTAAGAAGAGGTTAATAGAGGTACATGACAAAAGCTTTGATACAACAAAAATCTATTTATATGGAAGAATTCAGAGGGCAGGGAACTTTTGGTCAGCGATGAAACAAGACGTTGCATTACTACAGAAAGATTACAGGAAAGGCCTATTGTATTATTAAACTGCTAAATGTAACTTCATAGATCAACTACCATATTGGAGGTAGCCATACCTAGACATGCTGGTTGATGGGATTATTCCCATGGATAAGGATGACGCCATAAGACTAAGACGACGAGTTTTCAGGTATTATATCCAGGCAGGGTAGCTCTATTAAAAAGGTTACCACAATAGGCCCCTAAGATGCATTTCACTGGAGGAAGAAGATAAGGTATTAAAACAAGAACATAAGCCAGGTCACAATGAGGAGCAAAAATTTATAACCACCTAATAAAGTTGGGGTACTTTTGGCCAACTATGGAGAAAGATTCAGTGGAATTTATTCAGAATTGCAAGGCATGCCAGCTCCGTGGGAATATGATCCATGCTCCCTCGGTGGACCTACATTCCCTTTCCACTCCTTTGACATTTCATCCATGGGCATTCAATCTAGTAGGGGAAATCAACCCCTCCTCAAGGGGCAAGATCTGGATACTGGTGACTACGGAGTGCTTCACCAAATGGGAAAAGGCTATACCAATAAATAAATCTACAACTGGGGTAGTGGCATGCTTTATGAAGGAGTATAATATTTTCAGATTTGGTATCCCGATGGTATTCCCGTCGGATAATAGGGCACCATTTGTTAATAGTGTTGTGTGTATGCTAACAGAAAAATACTCCATTATTCACGACAAGCCAACAGTTGCCTAACCTAAGTGCAATAGACAATCTGAAGGTTCGAACAAGACTCTAGTAAAAATCCTCTTGAAGATGTTAGAAGATTACCTAGGAACTTAGGATGATAAAATACTAAAGGTCTTGTGGGCATATAAAACCACAAAGTGTAAACCTTCAAGGTACACCCAATTCTCATTGGTGTTTGGTGCTAAAGAAATTATCTTGGTAGAACTTGAGGTCCCGTTTGTACGCTACAACCTATGAAGTGCAGTGCTTCCTCACATTCGTTATTAACAACTGGAAGCATTGGAAGAGTATAGAGATAATGGAAAGAGGCATTTTAAGATGTACATAAAGAAGTTGTCCAGATCTTATGACAAAGTGGTAACGCTAAGAAAATTCCAGAAAGGTGATCTAGTTTTGAAGGCATGTACAAGGTACATCCAGGGTTTCTCGCTGCCTAAGTTTGAGGCAAATTGGGAAGGACCCTATATTGTTCCAATGGCCCATTATTCAGGATATTGTGAAATCTCGAAGGTTGAGGATGAAAAGAATTTTAAAATTAATAACGACTGTCTCAAAATTTATTTTATTTGAGTTGTTAACTTGTCCAAGCATTTTTTGGGGGTTGTAAGTTGTAGGTACAAGTAAGCTGGAAAGAGAATATATTCTCAAAACTTGTTAAGATACTTTTTTACGAATTATATAAAAAGCATGGGGGTAATGTTTATCCAACCAGAAGTTTGTTCTTATGTTTCTATAGACAATTTTCATGAAAGTAAAAGGCAATTAAATCTTATGTATTCCAAAATTCCAAATTTCAATTAAGAAATAAAAGAGGGTTTACTACCTCAAGATACATGGAAAATTAAAATCGGGCAGTACATTGTTTTATAACTAGCTGTAAATCAAAAGTCCCCTTAATAATAACTTGGGTCATTTATAATAAACCATAAGCTAGAAGAGTCCAAAATTCGGTGGTGATGATGAGGTAGTAGAGAGGACACAAAAACCTCTTGATTGGATAAGTCTACCATGTCCTAATGATAATGGTACATCTCTTTTTGAAGCTCATCCACCTTTGTCACACCTTAGCCACAGAATTCTTGGCAACAACAACCTATCCATCAGGTTTTCTCCCTAAGAGAGGGGAACTCCTCTAAGAGTTGATAAAGAGGTCTGAGCATATGGGGACGACCCTACACTTATGGACTCAAGTTAAAAACAAATAGGATGAACACAAGAGTGAAAGATCCAATAGGGTTATTTGAAAAGAAAGTTAACCAAACACAGTCAAGAACAACCAATTGGAAAACTCATAAACCTACTGGAAAACTCATAAACCTACCGAAAAACTCATAAAATCACCGAAAAACTCATGCCGAGACCGAAAAATGCAACAAATAGAAAAACAAGGTTGAAAAAATGGCAAAGAATGGGTAATAGGAAGTACCTGATGAAATATGAAGAGCAGACTTGGAAGATTAGCAAGGAAAAGTCCACCAAACGCACCCTCGATCAAGCTCTGGAAGAAAGAGGAAACAAAGAAGGTTTAGGCGGGAGAATGAAAGAAAATGAAGAAGAAAAAGAGAGAAAAGGTTTAAAACTCTTGCAATCCACTTGCACGCATCCCAAGGCCCATCATTGCCTTGGGAGCCCAAAAGGCCACAATCATTGCATTTACTAACCACACAACCTACTTCAAAAGCTGACACTTGTCAAGGGAATATTGGCACTTAAAGAAATCCAACCTCGGACACACATACCCCTTAGTCACCTGATCACACAGGTAACTAAGGGCTAGGGGGTGATTGATATGCCCTATATGTACCCAACAGCTCAGAGGCACCAACCTCGGCCAGGGAGATGGCTGAGGTTAGAAGAGCCCCAGATTGGCGACCAGCGGTCTCGTCCTAAGTAAAGTCAGCCATGGCCGACATTACTAGCTGCATCACAGTCAGACAACAACTGAGGTCTTCCTAATCCATGGAGATAGTAATCCATTAGATCGGCTGGGGCCGACATCACGCCTACATCATACATCAACCTCTACTGGGTGTGAGTCGAGGAAGAAGAAACACCCATTCATTGTAATCAGCCTCGGCTGGGAATCAACCGACGTTCCTGCTACTCAACCTTGGCCCAGGCCGACATTACAACTCCACCTACCTTACCTCAGCTTTACTACTGAGATGAGGTCATCATGGATAACCTCTGATTGGGCAGTTGCCAGACTTCACCAACCTCTTACCCTTCTAGGTCGAGGTTGGTATGACCCGAAGACAATCGAGAAGTAACACGTTCATATATAACTTGGATCACGTGGAAAAATCTGTTATAACTGAATTATTCCCTCCACGTGAGGGAATATTAAGGTCATAATTACTTAGTTGAGATCAGCCAGGTGTCATTCTCATACTAGCTCGGTGCTCATGCACATGCTCATTGTATGCTTGAGGGGTACATTACACCCCCCAAGCACTATATATAGAGGTCATCCTCTACCTTGTAAAGGGATAAAAAATAACAACCCTTGCTGAAACTCTGTCCAATTATACTATAGAGAGAGAAACTTGAGAGATTTTATCCATGGCCGTTAGTGCCTTATTTAGGTGACCTTATTCACTCACTTGCAGAGTGGACGTAGGCCTAATTGGCTGAACCACTTATATATTGGTGTTAATCCTCTTCTCCTCATCTCAATCTCTTATATTTGGTATATACTTGAGCTGCCATTGTTATCACTTATTTGAGCTTACAAACACCTTGAAGGGTAGTGCAATTTCCTGCATCATCATTTTGGCCCCGTCTGTGGGAATGAGAAGTTGTCTCTTTCTCTTTTTCTGCATAACCTCACTGGAGATTCTGGTGGTGAACCAGGCCTCACCCCTTGCGTGGAGCTATTTCACCATTAAAAGAGGCTCATTAAGGTATTAAGCTCATTTACTCTATAAGATCTTTTATGCTAACATATGGCACCCGAGTTACCACCACCTCTCCCATCGCCTGATGCGGGAGGACCTAGTTCCGGTCATGCATCGCTTCAGTCCAAAATAGCAGAGGTAGGAGCAGCTTTGAGGTCTTTGGCTGCAACACAATAAGAAATGAACAACTCAGTCAAAATATAATGAGACCACCTGGGGTCTCACCGGAGATGATTACTCCGACGGCTGCTCAGCCCCATCCTGAAACTAGGGGACCACTCCAGGCACCGCGAAAAGACCAACCTACATCTCAGCGGAGGAGGGACGTTGCTGACCCCAGGCATTTGCGTTTGGGGAGGCAAGGACACCCTTTCCCTGAGGATAGGTATGATGATCTGGAGGTAGAAGATGCCCGAGAAGATTATTGGGAGCCGTACGAGGTTTTGAATAACACAATGCCTATCCAGCAGAGTCGAGGCTATGAAGGCAGAAGAGGTGAAAGGGGCCCAACAAAGAGGATCAGCTTTTGACCGATTGAGCAGAGGGTTGGCCTTTGAAAGGCTCGACCCAGTAAATGACCTAAGATAGAGGTTGTCCAGGTCGAGAAGTGCAGCCGAATCACAAAGGGAAGAGGGTGAACGTCGGCCTCATCAAGGCCGACCTAACCTAGGACGAGGTAGGGATCAGGAAGAGGTCAACAGTCAATGTTGTGCTGCAGCTGGGGAACCCTCAGTCCACCCCTTGGAGGTGGCTGGGGATAACCTCGGCCAGGCCGACTTTACGAGGCCATGGAATGACTCTATCCAATGCCTTGAGGAAAAGATAGGAGAGCTCATCAAAAGCCAAGACCCACTGCAAAGAGGTTTCTCAGAGGGATCTTCATTCATGGCTAAGATAGTGAGCTTCCCAACCCCTGCCAAGTTCAAGGCACCTACGGTGTCTCCCAAGTATGATGGTAGTACCAACCTTGTATATCATATTGAGATGTACCAGTCTGCAGTGGAGATGAAGTGTCGGGCCTTCTCCGAGACTTTGACGGGAGCTGCACATATCTGGTTTACCTCACTCCCAAAGAACTCAATAGAGAACTTTAAGGGCTTGGCTGAACGATTCATTCACAACTTCTATTTTGGGGTAAGACCTCAAAAGAAGACCACCCATCTGTTGTATGTCAAGCAAGGAAAAAATGAAAGTCTAAGAGACTACATTGCTAGATTCAACAAAGAAAAATTGGAGGTGGAAGATTACGAAGAGAGTATAGCTATGACCGCTCTCACAGGAGGTCTCCAAAAAGGGAAGTTATTGTGGAAGCTCGCAGAAGACCCCCCCAAGTCCATGGCAGAATTATTGGAAACTGCAGGTAAGGTCATGAACGCTGAAGAGGCTATGGCCGCAAAGTATGATGATGAGAATGGCAGTGGCAGCGGGAAGTTCCAAAGAAAGAAGGATGGAAAGAAGAGGTCAGCTGATGACAAGTTTGCATGTTATACCCCTCTAACTATAAGCTGCGAACACATCCTCAATGAGATCAAGAATGGCCGGTCCCTAAGATGGCCAGAAAAGATGAAGGCTCCTCCACATAAGAGGAACCAGAACTTGTGGTATGAGTTTCACTAAGACCATGGCCATGTTACAGACAAATGCTTCGCCTTAAAGGATGAGATCGAAAAAATGTTGAAATCAGGAAAGTTGAGAAAGTACGTTGATGGCAAGGCTCCTAAAAGGGGAAGAGATTACCCTAAAAAGAAGAGAAACGACAGATGTCGTGACGGTACTCCAGTAAGAAGAGACGATGATTCGGAGGGTGATGATGAGGATGATTCATACCTCCCACTAAAATATGACAACGCCCCGGTGAAGAGGGTTGGTATGATCTCCTTTGGTGTTAACACCATATGCAGAGGACTTGCATGGGGTGCTTCTGAAGTGGCTGACCGAAAAGCTCATGCGGCGAAGGCCAAGTCAGTGGACAAACCACTTACATGACTATGTACATCTTCTTCTTCTCATCTCCCTTTACTGTGTGAATACTTTTACTCATATTCTGATGTTGTTAACATTGAATTGAGCTCAAAAACACCTTGAAGGGTGGTGTTGTTTCCAGCATCATCATTTTGGCACCGTTTGTGGGAATGAGAAGTTGTCTCTTCCTCTTTATTCGCTTAACCTCACCGGAGACTCTGGTGGTGAACCAGGCCTTTCCCCTTGGGCGAAGCTGTTTCACCATTGAAGGAGGTCCTGTAAGGTATTAAGCTCATTTACTACACCAGCTCTTTTGTGTTAACGCATGGCACCGGAATTACCACCGCCTCTTCCGCCGCCTGGTGCGGGAGGATCTAGCTCCAGCTAGGCACCGCCCCAATCCGAAATGGCGGAGGTGGCCGCAGCCTTGAGATCTTTGGCTGCAACGCAACAAGCAATGCAGGAGCAATTTGCATAGCTCAGCCAAAATATGATGAGGCCACCTGGAGTCTCACAGAAAAATGATCACCCCGACGGCTATTCAGCTACATCCTGATGCCAGGGGACCACCCTAGGCACCACAGAAAGACCAACCTACACCCCAACAGAGGAGGGACGTTGCTGACCCTAGGCGCTTGCGCCTGGGGAGGCAAGGAAACCCTTGCCCTATGGATCGGTATGGTGATCTAGTGGTGGAAGACGTCCCAGAAGACTGTTCGGAGCCATATGAAGTTTCGAACAACACAGTTCATCCTTCCAACCGAAGTCAAGGTTGTGGAGGTCGAAGGGGTGATGAAGCCCAACAACGAGGATCAGCTTTTGATCGATTGAGCAGAGGGTCTGCTTTTGAAAGGCTAGGCCCGGTAAATTACCTAAGACAGAGGTTATCAAGGTCAAGAAGTGCAACTGGCTCACAAAGGGAAGAGGGGAAACGTCGGCCTCATCAAGGTCGACCCCATGCAGGAAGAGGTAGAGACCAGGAAGAAGTCAACAACCAACGTTGTGCTGTGGCTGGGGAACCCTCAGTCCACCCCTTGGAGGTGGCTGGGGACAACCTCGGCCAGGACGACGTTGTAAGACCATGGAATGACTCTATTCAACGTCTTGAAATAAATATATGAGACATCATCAAAAGCCGAGACCCATTGTAAAGAGGTTTCTCGGAAGGCTCCCCCTTTGTGGTCAGGATAGTAAACTTCCCAACCCCCGCTAAGTTCAAACCTCCCGTGGTCTCTCCCAAGTATGACGATAGAACCAAACCTATACATCACAATGATATGTATCAATCGGCGACGGACATCTATTTGATACCAGATGAGATGAAGTGCCATGCCTTCTCCGGGACTTTGACAGAAGCCACGCACATCTAGTTTACTTATCTTCCGAAGAATTTAATTGAGAACTTCAAGGGCTTGGCTGAACGATTCATTCACAACTTCTACTTTGGGGTAAGACCTCAAAAGAAGACCACCCATCTATTATATGTCAAATAAGGGAAGAATGAGTGCCTAAAAGACTACATCGCTAGGTTTAACAAAGAAAAACTTGAGGTTGAGGATTAGGAAGAGAATATAGCAACGACCGCCCTCATAGGAGGTCTCCAGAAAGGGAAATTATTGTGGAAACTTGCAGAAGATCCTCCCATGTCCATGGCAGAGCTATTGGAAACAGCGGGTAAGGTTATGAATGCTGAAGAGGCCATAGACACAAAGTATGAGGATGAGAACGACAGTGGAAATGGGAAGTTCCAAAGGAAAAAGACGGAAAGAAGAGGTCAGCTGATGATAAGTTCGCACATTATACCCCTCTTACGATGAGCTGAGAGCATATCCTCAATGAGATAAAAATGACAGGTCTCTAAGATGGCCAAAAAAACTGAAGTCCCCTCCGCATAAGAGGAACAAGAACTTGTGGTGCGAGTTCCACCAGGACCATGGCCATGTTACAGAAAAGTGCTTTGCCTTGAAGGATGAGATCGAAAAGATGTTAAAATCTGGAAAGATGAGGAAATATGTCGATGGTAAGTCTCCTAAAGGTGGAAGAGATGACCATAAAAAGAAGAGAAATGACAGATGTCGTGATGATATCCTAGCAAGAAGAGACGATGATTCAGATGGAGATGATGAAGACGATCCGGACCTCCCGCCAAAAGATGATAACACCCCAGTGAAGAGGGTTGGTATGATCTCCTTTGGTGTTAACACCATATGCGGAGGACTTACGGAGGGTGGCTTTGAAGTGGCTGACCAAAAAGCTCATGTGGCGGAGGCCAAGTTAGTGGACAAACCATAAGTGGTAAATTTGACGTCTTTCGAAACCAAGCAGAAGAGAAAGAAGGTGGATATGGACAATCTTATAGTTGGGTTCTACTGACTCGACTTTAAAGGTATCCTAGCTCCGTATGATGACCCTTTAGTAATCACAACAAGGGTGCATGGATGCGAGGTACAGAGAATCCTCGTAGACGGTGGAAGTTCAGCAAATGTGATGTTCTGGACCTATTTCAAAAGCCTTGGCCTTAGCAAAGCTAGGATGGTACCCTATCATCATCCGTTAATGGGATTTAACGGTGAAAAGTTCCATCCGTTGGGCATGTATGAGATGGACGTGCGAATGGGCAATGAGTGGCCTAAGAGGTTGACCCAGAAGATCAATTTTTTGTTATGGACAAAAAACATCCTCTCAGCCTATAACCTCATCATAGGAAGAGTAGCCCTTATGGAGTTTGAGGCCGTGCCATCGACGGTCCACCAGATGTTAAAATTCCTGACCCCCTATGGGGTAGGGGAAGTGCAGGGTGACCAGACCGTAGCATAAGAATGTTACTTCAACTCAGCTGAAGAGAGAGAGGCCCATAAGAGAGCAACTACCACATACAACATTGATACACTTGACCCCAGAGATGAAACGAAATTGAAGAAAGGAGAGGCTGCGGAAGAGGTAGAATACATCATCCTCAATGAGGACAAATCGAGAAAAACCGTCCAGGTCGGCAAAGCCTTAAAAGCAGAGATGAAGGAAGAACTGATAAACTTCTTGAGAAAGAGGTAGAGTGTCTTCGCTTGGAGCCACGCGGGCATGCCTGGCATCAATCCTGAGGCTATGTGCCAAAAACTCAATGTGACTAAGGATGCTAAGCCAATCAAACAGAGACGAAGAGTTTACTCTAGGGAGAAGTACGATGTCTTCCGGGAAGAAGTCACAAAGTTGGAAGAGGCCGAGTTTATAAGGGAAGTCATATATCCGAAGTGGTTATCAAACGCAGTCATAGTACCCAAAGCCAATGGGAAATGGAGGATGTGTGTAGACTTCACCGACCTGAACAAGTCTTGGCCAAAAGATAACTATCCCTTGCCTCGGATCGACCAGATGGTTGATGCCACTACAGGGCATGAGATCATGAGCTTCATGGATGCGTATTCAGGCTATAATCAGATCTTCATGGATGCTGAAGACTTAGAAAAGACAACCTTTATCACTGACGAGGGGACATATTACTAGAAGGTTATACCCTTCGGATTGAAAAATACGGGGGTGACGTATCAATGCCTTGTGAACAAGATGTTTGAAAATCAAATAGGTAAGACTATGGAGGTGTATGTAGACGATATGCTGATGAAGATCTTAAAGGCCTGTACCCACGTAGCAGGCCTCGAAAAAACCTTCGATAGCATAGACTTGTACCGAATGAAACTCAAATCCCGCAAAATGTGTCTTCGGGGTAAGAGCAAGGAAATTTCTTGGATTCATTGTCAAACAGACGGGAATAGAGGCTAACCCTGAGAAAATTAAAGCTTTCCTCGACATGAAGACACTAAGAAGTATCAAGGACGTTAAAAGGCTCACTGGAAGAGTAGCTGCACTCAACTGATTGTTTCCAGAGCAACAAACAAGTGTCTTCCATTCTTTAAGGTGCTTAGAAAGGCCTTAGAGTGCAACAAAGAGTATGATAAGGCTTTCAACCAACTCAAGTCATACCTCGAATCTACCTTGCTCCTATCTCGTCCCATAGTGGGAGAGAAATTGTATGTTTATCTAGCAGTCTCTGAGTCAGCTATAAGCACAGCCATAGTGCGAGAAGACGTTGGGGTCCAAAGACCTGTATACTTCAACAGTAAGGCCCTTGAAGGGTCTGAACAGAATTACCCTCGGATGGAAAAATTGGCCTATGCTTTGATACATGCTTCTAGAAAAATTAAGCCCTATTTCTAAGCCCACTCTATGGCTATCCCGACTGACTCGCCATTAAAGCAAGTCCTCTACAAGCCTGAGAAGTCCTAAAGGTTGATGGCCTGGGCCGTTGAGTTGTGTGAGTATGACCTTATCTACTAACCCAGGGTGGCCATTAAAGCGTAAGCACTTGAAGATTTTATTGTTGAATTCACATGGCAAGAGGATGAGGTTGAGAGTAACCAACAGACTGCAGAGGGATCAAATAGCAACGTCTTCCGAGACCCAGAAGAGGTTGTATCCAACAGAGCCAGAAATGAAAAAACTGAGAATGAGGAAGACCGGTACCTCTTCAAGCAAGGAATCATGTTAGAAGAGGGCTTCTCATCAGATAAAGACGTTTGTAATCTCTATATTGATGGGTCTTCTTGCAAAAGTAGAAGCAGGGCAGGGCAGGGCCCGGATGGTACCAACATTGAATATGCCCTAAGGTTTAACTTCAAGGCATAAAATAACGAGTCAGAATATAAGGCCATGATAACAGGCCTCTCCTTGATAAAGACCCTTACGGTAAGACGACTTTGTCTTCACAGTAACTTAGGGGGGTTTATGAGGCCAAGGATGAAAGGATGGATAAATACCTAAAGAGGGTAAGAGTGATATTAGAAGGTTTCGAAGAGGTAAAGATGAAAAGAATACCTCAATAAAATAATAACCACGCAGATGCACTAGCAAGATTGGCTTCAGCAACCAGAACAGACATCAGAAGGACAGTTCCAGTCGAGATCTTGCCCAAGGCAACCATTGAAGAAGAAGAGGTTAGTAACCCTTGCCTCAATTTGAACCTAGGGGACTTATGGATGGACCCCCTTATCAGATATATCAGAGCGGGAGAACTGTAGGAATCAAAGCTAGAAAAAAGGAATCTAAGGCACAGAGCTGCAAAGTTCTCAATAATAGGAGATGTCCTATATAAGAAAGGATTTCTGTTACCTCTCCTCAGATGTGTCCATACCACAGAAGTTCCCCGCATCCTAAAGATACACGAGGGTTCTTGCTCCAGTCACGTAAGAGGAAGACCTTTAGCCAAGAGGATTATTACGCAAGGATATTGGTGGCCAACCTTGGCCAAGCATGCTGCGGCCTACGTGAAAAGGTGCAACAAATGTTAAAGATTCTCCACTATCCCCCATCAATCTCATCAGCCTATGACGTCAATAAGTTCCCCTTGTTCATTCGCAATCTGGGGGATTGACTTGGTGGGTCCCCTGCCAAGGGCTGCAAATAATTACAGATTTCTGATAGTTGCCATTAATTACTTCTCCAAATGGGTAGAGGCCGAGCCGATGATCACGATTACAAAGCACAAGACCTTCCAATTTATCTAAAGGAACATCATATGCAGACATGGTCTCCCAAGCACCCTCATCTCGGACAATGGCACCTAGTTCAAGAATTCTTCCTTAGAAAAATACTGTGAAAGAGTTGGGATAAAGCAATTTTTCTCTTCTCCTAGCTGACCTAAGGGAAATGGTCAGACCGAAGTCATGAACAGAACAATCCTCGATGGGATCAAGAAGAGGTTAGAAGAAGCTAAGGGAAAATGGACTGAAGAGGTTTATGCTGTATTATGGTCCTACAGAACAACGGCTAGGACGCTAACAAGAGAAACCCCATTTATGTTTGTGCATGGATCAAAAGCTATCATACCAATCGAGATAGGGCTTCCCAGTCACAAGGTTCAGACCTATGACCCTGTGAAGAATGGGGAGGAGAGAAAGCTTGACTTAGATCTGATCGAAGAAAGAAGGGAAGATGCAAAGATCAGACAAGCAGCCTACCAACAGAGAACAATGAAGTTCTATAATAAAAAGGTGATATCAAGGCCCATAGCCATGGGATAACTTATGTTGAAGAAGACGTTGCAGAAAGCAAATAAACTTCACCTAAACTGGCATGGCCCTCATAAGGTGATCGAAGATGTTGTACCCGGGACCTACATGCTAGAAAATCTTGAGGGGGAACCTTTATCTAATCCTTGGAATGGTGATCATTTAAAAAAGTACCACATATGATGTTGTAAGAGTTTCTATGTAAATGTATCGTCTTATGGAGAGATTATTAATGAGAGGATTAGTTTCTGTGTCAATTCTTGGTTTACTATGCTGTAATGGTAGAATTTATGAGGATAACATCTTAGTTGATGACCTCAAACCTTAAACATCATAATTTAGTGACAAGGTCTGAGGTAAGACATCACACTCGGATGACCTCAGACCTTAAACATCATAATTTGGTGACAAGGTCTGAGGTAAGACATCACACTCGGATGACCTTAGACCTTAAATGTCATAATTTGGTGACAAGGTATGAGGTAATACATCACACTCGGATGACCTCAGACCTTAAACATCATAATTTGGTGATAAGGTCTGAGGTAAGACATCACACTCGGATGACCTCAGACCTTAGACATCATTAATTTGGTGAATATTTTTATGGGGTAACATCTTAGTTGATGACCTCAGACCTTGGACATCATTAATTTGGTGAATATTTTTATGGGGGTAACATCTTAGTTGATGACCTCAGACGTTGAACATCATTAATTTGGTGAAAATTTTTATGGGGGTAACATCTTAGTTGATGACCTCAGACCTTGAACATCATTAATTTGGTGAACATTTTTATGGGGGTAACATCTTAGTTGATGACCTTAGACCTTGAACATCAATAATTTGGTGAATATTTTTATAAGGGTAACATCTTAGTTGATGACCTCAGACCTTGGACATCATTAATTTTATGAATATTTTTATGGGGGTAACATCTTAGTTGATGACCTCGGACCTTAAACATCATAATTTGATGACAAGGTCTGATGTAAGACATCACACTCGGATGACCTCAGACCTTAGACATCATTAGTTTGGTGAATATTTTATGGAGGAATAACGTCCTAGTTAGATGACCTCAGACCTTAAACATCATTAATTTGGTGACAAGGTTTGAGGTAAAACATCATACTCGAATGACCTCAGACCTTAGACAACATCATGAGGCTCACGAAGACACCATTATATTAAAACATAAGGCCTTAACACAAATACATTGCATGACACAGAAAACCATTCAAATATTCGGCAAACTAAGAAAGAAAGCCCTCTTTAGAGGTTGATATAACATGAAGTTAAGAGTTACAAGCCAAAAGATAACAGAGTTTGTCATCAGAAGTTATAGATCAATGTTAAAAATGGATTCAAGTGTCTGCAATCTCAGGGTTAGTAGCCACGCCCCCATCTTACTGGTCGAGGTTGGTCACCTCCACCCCATCATCTTGTGGACTAACATCTTCGATCCTGGTATCTTCCTGGCCAGCAGTCTCAACAGGTGTGACACCTCCTTCCTCCTAGACATCTTGTAAGTCCTGGGAAAACCGAGGATCGACGTATCCTAGACCAATGAAGTCAGAGGCTGCCAGGCACCCTGACTCTTTCTCCTTCATTACAACCCATTTTTCCAGTGGCCTTAACACCTCTTTCGTGGTACTCGAAGTCGAAGTTGAAAAATTCATTAGAGACCTTATAGTACTCCAAGATCTTCTCTGAGGCGTCATCTAGAGAAGGCTTCACAGCAATGTCCACCTTGTGTTGCAAAGATTCGACCTGAGTCTTCAGAGCAGAGGTATGATATTTTTTAAGCTTGCCCATGTCTTTCTCCAACTTCTTGACATTGGCCTCAGACTTCTCCAAGGAGGCCTTCAGATGCTCCACTTCAGCCTTCAGAGTGGCCTCGGTATTTTGGGCCTCTTTACCCTTTTCAATTAGAGGAAGTTTCCTCAGAGTCCAATCAATAAAATGGTGAATGGTGAGGAGACCCTGTAGAACATATGCAGAGGTGTCAATTTAAGATCTGGTATAATTCAAAGTCGATGTTACACCTGGATATAATTCAGCGGCAAAAACAAAAGTCCAATGTCTTACTTGGATAGAGCGATGGAGGGCGAACTCGACTAGTATAGTCCTATCCAGACAGTGGTAGAAGTGTTTGTCAGAATCAGTCATGACGTTGCCGATAGCATCCAGTGGTAGAAGTATTTGTCAGAATCGGTCAAACTCTGGCCAATAAGACTGTCACCAATCTCCAATTGCTCCAGATGAGAAATCAACACGTCCTCAGAGGAAATGGGGATGGCACGATCCCCCGTTTGAGTTTTCTTCTTTTGCCTCTGATCCTCAGGGGCAAGGTCAGCAGATTTCCTCTTCTTGGAGTTCTCAGCCCTTGAAGTTTTAGGAAGAGGAGGCACAGTTAGACCTGCTTTCTTCACAACCTTGGTAAGACCTGGGGGTGCTATCTCCCAGAGGTCGTTAGAAATTCCTTTGGGACGTTCTGCAAATAGAAAGACCTGAGTTAAAAGATCAGAGACATAACAAATTCAGAGGTATAACTTATTGAAATGACAAAAGTAACTTACGGAGATCGGTCAGAGGACTCCCCCCAAGTCCAGTTTCAGAGAGATAGTAGGGGGTCATCCAATGCTCATACTTGACTAGCAGATCATGCTCCCCCGATCCTGAAGGTCTTTGAGCTTCTGAAAGTTATTTTGGCTTAGCCCAGGGTCAGCTCTAGCATTTATTGTCACCTTTCCCCATATCAGGGGTATCCTCGGCTCTAAGGATGAAGAGGGGGCACAAGGACCAAACTCCCACGGCCCTGACGCGAAGAAGTAGCGTGGTTTCCAATTGTGGTTCGATGTTTGGGTAGCCTGTAACATCTTCTTATTGGACTTTCGAGCTAAAAAGTTATAGTAACTAGGATGATTCCTGGCAGAGGAGGGGACATAGCACCCTGTAAAGACCTGGACGGGAAGGTCTAAATGATGGACTTCCCTCCATAGGACTATAGCTCCAATTATCACATTACAGGCATTGGGTGATAACTGGGAAGGAGCCAAGTTAATGTAGGTCAATATAGCCCTGATTATTGGATGAATGGGAAGATAAAATCCTAACTTAAACATCTTCTCATATAAGCGGATCTCACCATCTCGGATGTCGAAGGCCCTCTCGTCCCTCAGAGGTCTCCTAAGTTTTATGGAGGGACTTATAGAATACAGATGTATGAAGGCTAGAAGGTCAATTTCGCTGACAGTGCTCTCTATCTCGGCTGCCTCCGAGGTGTCAACATCGCTTTCGTTACCGTCTTCCTCATTTCGATCAACATCGGCTTGAGCAGAGGAGGGAGAACCACCAGGGAACCTCTGAGAAAACTCAACTCTTGTGGAAGCCGACAGAGGAATATCGTCTAGGATTGGGGGAACAACCACACTAGGTCCTATAATCTCAACATCGGAGGAAGAATGCGAGGTGCTAAAACTCCGGTGAGACGAGGCACGACTAGAAACCTCATCTTGGTCAGGGGCTTGGTCCATCCGGACGGAATAGTCCATGTCCTCTTGGAAAGAATCCACAGACATAGGGTCTGAAGTTCACGACTCAGACTCAGACATCGGAACAGGCTCTACTGGGACCTCTGCAGATCCAGATGGCTTAGGGTATATCACCTTCAGAGGGGGTGGAAATATAGGCCTAAGAGGGAATACCTATGCCCTATGAGCTTCCTCTTGGGCTCTTTCTATTTGCCTAATTTTATCTAAGGTTTTATCCCTAAGAGAGGGGAACTCTTCTAAGAGTTGATAAAGAGGTCTGAGCATATGGGGACGATCCTACACTTATGGACTCAAGTTAAAAACAAATAGGATGAACACAAGAGTGAAAGATCCAATAGGGTTATTTGAAAAGAAAGTTAACCAAACACAGTCAAGAACAACCTACCGAAAAACTCATAAACCTATCGAAAAACTCATAAACCTATTGGAAAACTCATAAACTCACCGGAAAATTCAAGCCGAGACTGAAAAATGCAACAAATAGAAAAATAAGGCTGAAAAAATGGCAAAGAAGGGGTAATAGGCAGTACCTGATGAAATATGAAGAGACGAGTGGGAAGATTAGCAAGGAAAAGTCCACCAAATGCACCCTCGATTAAGCTCCGGAAGAGAGAGGAAACAATGAAGGTTTAGGCGGGAGAATGAAAGAAAATGAAGAAGAAAGAGAGAGAAAAGGTTTAAAACTCATGCAATACACTTGCACGTATCCCAAGGCCCATCATTTCCTTGGGAGCCCAAAAGGCCACAATCATTGCATTTGCCAACCACATAACCTACTTTAGAAGCTGATGCTTGTCGAGGGAATATTGGCACTTAAAGAAATCCAACCTCGGACACACATACCCCTTAGTAACTGATCACACAGGTAACTAAGGGCTAGGGGTGATTAATATGCCCTATATGTACCCAACAACTCAGAGGAACCAAACTCGACCAGGGAGATGACCGAGGTTAGAAGGGCCCTAATTGGCTACCAGCGGTCTCATCCTAAGCAAGGTCGGCCATGGTCGACGTTATTAGTTGTCTCGTAATCAGAGAACAACTGAGGTCTTCGTGATCCATAGAGATAGTAATACATCAGGTCGGTTGGGGTCGACATCACGCCTACATTGTATAGAAACCTCAACTGGGTGTGATCCGAGGAAGTAGAGACTACCCATTCATTGTAATCAGTCTCGGCTGGGAATCAGCCGACGTTTCTTCTACTCAACCTCAGCCCAAGGACAAAATTATAACTCCACCTGCCTTACCTTGGCTTTGCTACTGAGTCGAGGTTATCATGGATAACCTCTGATTGGGAAGTTATCAGACTTCACCAACCTCTTACCCTTCCAGGCCGAGGTTGGTATCACTCGAAGACTGCCGAGCATTTACACGTTCATATATAACTTGGAACACGTGGACAAATCTATTATAATCAAATTATTCCCTCCACGTGAGGGAATATTGAGGTCATCATTACTTAGTTGAGATCAACCAGATGCCATTCTCATACTGGCTCGGTACTCATGCACATGCTCATTGTATGCTTGAGGGGTACATTACACCCCCTAAGCGCCATATATAGAGGTCATCCTCTACCTTGTAAAGGGATAAAATATAACAACCCTAACTGAAACTCTATCCAATTATACTGTAGAGAGAGAAAGCTTGAGAGATTGTATCTATGGCTGTTAGTGCCTTATTCCAGTGGCCTTATTCACTCACTTGCACAGTGGACGTAGGCGTAATTGGCTAAACCACTTATATATTGGTGTTCATCCTCTTCTCCTCTTCTCAATCTCTTGTATTTAGTATATACTTGAGCTTCCATTGTTATCACTTATTTCAGCTTACAAACACCTTGAAGGGTGGTGCAATTTCCTGCATCATCCGCGGAGTTATAATATAGGCAAAGTCCTTCAAAGAACGCCTCACAACCTAAATAGGAGTCAATTATGGAGGATGGACACTGAAGGCGTTGCCACTGGCAGAGGGAAATATAGAGTTTAAAGCCATGTCATCTCTTGCAAAATCAGAGTTGTGTCTCGTTCCCCTCCCTCCACATTTTGGGATATCTGGGGAACAGTGCTGGGCTCAGCAAAATTCCTAACAAATTCTGGTAGAACATTCTTGAGAAATACTTGCTCAGTAGAGGAAATATATCCCCGAAAGTCATTTTTTGGTTAACTTCCACTTGAGAGAATGAGGAATGAGTCAAATGGGAAGAAAACAGAGTATGGGCACTACAGATGTTCAGAAGTCCCAGTTTTACTTACGTAATCTTTATGGTTGCTCGACTAAGTAAGATTGGGCATTCTTAAGTCGTAGTTTACTTAAATCACCTTTAAGGTTGCTCGACTAGGTAAACTGTTATCACTTCAAAAGTCCCAGTTTTACTTAAAGTACCCTTATGGTTGCTCGACTAAGTCAGATTGGGCATTCTTAAGTTGCGGTTTACTTAAAGAACTTTTAACGTTACTCGACTAGGTAAATTATTGTCGCTTTAAAAGTCCCAATTTTACTTAAAGCACCCTTATGGTTGCTTGACTAAGTAAGATTAGGCATCTTCAAGCTTCAGTTTACCTAAATCACCCATGGGATTGCTCGACTAGGTAAATAACTTGCTGCTTACAAAAATCCAGATTTTACTCACAGAAATAAAGGATGGTTTGACCAAAGAAATTGAGAGTAGTAATACCTCATTAATAGCCACCAGATCACGGGAAACCTCAGAAACCCCAGTTGAGGTAATAACTGTCTTCTCCAAGTTCTTGGCTTCTGCTCCAACTTGCCCTTCCTTAGGAGTGGCTACTTTACCTTCCAGTATTGAGGGACCAAACAACCCCACTAGAAATTGGTCAGTGATGGTGGCTTTAGGGAGAATATTCACAAGATCTTGGTAAGTATTGGTGTTAACCCCTTCGATGGGGGAAACTTGTAAAAGGCACCACAAAACATAAGTGTAATGTACACATAAATGAGGTACACAAAGTGCAAAAAATCAGTACACACTTACCACAGTTATAGGACCGATAACTTCTGTGGATGCAACTTCAACCACCTCTTTGTATTGAGAAATAAATACCAAAGAAGGACTGCGCTCTAAGTTAAGGGGCATATTTTCTTCACGTTGAGAGGCCGATGAATGAAGGTCAACACTAGGAGTATGTTGAGATGAATGACCTTCAACACTAGGCGTTTCCTTGGACTTTTCATGCTCTGGGTCATCGCTATAATCATTATGGATTGTATAATCCATAGGAATAGAACTAGGTTTCTCAGTAGAATTCATTCGACAAAGCCCTCGAGATTGTTAAACCAAAGGGGAGTCCCCTTCCACATCCTCTTCTTCCTCTTCCTCCACTTTTTCACCCTTTTCAGGAAGAAACTCATCCTCAATATCGTCAAGAGGAAGTTGAACCTATATCGCATCCTCTGACGAACAACAATAGGGGCAGGGGGAGTGAAGGAGATACCTCTTTCAACCATCTTCTTAAACAAAATAGATCGCGAATCTATAAATCCTTGATTGAACTACCTTAATAAACTATCAAGCGATTTTGTGCATTTATCGACCAACTGTGTGTCTGGAGAAGAGTGAGATTGTGATGTTTGAGAAGGGATAGAAAGGGCAACCTTTCTCTTCTTGATGGGGGTTTGTTTTTTTAGCCTGCGCCATAACAACACTTGAAACATCAATGGTAGTTCCTTTTCAATAGTAAGTTGAGAGGTAGAAATAGGATCCACAGCCTCCTCAACTTGTTGAGAACTAGAAGCCCCTTTCTTCTTCTTTAAAATAGCTTCACTTAGAGGTGCCAAAGGTGGAAGTTCTCTGGGGCCACTGGTATTGGTTTCACTTGGGGGAAATTGGGCTTGATTGATAGTACAAGTTCGCAATCCCAACTCGGAGGGGAGAAAACGTTCAATAACAAGGTATATTGGTTCTCGTTAAATAACCTTAACAAAACATACAAGGGTGTTAGGACAGAATACATTATGGTATTCAGCGGACCTACTAGCTCGTGTACACCAAGTAGGGATAATAATTTATCCTTGCAACTGGGAAGAAAGAGTGGCTACTATCTCAGTTAGGAAATAACTATATTCCTTCAAGAAGTTTGAAGGTCTTTCAGTAGTATTGTGATTGAGAAGGGGCACCCTTTGATCAAAGCCAAATTATATGGCTACCCGATGGAATGAATATATCGTGCAGTAGTTCGACCATTCTATACTTGAGGGAAAGTATGAGGGAGAAAGAATCAACATAACATTAGAAAAAGGGAAATTGAGTGCAAAATATTGATCGACCATTTGGACTGGCTGAGCAACATCCTGAAAAAAAGCATTAATAAAGAATTAGTCAGTCACAGAGTAAGGACGAAAGTTAAAATGTTTGACATTGTCAATAAAAGAATAGAAAGACTTCCTGGATTGCTTGTGGTTCCAAGAGAGGAATTAGGGGACCTTATTTTAATGAGCGGTAGGAAGTAAGTCTGCTGGGGTATATTCAGGAACCGGGCATAGATGAACGTTGTGAGAAGTATATGGTTGGCATAATTGGACACATAAAAATAGCTAAGAGATCGGGCAAAATCGGTTTGAACCCTATCAAGCTAGTTGTAAAGTGAACCAAGGGTCCTAGCAGCTAAGGGGACTTTCACCCCAGAGGCAAGGCGAATAACTAGAATTATGAGATCCCTCCTTAGGCAGTCGTGTGGTTTTCCGGGCAAATAAAACCTTGAGAGGAGGATCCAAATATACCCATCGAGCTTAATCCTACTCCCATATCCTTCTTCAGTGGGCAGCATTTCCATAAAAATTTTGCCCTTTGGGTCTTTCTTGACCTGTACGAGAGAAAGGGCACTCACTCTATCCTCTATGTAGAAGAAAAACTGATAATCTTCGAACCAGCGCATTTATTATAGGTTTTCATACACATCTTTATCACACCCTTTAATTATTTACGCTTAGCCGATTCTTCCTTCGTAATGACTTCCTAAAAGTAGGTATTAGTCCTAGCATCTTCCAAACCAAGGAGCTCACACACATCATCGAGGGTGATGGTAAACTCAGCTCGAGCAACAACAAAGGTGTGGGTCCTATAACTCCAGCGAGAAACCAGGGTTCCCATTTATTGTTATTTTTGGCCAAAGTTACATTGCCAAACCATTTGGTACTAGACAAACCAACTGTCAGCAATTCCACAGTGTACTTGCCATGGATGTAATCAGTCCAGGAACCTAGTCCTTCACAAGAGTCACCAGCTGATTCAAACTCAACATTTGAGTAGGGATAGTTTCCCCTCTCAACTCTGAGCTAGGTAACAGTGGAACCAGGGACATAGGCATCATTCTCTATCATATCGTCTTCACCAACCAACAAGTTTAAACTGATGGTCCCTTTTTATTTCTTAAGCGAAAAGTGTTTTAAGGATAATAAAACAATTTTTTTTTGTGTGAAAAAACTTTTTCCAATTTTAATTCGCACCAAGTTGTGAAATTTTTTTGACTTTACCAAATTTTAATTTAATTAATCTGAAACATCCATATAGTGATTAAAGCAAGTAAAATAAAGTAAAAAATACTTACAACTTCGGATGTATGAGGAAAACCACAACGAAAAAAACCCTCTGACGGCCCAAGCCAGACAATCACTATGAATGTGGATTTACAATGAACAGGCACAAGTCTTACTCAATGACTCGATCCCCATGAGACTTGACGCTCTTTCGATCTTCAACCAATCCTCTCACAGTGCCCACACAGAAATTCCTTCTTCCATGATACCTATCAACTACACACGCATCTACATATGTCTCCGGGTCCACCGATATGACTTGTAACGTCTACGATGCTGAACAAAAACTTCTTCGCTTCTTCATCACAAATATCAACAAATTTCTATGTAGAACAAACCTCATTGGTGCCACAAATATCACTATAGCATGTATCAATGATAACTCGGATCTTTGAAACTCTAAGGATGTGTTTACTTTGGAAAACCTTAGAAAACTTGTGTGCAGAAACGTACTGGTTCGTAAATAGTTTTTGCAAAATGCACACTTACGAAATCTGATGGAAAACGCGGCTTATATAATTTTCTTGAGGCGACGCATCGTTCAAGAGACATTGACTGTCGCTCGAATGAGATGGCAATGTCATTCGAAAGACAGAGCATCTCGCTCGAACGGCTGTTTAAGTCATTTGAGCAACTTGCGAATTAAAGTTTATTTTGAAACCAACTCTTAAGATAGAGTTACACTTAAATCCAACTCTAATCCGTCCTCATCAGATTAAAACAAAGTTTAAACCTTTTTAAACACTTATAAAACATATTAAAAACATTTTCTTTAATAAAATAACATCCTTAAACAATTTAAAATATATTTCATGTCTCCTTAAAACTACACATTCATACCTGAGTGATCTCGGAATGCAATTAAACTTTGAAGATGAATGAACTTACACCAATTAACCTTCGGCATTATTAAATCCTTGAAGCTTTACCGCAACGTCTTCTATAATCTTCAAAGACGTCATAGTCTGTGTGGGATCATGATAAATAAAATCGACCTATGACTCAAACTTGTTTTGTTCCGGTAATAAGTCGAAACTATACTATGGACTCAATTGGAAATTTTGTATTTTGTCCTTACAAATCTCCCCCTTTGACTAAAAGATTAACCCTCACAATATGGCCCAGTTGTATCTCGAGATTCCATCTCTGGGAACCCATTCTAGTGTCCTCAGTCCAAGACAATTATCCAAAACATTAACCTCTGAAGTTTACACACACCATAAGCTATCGAACAGTCATTAGTCGAACAACCTTCAATTCGATGAACTACCCTTTTCAATAATGTGATAGCATATCCCTCACAGGTTAGTGTTTACCAACTCTTTGATATCAGCATGTCTGACGTTCAGGAACTCAATAAAATAGTACTCAAGTGAAGATATTCATGGGACGGTAAGTCCATAGCTACATCACGTATTATTTAATGCGTTCACAACTCTAAGAGTCTAAACAGTGTTCCCACCAAAATATCATCTCTGGCTCATTTAATGCAATACCTTTAGCATTAAGTGCATAAGATTATTTACATAAAGAGGGGCAAGTGCATTTATTATTGGAAGGTCACTCGAATGATTTGGCTCTCCTACAAAATACCTCTAAAGTTATACTATTTAATGAGCACACTTTTCTAACCTAGAATTTCTTCCAAAATACTCTCATACAAGAGATTTTATCTTGAGAACATTTATTGAGATACCAACCCCATTTACTCTGTTTGTGTTTAAGGTTACTGCCTTGCCTTTAATGCCTTAAAAGTGCTTGTTCCCACTCCCTCCCACCAAGTCATCTGTGGAATCTCCCCCATTGATTGTTTTGCCGTAGCATTTATGTTGAAAGAACATATTTAAGACAAGAGTTTTGTATATTGAATGTGACGACTTGAGACTTGCATTTATTGTTTTCATTCACTGTTCTAAGGACATAATTACCATCTTGGTAAGGGGTTATGCCTCCCTTGACAACTCATCTCCTACATAAATAATGTGTTTGATTATGTGTTTTTTCTATAGAGTTATGTTATTTCTTGCAAGTAGGTTGAAAGTAGGAACTTCATTTAGATTACAGTGACACACAACTATGGAAAAAAGGTTGAATACCACTTCTATGTAATAGCTCCATATATGATACTTTACCCCTATGGGGGAATGTCAATTTTTATTTAATTGCTATGTTTTATTAACATCAAGATTATTGTTATATCTTTTAATAATTGCTCTATGCATTATCTTTTTTATACACTCGATTCATATAATACTTTAATTAATGTGGGTATAAGAAATATAATAATAAAGAAATTTGCGAAAATAATCACAAAGTTAGAAAGTAAAGAGCAAAGACAATGATATACGTGGTTCGACAACTTGCCTACGTCCCCAGAGAGGTTAGTATTTATTATAGTGTCTTTCAATAAATTTGTTTCCTCCTTTTGCCCCGGGTGAGTGTGTACAATTTATAGGTGGATTGTCATAGAGTTTAAGTTGTACAAGGAACTTAAAATAACACGTGGATATACCAAAATATACCTTAATATCTCTTTTGAGATTATTGGTACCTGATTTGACTATATCCATAAGTGTTATAATATATTTAAAATAGTCGTATATAAATTAACTCATGATTTGGGTTGGGCAGCATTTTAGTCAGTCTGAGCTGGTCGTCTACTTTTATGAATTGTATTAAATGGGCTCCCAAATTGCCCCTAAAAATTTTTAGGTCTTGTAAACTTTGGGACAATAGTTTTTAAAGGTCCCAAAGGTTGAAATCTCCATGACTTGAGTATAAATTGGTATTTTTGTAAATACGAGAGACATTCATGTGTACACGCATCCTGAATAGATCTTCATGGCATACTTATGATTTGTTTAAAGGGCGAGGGTATTATTGTCTGACCAAGTATTTGAACCGCCAAAATCGTTTTAGGAGATTATGTTAATCATTGACATCGGGTTTCAAACTTGAGATATAATTCGTCACATCGGTTCAGTTCAGTTCACTTCCTTACCTGCTTGCTAATATTTTTCTAGTACATCTTCTTCAGTATTTTTTTTCCTCCGAGTTTCATTAATCTTCGTAAGTCCTAGCTCTTTCCCTTCTCAAGCTTTTCTTGGAAATTATTGTGTAGATGTAGCTAGGATTTTTTTCCTTATTCGTACAATTATGGCGATTCTAGATAGTAAAATGGTAGATAAATCTAGGATCCAGTATAATATTCCTGACTGGATAATCATCGACTATGCCCCTCTTCCTCGGAATGTCCGTGATGTTGAAGTGGGCACTGTATTCAAACCCTTCTGATAGCCTAAGGGGGATTAACATCTCCCCCAAAGTAGTTGTTCCTTAGGTTTTTTAGATATTTTGAAATTTTGCCTGGCCAGTGTGCGCCCAATGTTTGGAAAATAGTTAATGGGGTCCATAGGATAAACACCCTTTATGGGACAAAACTAAGCCTTGCCGAGATCTGCTACAGCTACGTGTGATCGCGAACCAAGGAAGGTATTTTGTAATTAAAAACCAGGATAACTGAGAGGGTTCTGGTGGTGAATCTTCTAAATTCCCATATGGATTACTGGGAACATGATTTCATTACTAGAAACTGGCAATGTCCTCCTACTGGTGTGGGTGAAAGTCAATAGGGCCTTGTAACTTTTGACTATGGAGAAGCCTAAATAGGCCGCTTCTTCATTTTTTAATTCTTGACTGTGCATTTCTTACTTTTTTATCCTTTATCCTCTTAGCCAATGTTATTCTCCCTTTGTTCTTATAGCTCATGCCAAAAATTAGGAGCCTAATGTAAGTGAGGTTAATGTTGATGAGCTTTTGAAAATATGAAAAGTCAAGGAGAGACTATCAAACGACGGGCACTCGAGTTTGGCATCATTCCTGTTAGAATATAAAAATATAATTACTAGTTTTATTACTCGTCGAGTCGATAAGGTTCCAACCTTAAAAGCTCCTGCAGTCGGTCCTTCTGACCCCGTTGTGATAAAGGAGGAGGAAGAGAGATTCGAAAAGGAGGGAGAATGTTCTGAAGAGGAGGAAAAAGAAGAAGGAAAAGAAGAAGCAGCAGAAGAAGAAGATATGGCCCCTCTGATAAAGATAAGAAAGTTGAGGCTCCCTGATGATGATAATGATCAGGTCGTCTTATCTGATCGACTTAAATCTCTGAAGACATATGATATTGAGTCCCCTAGGACTTGTGGCTCTATCCCATTGTATAAGGGAAAAGATAAAGAGAAGTAAAATGATAAGAAAAAGGAGACATAAGAGAGTAAGAGAGAGGAAGGGAGAAGAAGAAAAAGAAAGAGAGGAGGGAGGCCAAAAGAAAGTTGGCTCTAAAAGTCTCTAGATTTCCCCATTTTATCGTAGATACTGAGAGGGATACCATCGGTGATGCCCCAATTTTATCCCGACCTATTGAAGAGGGCAATGCTTACTGCTGATTACGAGCGTTCTTCAAGGTTGGGGTCATCCCAGCTCGCCCTCAAAACTGCTCAGGGGATGTCCTTGGTAAGTCTTCTGCAGTGTTTATTTCTCTGCACTTTATTTACTTTTGTACTGACTTACCTCTCCTTTTATTTTTGTGTATCTATTATCCAATTTCATAACTTATTTGGACGACCATGCCAGCAAGTCTAGGACTGAGAAAGAACAGAAAAAGCTCTAAGTTTTGAGATAAAGGTCTTTGTAAAGGCTCACCGGGCATGGGAGCAAGAGAGAGAGAGATGACTAAAGATTATCATTCTCTTAGGGCGACCCATAAGGTGATGGTTATTGAGAAGTCCCAGTTGGTCGAAGGGAATGAAGCTTTATCCGACAAGGCTGTTAAACTAGAGGGGATATTTTTCAAGAAAAGGATGCTAACTATTGCAATGGCTTAAATATGGCTTATGATGATGCAGAGCATCAGCTGACATATGGATGCAAGGTGGACTTTAAAAAGGGGGGGTTAGGATCAGGCCTTGAAGGCTGTTGAAACCCCTACTGAGTCTGATTTTTTCAGCCTCTAATCCTTGGTCCTGATCCCTTTGAGGAGGATGAAGAAGATGATGGTCAACCTTCTTCTCATTCTGGGACACTTTTTGCCGAGGTTGGAATTCCTGATGATGCTAGTAGGGATCAACCCATTATTAATAAGGGCAAGGCTATTGTCAAAGTCGATCGGGTTAAGTACCAAGGCCCGTAGACTGGGAATTTTTCTTTTCTTCCTTATATGATTTTATCTTTTGGAAATTTATAATTGTTTCTAGAAACTTACTGTCTTGTCCCATGGCCTCCTCTTTTTTTTATTAATTAATAAAGATGAATTCTTTTTCTTATGCATGCATTTGGTCGATCTTTGTGTGCTGATATTTTGCTTATTATCTAGTGCGTGTTATTTGTAGTTTATTAATTTAGATCAGTACATTCCTCCGCCTGGGGTAGATCCTTGGGCCAAACATCATCTTGAAGGCTCATAAAGCCTTTGTAAAGATATGTAAATATTTAAAGATAAGAAACGAGCAATACACAGACCAATCTGAGTTGGTCGCTAAGTTAAAAGACAATCTTCAAGAGATGGAGGAGATATGTGCCTCGGTTTAAGAAGAAGTTAATTCCTTTAGGGACAAACTCCTAGAGAATACTGAGGTTAGCCAAGTGGATGAAGTCCTTCAGGCCGAAAATGATGCTCTGAGAAGGGAGATAGCTGGGCTGAAAGTCAAGGTTACTGGGCTCGAGGAACACATTGAGAGATTGAGAAATGCCTTCAAAATGGGACCTCTATATGCTTGGTTGGAGGGCTATAATATAGGCTGGGTAGATGCCCTAGAAAATGATCAATAGATTTCAAGGATGCATTTTTCTCTCGTGGGTGGTTAAGTGCTCTTAGGGAGGTCAAGACACCTAAAGATTCAAGGTTATAAGCCGAGTGTCCTGCCTACTATCACAATCCTTTCTCAGAGAATGATCCATAGATTCTAGCTGCTGCTATTCCATACCATGTCTTGGATCCAGATATAGATAGTCATGTGGAAGAGCATGCTCCCAAACCAGATGATGGTCAAAGGCGGTTATTTATGAGTATGTTGTTCGTCACCCTAAGACATCTTAAGTGCTTGTATATTTTTGGTTTTTATTATAAATGTACATTATCATTATAGTAAATGAAAAGTTTTATTTATCAATTTATTATGTTTTGAGCCTGTGCTGACTAAACATGCATACTTGTTGACCAAATAATATTGATTGACCAGATAACATTGATCGACCACCTTGGGTCCTTTGTTGTTTAAGTGGGCTAGTACTTACGTCTTATCACTTTGAGCCTCGTAACTGACTAAATGGTATTCAAAACTAGCGCTAACAACACTTTTTTTATACGATAAATATTCTCCCAGTCTAATATGCCTCCACAGTATCATTGTACCTACTTTACCTTTTAGGTCATGTCGTCACTCTCCCTTAGGACTAAATAGAATGATGACGAGAATGCACCTGGTAATTGGGTCATTTGACCGAACAATTTTTGTGACCAATAAAGTTGGTGACTAACCTAAGTTGGATTTATTTCCTAAGGATCCCCAAGAGGGCTTTTTTGTTGTTGGATCAACTCGTGAGGTCCCTTGTGCTCATAACAAGGGCCTGAGGGTTGCAGTAACTCTGTTTGATATATGAGATTCCTTGACTGAAAGCGAGTTGAATTAGCTTAATGGAGTCCCAGGAATTTATCTAAGCATGCAGGAGTTATCGTTTAGAAAATGTACGTATTAATGAGATTTAACCAAGAAGAGTTAAGAAACCAATGTAAAATACGAAAGTGAAGGGGCCAACTAGTCTTTATTCATTAAATATTATCTAACGAGCAACATAAGTTTAAAAATTAAACTTTGCTTGAAGTAAATGTGCTAATAAACGATAAAAAGACATAAAAATAAAAGAGTGATTCTTACACTTTTCACACTTACGAATGTAAGTACTTGTTTCTTTTTGCGTATAAGGCCACCAGTAACCCTCTTTAATTGCATAGAAGGCTAGAGATCTCCCTCCCACGTGACTCCCACTAATGTCCTCATGAAGTTCGCCATGTACTTGTTCGATGTCACGTGGGTGGACGTACTTGAGATAAAGACCTGTAATGACTTCTTTTAGAGCCTTCCTTTCGGGGAGCAATTAAAGCGAGTGTAACATCCCACGACATCTGACAGATGAGGTGTTTAGTTGCCGCCGCCAAACTACACCGGGCATCACTAAATAAGTAATCATTCTTAGCATGTGACATATATGAGACATATAAAATTTATTCCACAAGATAATAATTAAATCGATCAAAATAAAATAACCATTCAATCAATAATAAAATCCATCGCCATGCTAATCTCCAAATAAATCCAATCTCTAATAACTATAAATCAAAATAAAAAGATCCAACAATGAATATCTTAATAAAAACCGTAAACAACTGTGGAACCGAATGGCCTACCAAATCCATTAGTATAGTCTCATAATAGAAATGCGATGAAAGGAAAATAAATAAATCTAAACTACTAAGAAACTAAAATAAACTCCACCAGCACCTCAAAAATATCTCCAATACTCTCCTTCAGCTACTCCATCACTAAACCTAAAATGTTAGTTAACGCAATGGGTCAGATCCCACCGCATGAATACAAGCTACTCTAGGGTCCGTGAACCCAGATAGTAGCATCATACGTAATAAATATCACAATAGAATATTTTAAATTAAATGAAATAATTAATTAATGTGAATAAGCATAAACTACCACTATCTAACACACAACTAAAGCACCTAAAGTGTAAGCCGAAATTTTTTATAGTATTTATATTTGTAATATTATTATCATCCTTACTCTTTTTAATTAGTTAATTATGTTAATTCGTGTGACACCAATATGGACAGTCGAACCCTTATTGTCCCTACACGCACTCTTGATACATGTAAGTTCTACACATCACTCACATTCCCCTCACTATACCTAGCCCAACCGTATCCTGGTAGTTCTCCACATACTAGTGAGGTTCCATGCACGACATGTCACTATAGCCCGTCAGCCCATTAAACTATTAGCCCGCATATACTCGTGACTCCAACACACACCCACATCGCTATAGCCAGTCGACCGATTTAAGTGTCAGCCTTGCACATACTTGCGCTACAAGTCCATTGAAATACCCGTTTATTAGCTTAGGAATTAATTCTCAATTTCTTATATTCTTATCATCTCACATTATCATTATTTAATTTTAGGCCCACCCTATTATAGAGCATAAGCCTCAAAGCTACCATAATCCCATGCCTAGTGGTCTCCAAAACACAACTACGTCCTATCCTATTTCGTACGATGAATTTCTATAAATAATATATTCCTAGTCTCACACTTAGTTTATCCAAATTAACAGAACAACACCAAAAATCATGCCCACCCCGAAATATTCCATCGTAAAAAAAATATTATACTAACTAGTTCCATACCTAGAAAGTGTTAACCGCAACTAAGGCATACCCACTAGTCCCATACCTAGCAAGCATTCCTAAAATTAAGGTGAGAGCATACTACCCGAAATCCCATCATCCCCACGATGTCGAATATAATTAAAACAATAAACTTATCAACAAATGCATAATTTCTCATACAATCTCAATTAATATCAATTTAATTTATTAAATCCATCATCGTAATTAATACCAATATTTTTATTCAACAAATATAATATTAACACCATGCAAATATGAATCACATAATGATAATTTATTTCAACCGAACCTATAAACTTTTATGTTGTTGTACGAGTCTAGTTTTCATTTAAATCGAATTATTACGATTTCTACATGCAAACTTATACCCAAATCAGCCAAAATCCAACCTCTACCCTAAGCACACAAGGGTTACAAGTATTAAATTAGATTAATATTTTTAAGATAAATAGTTCCAAATTAGTTCTCACTTTTTTTAATCAGGTTGCTAATTTATTTTAAGAAAAGCACATGACTTAAGGTTTAGGCGACATCTAAAATGCATAATACTAAAGAGAGAGAATATAAGTCTTCACGCTTGCTAAAAATAATTTAAGAAATCTTATTAGACGGTTGAAATCCCCTTGAAAGGGAAGAAAGATTAATTCTTGGACGATCTTGAGAAAACACCAATTTGCCCTTCAAATATTGAGTTGAAACTTGATAAATTTGGGCCTAGGGTTTGTAGGTAAAAGGGAATAAAATTATAGGAGTATTCTACTGGAAAAGTTGGTGTAAAAGTGTTGTAAAAGTTATAACCCCAAAATAATTTAATGTAGAATAGTATTAGAGTTTAATTGGATTTAGAATTCTAACTTAATTATAATACGGTCGCCGCCTCTGACTGAAACCGAATCGATTCGGCTACAGGGCCAAATCGATTCACCCTTGGATTGCTGCCAAGTCTCCCTAAAAATATATATAAATTTATAAATTCCCAATTTCAATCCCGATTAAAATCCTACTTCTCGTAAATAAAATCCAACATTTTAAATTACTAAAAAAAATTTAATTCCACAAAATTTTAGTTTTTCGAATTAATTTAATTAAATTCTTATTTAAAATCTACAGGGTGTTACATACTTCTCCACTAGCACATGAATTTTGTCCTTGAAATTCAACAAAGCGTAAACACGTAAAATAAAATATGGCTCACATATGCCTACCCGTAAATACCACGATTAGGCGCCCATACACCTAATCCTACATGCACATACCCTACGATAAAAAATACAATATATATATATATCACCTATATATATAAGTATCTAAGAAAATAATACGTACCAAGCTACTAGCCACAACGTGGCTCCTACGACGCCTGCCCTGCTTGAGGCTCCTGAGTTGGAAGCATATAGTACCCACCCAGTGCGGTCACTTTCGGTGTTGCTGCTGCTGGCACTCCCTGTACACCTGGTGTTGTTGGTGATGGGAGCCCTTAGCCCTATGCGCCCTGACTCTGTTGGTCTTGCGTTTTTGGACACTTAGAAGCTCGGTGCCCTATCTCCCCATAATTGAAACACACTACCCGAAAAGGTTCGCACTTCCTGTTCAAAACTCGTTCGTCTAATTGTCCTTCCTGCCCCTGAGGGACCTGTGGGACACTACTGCCTTGTTGCTCCTGACCCGTACTCTATCTCTTCCATGCCTGGTCATTATGACTCTTATTCTCTCCTCTTTGTCCATTTGACTCTTGCCTTTTCCCCATCTTCTTCTAATAATTGACTTTTTCCTGCAACAACAACATCGTGATGTCACCACTTGAGTGTATGTAGTCTATGCCAGATTCCCCAACACCATCTGCCTGATTGACCAAGACAAACCTTTGATAAACCACTCCATCTTTTTCGCCTCAATATTGACCTCCTCCGGTACAAAAATCGATAAATTTGTTAACTCCTGATCATATTCAACCACTAATTATGAGCCCTGATCTAAGTCCAGAAATTCTCCCATCTTTGCGCTCCTTATTACATGCAAAAAATATTTATTATTAAATTTTTTCAGAAAATTTCCATAATTCAAATGGTCCCTGTCCTCCGATGTGGTGACACTTTCCCACCACTGTAAATAATCTTATGTCATCTTGAATGTAGCCAGCATCTATTTCCGCACATCATTGCAATCCACCATCCTCAAATGTCTCCCCATGTCTCTCCTCCACTGGTGTGCAACCATTGGGTCAGATTCCCTTGCGAAGGTGGGAGGATTGCTCTTGTGGAAACTAACCCTCACCTTATCCCAAATCGAAGCGAGTGGACCCTGCTATTATGCCTCTAAAGTCACCCATTTTCGTCTCCTACCACAATACCGACCGTCGTGGTCTCACACACAATTATCGCTAACTCCTTGGTATCCAACACAAACTGCCTTTACCTCTCCTGACTCGCGGAACCAGAAATGAAACCCTCTCTCCTATATCTAGTCCTCCTAGTGTTCACCATTTGAAAAGACGGGAAGAAAACAACGCCAAACTCGGAATAATTAAGAGTACAAGTCATTAAAAGGAATCAAAGATAAGAATTGTGGAAACTAAAATGGACTTACAACCTACGAGAACTAAGACCATGCTCTGATAAGGTCTGTAACACCCCGGCCAGCCGCCGCCAAACTATGCCAGGCATCACTAAATAAGTAACCATTCTTAGCATGTGACAAATTTGTGATATATAAAATTCATTCCACAATATAATAATTAAATCGATCCAAATAAAATAACCATTCAATCAATAATAAAATCCATCACCAAGCTAATCTCCAAATAAATCTAATCTCAAATAAATATTAATCCAAATAAAAAGATCCAACTATAAATATCTGAATAAAAACTGTAAACAACTGTGGAAATGAATGTCCCACCAAATCCATAAGTAAAGTTTCATAATAGAAATGTGACAGAAGGAAAAAAATAAATCTAAACTATAAGCAACTAAAATAAACTTTAGCTACACCTCTAAAATATCTCCAATACTCTCCTGCAGTTACTGCAACACTAAACCTGAAATGTTAGTAAATGCAATAGGTCAGAGCCCACCGCATGAATACAAGCTACTCTCCCTAATTAGGGTCTGTGAACCCAGACAGTAGCATCATACATAATAAATGTCACAATAGAATATTTTAAATTAAACAAAACAATTAACTAATGCGAATAAGCATAAACTACCACTATCTAACACACAACCAAAGCACCCTAAAGTAAGCCCAAATATTTCATAGCATTTATTATTTTCAATCTTATTTTCATCTTTACTCTTTTTAATTATGTAATTAATTTAATTCGTGCGACACCAATATGGCTAGTCGACCCTTTATCGGCCCTACGCACACTCTTAGCACGCTTAAGTTCGACACATCACACCTATTCCTCTCATTATAGCCAGTCCACCCATGTTCTGTCAGTTTTGTACATACTCGTGAGGTTCCAAGCATGACATGTTACTATAGTCCGTCAACCCGCACATACTTGTGATGCCAACACCTACCCACATCGCCATAGCCAGTCGACCCGTTTAACTATCAGCCCTACACATACTCCAGCCGCAAATCCATTTTAATACCTGTTTACTATCTTAGGCATTAATTCTCAATTTCTTATTTTCTTATCATCTCACATTCTCATTATTTAATTCTAACCTCACCCTATTATAGAGTATAAGCCTCAAACCTATACCTAGTCCCATACCTAGATGTCTCCAAAACACAACCGCGTCCTATCCTATTTTGGATGATGGATTTCTATAATTAATCTCTTCCTAGTCTCACTCTTAGTTTATCCAAATTAACGAAACAACACCAAAAATCAGCCCCACCCCGAAATATTCCATCCGTAAAAAAAAAATCTACATTAACTAGTCCCATATCTAGAAAGTGTTAACCGCAACTAAGGCATACCACTAGTCCCATACCTAATAAGTATTCCTACAATTAAGGTGAGAGAATACTACTCGAAATCACGTCATTCCTGCGATGTCGAATATAATTAAAACAATAAGTCGTACAATCCAATTTATCAACAAATGCACAATTTCTCAATTAATCTCAATTAATCTCAATTTAATTTGTTAAATCCATCATCGTAATTAATACCAATATTTTTATTCAACAAATATAATCTTAACATCATGAAAATATGAAGAACATAATGATAATTTATTTCAACCGAACCTACAAAATTTTATGTGGTTGTACTCGTCTAGTTTTCATTTAAATCGAATTATTACGGTTTCTACATACAAACTTATACCCATATCACCCAAAATCCAACCTCTACCCTAAGCACACAAGGATTACATGTATTAAATTAGATTAAGATTTTTATGAAAAACAGTCCCAATTTAGTTCTCACTTTTCCTAATTAGGTTGCTAATTTATTTTAAGAAAAGTGATTGAATTAAGGTTTAAGCGACATCTAAATGCATAATACTAAAGAGAGAGAATAGAAGTATTCATGCCCGCTGAAAATCATTTAGAAAATCTTATCAGACGATTGAAATCCTCTCTAAAATTTACGAAAGATTGATTCTTGGACGATCTTGAGAAAACACCAATTTGGCCTTCAAATATTGAGTTGAAACTTGATAAATTTGGGGCTAGGGTTCATAAGTAGAAGTGAATAAAATTGTAGGAGTATTCTGGTGGAAAAGTTGGTGTAAAAGTGTTTTAAAAATCCTAACCCTAAATTAATTTAATGTAGAATAGGATTTGAGTCTAAGTGGATTTAGAATTCTAACTTAATTACAACACTGCGGTTGCCTCTGACTTAAACCGAATCAATTCGGCTACGCGGCCAAATGGATTCGCCCCTGGATTGCTGCCAAGCCGCCCCAAAACTATATATATGTTTATAAATTCCCAATTTCACTCCCGATTTCATTTCGATTAAAATCCTACTTCAAGTAAATAAAATCCAACATTTTAATTACTAAAAAAAATTAATTCCCCAAAATTTTATTTTATGAATTAATTTAATTAAATTCCGATTTAAAATCTACGGGGTGCTAGAATGAGTAGCCTTGGCCCTTACCCGATGGGAAGACCTCTTATCATCGAGCAGTGTGCCATTCCTTAGATAATTTATGATGGTATCCATCAAAATGGGGGCCTTTGCTTTGAGGAGGACCTGTACGGCTATAACTGTCTTGTCAATACTTGTCTGCACAAGGAATTCTATCTGAATATTTATCCTTTGGTTTGAGTTGATTGTCGAACTTAGGGTCGCTAAGGCATCGATGTGACTGTTTTTCCCCTGGGGGAACTATTAAATGTCCACTTTTTAAAATCCTATCATAAGTCCTCTTACCACGACAAGGTAGGCTACCATCCTGTCATCTATGGCATTAAAATCCACGCTCACTTTCTTGGAGAATTGTTTGGATTCGCTGAATATGTGAAGGCCCTTTGCCCTCAATAGTTGGGTTGTGCACAAGACAACGATTAGTGCTTCATACTCAGCTTCTTTGTTGGAGGTCTCAAATCCCAATTTGATTCATTGCTCGATTATGGTATTTTTTTTAGAGTAATGAATCCTTAATCCTTGCCCTTTGGAATTGGAAGCTCCGTCAACATATAGGGTCCAATTCTTTTATTATGCTTCCTCGATTGTTGACTTCTCCATTACCAGTTTGTTGATTGGTTGATCCCATATAAATCAGTAATAAAGTCTGCTAGGACTTATCCCTTAATTTCCATTCTTGGATGGTAGTGGGTATCTAATCTCCCAAGCTCTACTGATCACTTTGAGAGTCGTCCGGAGCGGTCGGATTTTCACAGAAGAACTTTGAGGGGGTAGGATGTGATTATGGTTATCGAATGCGCCTCAAAGTAATGTTTTAACTTCCTTGAGGCGACTACTAATACATAAGTGAGTTTCACCAGAGGCAGGTACCACTATTCTGTGTTCAAAAGTGTCTTCCTGGTGTAATAAACTGGGTACTGACTTCTTTCTTTTTCACATACCAGGGCAGAGATTATAATATGGTTTGATACTGCAAGGTAAAGGTATAGTGGGTCTCCATCATTTAGAATCACTAGCAGGGGTGGCTTGCTAAGGTAGGATTTGATCTCTTCCAAAACTCGTGGTCAGTTTTCGTTCCATGTTAGACCTTTGTCCTTCTCCAGGAGCTAAAAGAATGGTCAGTAGCATTATGAAGACTTGGAGATGAAGCGATTGAGTGCCGTGAGCATACCATTGAGGTTTTTAACATCTCGTAATGTCTGAGGAGGCTAAGCTCTAGTGATTTAATCCCCCTTTTACTAACTACATAGCCCAATAAATTTCTCGACTGGACACTGAATGAACACTTACTCGAGTTAAGCTTCATTCAATATTTCCTGAGGATCTCAAAGGTTCTGACTAAGTCTGTGAGGTGGTCTCCTTTGTTCTTGATTTTGACTAGCATATCATCGATGTAGACCTCATTAGTGTTTGCAATATATTTGTTGAACATAATAGTGACCAATTTTTGATAAGTTACCCCTGCATTCTTTAAGCTAAATGGCATAACCTTGAAGAAATATAACCCAATGAGGGTTATAAAGGAGGTTTTGTCCTGGTCGGGTTCGAATAAAGGAATCTGATTGTAGCTAGAATAGGTGTCTAGGTAGTTCATCCTTTTGTGCATTACTGTGGTGAAGACCAACTGATCTATTTTGGGAAGATGGAAGTTGTCCTTGGGGCATGCCTTATTGAGGTCTATTAAATCGATACCCCCCCCAATTTCCATTACTCTTTCACACCACCACTGGGTTGGACAACCATTTGGGAAACTGAACTTCATTAATAGATCCTGTATCCAGTAGCTTTCAATTTTCACCACTTTGGCCTTCTCGTGGGCTATTCGGTGAGCCTTTTGAGTGATCAATTTCAAGGTCGGATTGATGTGAAGGCGATGGCGGGCTACGTTAGGATCCATTCCTGACAGGTCATATGGTTCCTAAGAAAAAACATTCAGATTGCTTTTGAGGAATGTAATTAACTCTTTCTTCTCTTGATCGGTGATTGAGACTCTAACCAAAAATTTCCTTTCTAGTAAGTTGTTGTTGTCTATAACTTCTTCCAAGTTTTCATTGGCCCTATTGGCGGGGTGGACCCTAGTCTCTTCCACCCCTGGCCGGTCGTACTATAGTTGCTATTTGGAGGGTACATCCCCTTTCTGGGCTCCCTCCCGAGCTTCTCTACCTCCTTCTCCTTTTCTTGCTTGGGGTAAATTATTTTGATAAAGAACTTCTTGGCTGTGGCCTGATCGTCGTAGATTTCGACCATGCCCCAGTCAGTAACACACTTCTATTTTTGGTGGTGCATGGATGGTATAGCCTTTATGGCATGGAGCCAACCTTTGCCCAAAATGGCATGATACGGGGGCTCAATGTTCACTATTAATAACTCAATTAGTTTTAAGATGCTGCCTACCCTAACTGGCAAGACTATGTTCCCCAGTAGCATAATGATCATCCCTATAAAGCCGACCAATCGAACTGTAGCTTCCTAAAGGTCAGCGATGTTCAACTTGAGTTTATGGAATAGCTCCAGGTACATCACTTCAAACGATCTCCCCTGGTCAACAAGAAGCTTGCAATTGTACCAATTTATAATTCCAAGGGTAATCATTAGCGCATCATGATGTGGGGTTCTGACCCTGACCAAATCCTCCTCTTCAAAAATAATATTCTTGGTATAATTGACGTCCTCTAATCATCGATGTTTACTAATCTAGGTCTTGGTGGGGAAAATATGAAAATCCTTCATAATGATGGTTACCTTCTTAATCTTTATCTATACCCCATTCCCTGTATTTGCTTAAGATCCGATGATCCATAAATCACTCTAAAATCGTGTCATGTGTCATCATCAAGGATGTTATCTGGCTTATGGTAGACTTTAGTCACGACCTTGTCTATTTTCTTCTCGATGTACTCATTGAGGTGCCGTCTTGGGCCATCTCCTCAAAGTGTGACCTTAGAGCCTTGAAGTTCTCAGTTCTGTGACCGCCCTCATTGTGGAAAGTGCATCTTAATGCATTATTTTTTTGGTCGGGTTGCCACCCATCTTTCTGGGCCACTTGATAAATGGCTCATCTTCGATCTTGCTCAGGATTTTATAAATGGGTTCCTTAAAGACTGTGTTAACAGCTTGGAACTCCTTGGAGGGGTTGATCTTGTTACCATTCTTGCCCCCATTTTATTTCCCTTCATCGGAGTATCGCTTTTATTTTTCCCATTATTCGCCTTTACTCGACCATTATCCCCTGCATTAGAGTGAACCACGTCTTCCACGATGGTATATTTCTCAATACGGTCCATAAGGTCGTCAATGGTGCTGGCTTTTTTCTTATTTAGGGACTGGTGTAGCAAAGAGGTGGTCGTCAGACTAATTTTGAAGGATGCTATGGAAAGTTGCTCGGAGTAGTCCTCGATCTTATTGAAGACTTCCCAATACCTTTTGGCATAATCCCAGAGGTTATCTTATGTTTTTTTCATGGTAAGAAGTGCATCCATCCGCCTAGTGTAGGAGCATCTGGTTATGAAATGAGCAATGAAGGCCTCTGCCAGAGCTGCAAAGTTTATGATCGATCGGTGAGGAAGCCTCTTAAACCATTTCTGTGCAACATTATGTAGGCTAAAAGGGAAAATAAGGCAAATTAGTGCATTATTGTGGCTCCATAAGGTCATTGATTTTTTGTATTGCCGAACATAGTCTATGGGGTCTATTTTCCCATTGTTGATCTTAAACTTGGAAACAACAAACTTCTTCGGGGGCTTCTCTTCTTTGATTTCCCTTGAAAAGGGGACTTCATTTGATTATTGAGCTCCTGGACAGCTCTCCGGTGGATTTGGATCCACGATGGGTTGGATGTTAGTCCATATCCCTATGGGCCAGAATCCTAATGTCTTCATTTTATCGATCATTGATCCTGTGGTGTCTCTCTGGCTGGCCATGCTTTAATCAACCATACTCTGACCCGTAACGTTTAGTTCTTTCCTAGTCATGCTTAAAGCTCCTCCCTCGGTTCCGAGTGACACTCTCCTGAGGGCTCGAAGTTCTATCTCAGCACTTCTAGGTGCCCATTTGGAGATCTCTCTCCACCCCTCAAGTCTCTTTGGAGGTGGGCATTCTTATCTATCTTGAGGAATGTAGCCTCCTCTTATTCGCGAAGCCTGGCTTTATAAGCGTCAACTAACGTAGAGATCTACATAGATCTAGGTGGTCCCTGTATTTTTTCAGAAGGTTGCCTTTCCTAGTGAAACTTGGGGTTCGTATTCTCACAAATTTCAGACTTAACCCTAAGAGGAACTCGGTCTTCTGCTAACAACTTGAGGAATGTTGTTGCTATGGTGAGACATCATGGGCTTTTTATTTGTGAAGATTTGTAGGAATAAAAATCGCTTCCCACAGATAACGCCAATTTTGAGTACAATAAATATAACAATAAATAAATCTTCGAAAACAATCACAAAGGTAGAAAGTAAAGAGAAAACACAACGATATACGTGGTTCGGCAATTTTCCTACGTCCACGAAGAGGTTACTGTTTATTTTAGTGTCTTTGAATAAAGTTTGTTACCTCCCTTTGCCACAGGTCAGTGTGTATAATTTATAGGTGAATCGTCATAGAGTTTGAGTGCTACAAGGAACTCAAAATAACACGTGGATATACACACGAGTACCTGAATATCTCTTTCGAGATTATCGGTACCTGATTTGACTATATCCGAAAGTGTTCTAATGTGTTTAAAATACTCATATATATAAATTAACTCATGATTTGGGTTGGGAAGAATTTTAATCAATCTGGGCTAGTCGGCTACTTCATGAATTGTATTAAATGGGCTCCCAAAATTAATTTTCCCATTATTGATTTGGATGGATGATATTAATGTATTAAAAGTATACTCTTTATGGATTTGTTGAATAGCATTTCCTTTCCTAATTCAATTACTTTCTATTTAGTTTTCAGGGATATAGATCTTACAACTTCTTTGAAATGTTTTTTTCAATAGATTAAACATTTCAATATAAAAATGATCTTGTTTCTATTTATTTATATATTTATAAAATTAAACTTTATAGAAGTTATTTGTACAAACACACGTAGAGCATGTTGACCATTTTATATAGTTAAAGAAGTGTTGTGTATGTAGATACTGATTATTTGTCATTTATAGTTAATACAAATTAATAAATTTTGGTGATTGTATAAATATCAACTATAAGGATATTTGTAAGTGGGCATGATATCAATTTTTCTATTTGTCACTTCTTGTTCAATTATCAAGTTGTATATTTCGTTGATAATTTTTAAGCTTTCTTGGCTATAGGTTGCACAGTTCTCTAAGATTCATCTAGGGCTAATGTTGGAGACCAGTACCTAAGCTAAACTTGATGAGGTAACTTATAATTTAGAGTGATGGAAAGTTTATCTTCTCTTATTTTGGGTGGTTTTCTATATAAATCTTAATGCTTAATGACGTGCGCTTGGGATTCTTTATGTGCATTTCCCGATTTAGTAATATTTGACAACTTTTGTACACATATTGATGGATTTTCGTATGTAATAAGAATCAACGCAGAAATTGCGTGCATTTTATGAATTTCAATTCTGATATACTCATGGTTTAGGATAGTGCCGAAGGGTTGTGAAACTAACTATGTAGCCTAAAATAGAAAAATTGTTATCTGAAGATTTTTTTTACACTTTTCCCCTGAGATAGTTGTATCATTAGACTTACTCACCTCGAAGTTCAAAAAATAAGACTTGCCCCTAAGTGTGTTGATGCACATGAGGGTGTAAACATAATTTTTAAACACATATATGGTCCAATAATGCAATTATATCATAGGGTAACGTTCTCAAGGACTATATGGGCTATATTTTAGGTAAATATTTTTAAGTTGAGTGATTGTTATAACTCCATATAATCAAAGTACAATATGATTATGTTACGTGGGATACATAATCAATTTTTTTTATTACCATGTGAATGTTTGCTCTGTTTTTCTTCCTTGTGCGTGTTTTTGTAGAATGAGATTATCCTATAAATTATGAATGTTTTGAAATTAGAACTCTATGCATTATTTGTAACCAACTATATTTAGAACACAATTTGCCTCGAAAGATAAAAAAATTTTGGGTTCATACATGGATCTCACCTATGGCCTCCCTTAAAAATGTCCATTGAAAGACAGTACCAACCACACAATAATCCAAATTATTATGTATGGAAGAATCAAGAAAAATTAATGATGAGCCCTTCTTATCTCTTCACTTCTCTGAAGATACGATATCCTTTGTTGCTGGGCTAAATTTATCCCATGAAATTTAGACAGTTTTAGCATTGGCTCTCTCTTCCCAATCTCAAACTCGAATTCTAAATCACCTCATATGCACCTCATAATCTTTTTCATAAAGACAAGTCTGTCTCTCAATAAATCTATGAAGAAAAACTTTATGATGACGAACTAGCGACTGCCAGATGGACACTTCTACCTGCAGACCTCAACATTTGTACGTTCCATGGCCTTCACTCTAAATTCAAATATTTAATGTCCACTCTCTAGCACCTCTTCAACTACTTAACATTATCAAACTTCACGATCTCTTTTCAAGATGTGAATTTTCTTCATGATGATCCCTAAAACAACTCTCACCCCTTCATCAACCGAGTCTCTTACTATGACTAATCTCAACCAACACAGTGAGTTTTTTTCCAGTAGCTGTCGACACTCCAACCCTTACAGAGGTTGTGGCCATGAGGAATTTATTTTGTCCTCAAATTTTATGGCAATATCCGGACTTATTCCAACTTCTCGAATTTATTGTCAAATTTGGAATGGTCGAACCACACGACGTCAACCTGTTATGGAAGATATTATCACACTTTCAATACCATTATCCATCTCATCACTTATTCGCCACCACCACCAGCATCACCATCACCACCACTATCATCTCTAACCACTTGGTTTTTGGACACATGTGCTACCAATCATGTCACCCTGGACTTGACTAACATCTAACTCGCACAATTACCACGACAATGATACCTTTATGTTGGTAATGGTAAGGCACTCCTTATTCCTTATATTAGATCTGCACTTCTTCACACCCACGTTCCTCTTCTTTTCTCATGTTTGATGTGCTGCATGTTCCTTTTATCACTTTCTGTTAAAAAATTTACTGGTGATAATAATGTTTTCTGTGAATTTAACTAGTGTGGACCAATACATAAATGAGAAATTGAAAACTAAATAACTTGATCTTGATTAATACTAATCACGCAATAAAGTTTAAATGTCAGTCATCCAAAAATAAGGTTCTCTTCTACAATAAAATTCTTATTAATTTATGGGCCTAACTAAAGATATGAAGTGGAGATAAAATAAGACATTAATGATTATCTCTAGCAAACACCTAAAAAGGATAATAATACAAATAATTAATAAAATAATCAAAATAAACTCTTCCACGTCTCTTTTGCGCATAAATTTTAAATTCAGGCCCTTAACCCCCATCATTTCTTGTTGGCTGAAGAAAACTCATCAAATGTGAGTTACGACGATGATAATGCTCAGGAATGTCAGGGTTAAGTCGAAAAACATCATCATGAAGGAAAGTATCTTCGAATAAGGGTTGGCCTCTCCACTTGTCTAGGTACCACTGAAACCATCACGAACTGAACCAACAATCTCATTATCAATGCTGTAAATAGGGTATGGTGACAAACGAGGGACCGCTGCCATTGATGTAGATGATTATGATGCTCTACCTATAAAAATATTGGGATTCACAATAGGAGTCTCAAATTTACCTTAATAAAGGAAAGAATCGAAAACATTGACTAATACTCGTATTAGATGACAAATCAAGTAAATAAGCATTAGGTCCAAGCCTACGAAGTAGACAATATAGTCCAATGGCTCCAACATGTAACTTTTTTGAAAGAATGTCTGGGGTAATGTTTTGGGCAAACATGCACTATGACATATTCAAATTCATTAAGAAAGTGTATAATTTTCATTACTTAATGCAATTTTTAGCTAGCGCGAATGTCACAGACATGCTCGATAAAAGATGTGGCAATATCAGATTAGCAATAGTCAAGTGGGATAGGGTCAAAACCTTGAATAATCACAAAAGGGATTTTGTAGGTATATAGTTTATTGAATTATTATAAGCAAAATCCATCGCACGAAATAGAAAATCCCAATTTTTTCTTTCTTTACCTATCGAACACCTAAACAAAGCCCCAAGACTTCGGTTAACGACTTCAGTCTGGCAATCTGTTTGGTGTTGTTTAGGGGGAAAGGCTGATGAAAATTTCATATTTGTATCAAACAACTTCCAAAAGGTTTTCCATAATAAATTTAATGTAATACCCCGTATTTTTATGCATATTTATTTTATTATGATATTATGGAAATTGTGATTAATTATTTTAAAGGGAGAAAATTTAATTTATAATTAATCCAATTTTATGCTAATAATTACTAGCGTGATGAGAGTTAGTAGTTATCGAAAATAATTATGTTGAAATCATGCTGAGTAATAACTATGTTGAACATTACGTAGTAAGTAACATAATAGATGGTTTCAGAAATAATAATATGGCTGGGGATGAGATACATGACATTTAAGATATAATTATTTGGGATGCGCGAATGAGTCGCGTCACTATTATATATTTGAGGGTAAAAAAGGTAAATTATTTTTATATAACTTGAATGATTATTTTGAGCGCACCAGTGTGTCCGAAAGGGTCAAAATAGTCAAAAAACACTACTTGGGTGTTTTAATTGGAGTTCGGGGCATTTCAGTCTAAAATGACACCCCGGAGGGGTATTTTAGTCTTTTGGAATTTTTGAGTAATTAAATGGACGAAAATAGGATTAAAATAGCAGCATCGAACGTTAGTGGTCTATCAGTTGCAACATACGTGATAAAGAGAGAGAAAGAGAGGGAGAACCAAGGAAGAAGAAGAACCATTGGAGAAAAGGCCAAACACTAGAGATTTCTCACAAATAGTTATCCCAAAGTGTAGATCACGACGAGAGCATCAACCATATACCAAATTCAATCGGAGAATCAAAAATCCAAAAAAAGACAAGTGTTTATCTTGATCCTCTTTTAGCATATAATGTTCCTGTTAATTTAGGTGTAATGATATAAACTTGGTGCAATGAAAACTTAGGTTTAATTGGACCGAATTGTAAAGAAACCTTATGAATTGGAGATGGGTATGCATGTAGAGGTTTTGTCCTTTGTTACTCTATGAATATTTGGGAATTTTATGTCCTAATCACGAATTATAATAATACTTTTGGACAATTAAAATCTGGGATCATTATAAAGGAAATTTTAGAGATTTGAGTAATTGTTGATTTATCCTTTGAAAGTATGAGGATTTAAGCCCTGAATTGTGTTAGAGAATGCCCCACAATAATTAAAAATAGTTTAATATTATCTTACTTAGGGTTAGACGTGATTAGGGTTGGATCTGAGGTTTAAAATGTTAGAAAAATCAAATTTGGGGAAGAACTGGGTTTGTTCGGATTTCTCGTTCGAAGACGTGCCCAGGTTGTTCGAACGACCTCGTTCGAACGAGACTTCCAATGAGAATTCCAACGACCCTTCTAATGAGATTTTGAGTTCATTCGAAGTGAGAACTTCGTTCAAACGACCTCATTCGAACGAGAATTATGGGACTTCTAACGAGATTTCAGAATGCCTTTTTAGGGTCCGGTCGAGTTGAAAATCATCCTATGTTTATCTAAGTGAGAGTAATAACCTACGTGAGTAATGGGTGACTTAAATCACGAACCTTTATGGGTTGAGCTTTTACTTGTTCTAGGAATAGGGAAAGTTTATAAAACCTAGGAGGGAGTGTAGGTTCGAGAGAGGGAATATATATGAACGGATAATGGTGCGAGTAGAAATATTAATATTACCTATGTACTATAGGAATCGGGTTACGTGAATACCTATTAAGTTATATAAGTTGTGTGCATGGTTATTACTTGGAATATTATGTGTATGACATACCTAGCTACTGGCTATCAGACGGAGGCTAGCGCGTTGTGGATGACCATATCTTGTGTGCCTTCGGGGGATTTTGATTCGTATCAGTAGAGCATGGAATCTAGGTATGAGCTATCTGTGAGAACGATATTGTTGACGGTCATATGGGTGTGTAGGTATGTACGTAGCCCATCGTCTTGGAACTATGTTCGACTCCAATATGTGTATATGTTTTATTGGTTCCTGAGATATTGAACTTGTTATCCTACATGCGTGAGCGTTGTAATGGGACTAGATAGCCGAGCATACCTAGCACCAGGGGTTTCTTAACCAAGGGTGCAGTATTGATATATATATATATATATATATACATATTGAGATTTTATATATGCATACTGAGTTCCTATTTTGTGTTTCATGGTGGCCGCTTTATTATAATATATACTTATTGGGTCACCAGTTGAGAATTAAAAATGTTATGAGAATGAGTTAAAGCATCTTTAAACCTATTCCTAAAAATAGCAATATATTGTCTTCGGGTTATTTAGATATTTTATCCGTCATAGTGGTTATTCTACGTATAGTCAAGCAGAGTATCGTGACTAGTATGGGTAATTAGGCTCGTTAGGCGTTCACATTAGATGAGAGGTGAGCATCTCAAGTGAGTACGCTAAGTTAACATGAATAATATTTGTGCTAATTAACCAATTTAAGCACTTAATATATTTAAACATTTTTCTACTCGGGCTCTGATCCGTTTTTCTACAAATCTCTTTTCTTGTTCCTTTGTTTTAGGTGCTCTACCACAGGGACACCAGGCTTAGGAGATACCACTTATTTGATGAGCTGTAGCTGCTGTGGAAACTACATGACATTGCTAGTTGACACTTCATATTCTATCCTTCTTTATCTAGCAGTTATTTACTTTAGTTGGACGTGTCTATTTTACATTAAGATATTTAGATGTTTTATTCTGTTAGTAGACCTTTATTTCATGGCCTTGGATTATTGTATGGGATTTTGACTGGAAGTGTTTACTCCAGTTCTTTATTTTAATTCAGCTAGTTCTTTCCTTATATTTTTGGGATGAATTGTATTAGTTAATTATTTCCTTACTTGATGATGACTAATGACGATAAAATTTTGACACCAACCTTTTTAAATATTAGGTGGTTATTTTCAATTAAATTAAAATTTGATTTCTTCGACATTGATGCATTTATCTGAACCAACTTGATATTCTGAAATTAATTAGTTAAGGACTGATCACTCGGTAATTAATTAGGCGGGGTGTCATAGGTGGTATCAGAGCATCCGATTCTAGAGACCTTAGGATCTGTATGGCTTATTATGTTTTCGCATAGCGTCCTTTAATATAGATCCCTATATTTTAGAATTGTTGTACTCTTTATGCATTTTACGTTCTTCAGTTATATTGAGATAATAACTGTAGACTTATGAAACTTTTCTCTCCTTTCAGATGCCTCCTCAACGCGCACACTAAGTTCCCAGGGGTGCCTAGCCGGAGCCTCAGCCTGCACCATCTCAAGGTATGATGAATGCCACTGAAGTGGCCGCCATTATAGCTCAGGCGGTAAATACTGCATTGGCAGTTGTGCAGCAGGCATCACCTCAGGCCCCAGTGGTGGCTCTAGTTTAGGCCCAGGCCTTCCCGTCTTCTTGGGAACGTGTTAGGGATGCCTTTCAGAAGGCGCATCCTCTGGAGTTTACAGGGAGCTCCGATATGGTGGTAGCGAGCGAATGGAAGAAGGACATCCAGAGGCATTTGAGGATGCATGAGTGCACGGAGATGCAGAGTCAGATACTGGTCACGTTCAAGTTAGTGGGAGAAGCACTGCAGTGGTGGGAGTTTTTTACCACCGCTGAGGAGAGAGACACACTCACAATTCGAGACTTTTGGTTGCGGTTCGACCTAAAATATTTCCCCTCAGCCGTCAAGATAGAGATGAGACGAAAGTTGGTGAACTTGAAGTAGGAGGTAAAGACCGTGGTGGAATATGAGGTAGAGTTTATCAACCTTCTAAACATTGTACCGGATGAGATCCCGACTAAGGAGAAGAATATTCAGCATTTTATGGACGGGTTGACATGGAGGATCCGCCAGCATTTGATAGTCAATCTCTCTTTGGCCACTTATTTGCACATGGTTAATGCAACACTACTCCACTGCCAGGACCATCGTTTTCTTCTGACAGAGGTTAAGCGAGTAGAAGAGTCCATCTGGCAAGTCAAGACATGAGGAAATGGTGCAAATGGGGCACAAACAATTCAGGGTCAATATAGACACAGTGATCAGGGTTCCCAGTAGGGGGATCCGAAGAGGTTCAGATAAGGAGGTTTTAGACATGGGCAGGGAGGCTTTAGACATGGGTAGCAGGTTCATCACAACCATTAGGGCCATCAGTAGGTTCAATAGGGCCAGTATGGCCAAGGGAGGGGTGGAAACGGCCGTCAGGGACAGAGGGGAGGACCTTTCCCAAGGAGATGTTTCACTTGTGGTAACACTGGCCACAAGCGTCAGGACTGCCCTCAGAAGGGTAGAGGCCAATACAAGCAAGGTGCTTGCCAGGAGCCCCAGAGACTTATTTTTCCCGTAGCTCTCCCAGCACCCCCACATATGCCAGAATTTCCATCCATTCCAGCCATCCCAGTTCAGTAGGGGCAACTTCAGTATGGACGAGTCTACAATCTTGACCAGACCGTAGTCCCATAGGACCCACCCGCGATTGAGGGTATTTTTTCTATCCAGGGGACTTTGGGGCGCATTTTATTTGACACGGGGCCACACACTGTTTTATTATTATGGGGGTTTTCACGTACTACGGGATTATTAGATACTGCTGAGGGTACCGTCACTTGTGTGGATTCTCTATTGAGTAGAGGGTCCGTGATTTCATTTATATATCGGGGAGTGGGTATAAATATTGGGAGGTTTACCTTACCCGCTAACATGCTTGTGTTGGATATGTCTGAGTATGACACGATTATAGGTATAGATTGGCTTGTCAGGTGGGGCCATGATCGATTATTTTGGTAGGAGTATAGTTTTTCCATACCCGGTCAGGAAACGTTCCTAGTGGCGATTCCTCTCCCTGAGGGAGGATCGTCCACACATTTATACAACATAGAGGAGGAGACCTCTAGGGAGGTGGTGGTACCACTTGAATCGGTTCCTGTTGTTTGAGAGTTTGTCGATGTGTTTCAGAAGATTCTGGGGTTACCACCGAGTAGAGAGATAGACTTCGTCATTGATTTAGCATAGGGAACTTGACCGATAGGTCGCTCACCTTACCGTACGGCTCCATCAGAGATGAGGGAGTTATGTGAAAAAATTGAGCAGTTGTTCGGACATGGTTTTATTCATAGGAGTACTTCGCCGTGGGGTGCTCCCGTACTATTCGTTAAGAAGAGGGATGGATCGTTGAGGTTATGTGTCGATTATCGAGAGTTGAATAAAGTCACAGTATGGAACAAATATTCGTTGCCTCGAATCAATGACTTATTCGACCAGTTGAGAGGAACTTCCTTCTTCTCAAAAATTGACTACCATCAATTGCGTATCAGGGAGTAGGATGTGTCGAAGACTGCCTTCTTGATAAGATATGGTTCCTATGAGTTTAGGGTTATGCTTTTGGGGCTAACCAATGCCCCAACCCTGTTTATAGACTTAATGAACAGGGTGTTCAGAGAGTTCCTGGACTAGTTCGTCATCGTCTTCATAGATGATATTCTGGTTTACTCGCAGACAGAGGAGGAACAAGCCGAGCACTTGAGACAGGTTTTGTAGACACTACGTCAGCATGAGTTGTATGTAAAATACGAGAAATGTGGGTTTTGGATGAAGAAGGTCGAATTTTTGGGGCATATCATCTCTGACAGAGGGATATTCGTGGATCCGGGTAAGGTGTCAGTGATGAGGGAGTGGGGACAGCCCACGACACCGATTGAGATACACTGTTTCTTGGGCCTAGTCGAATACTACAGGAGGTTCATTCGAGGGTTTTCAAAGATAGTAGGTCTGTTGACACACCTAACTCGCAAAGGGGTGCCGTTTATCTGGAATGATGCCTGTCAGTTGGCCTTTGACGAGTTAAAAGACAAGTTAACCTCAACACCAGTGTTAGCATTGCCCAAGTCGGAAGCGGAGTATCTAGTCTAAACTAATGCATCCTTATTAGGACTTGGGGGTGTACTTCAGCAGGAGAATCAGTCTATAGCTTATGACTCTTGTAAGCTTAATCCTCACGAGAGGAATTACCCCACCCACGACTTAGAATTAACGGCGGTTATGTTTGCACTTTGAATTTGGAGACATTATCTCTTGGGGGAGAAATTTTTCTTGTTCGCAGACCACAAGTCACTACAGTACCTCTTCACGCATAAGGATTTAAATATGCGTTAGCATCGGTGGCTTGAGTTTGCGAAGGATTATCAATTTGATATCTAATACCACCAGGGGAAGGCTAACGTGGTAGAAGACGCGTTAAGCCATAGTCCGGTAGGTGAGGTGGCCGAGGTGTGTAAAGTGAAATGGATGGAATTAGTGCACTAGGATGCAGTGGCTTGATCGTTCATGTTTGTAATGACGATTATGCCCCAGATTATTATGGTAGTAATACAGGCTCAGGCAGCTGACTCATTCTGCCAGAGTCAGATAGTGCAGCTTCTAGCAAAGGGGGCCAAGTCTTATACCGTGGGTTTAGATGGGGTCTACGTTTCAATGGAAGGTTATTTGTTCCTGAGGAGAAGACTTGTGACACGAGGTGATGGCAGAGTCACACGGTTCACGATTTTGTGGTACATCCCGGTGGGGATAAGATGTACCAGGATATGCGGAGACAGTACTGGTGGAGCAAGATGAAGAAGGATATTACCGATTTTGTCTTAAAATGTGACACTTGTTAGTTTATAAAGGTGGACCATCAGAGACCGATGGGACTTCTACAGACATTAGAGGTTCCTATGTGGAAATGGGGGAGCATTTCCATGGACTTCATCATGGTATTACCTACATGGAAGAGGGGTCACGATTCTATATGGGTGATCGTGGATCGATTGACCAAAGTATCCCACTTTTTGCTAGCCCAGACGAATTACACCACGGGACAGTACGCCCAGATATTCATAGAAGAGATAGCGAGACTTTATGGGGTACCTCTCAATATTGTGTTTGATAGAGATAAGGTGTTTGTGTCTCGATTTTGGGATATTTTTCAGGAGGTGATCGGTACGGAGTTGCGATTGAGTACAGTTTATCACCTGCAAACGGATAGACAGATCGAGCGGACAAATTAGATCTTAGATGAAATTTTGCGTATGTGCATCATTGATTTTGGCAGAGGCTGGGAGCAGTATCTTCCGCCGGTGGAGTTAGCCTATAACAACTCCTACCATTTTACTATCGGTATGGCTCCATTCGAGGCACTATACGGCAGACCTTGTCGTTCCCCAGCATATTGGTTGGAGGTGGGGGATAATAAGTTACTTGGTCCGGAGGTGAATCAGGATACTTTGGCGAGGATAGAGTTGATACGGAGCCGCATTCGGGTTGCTCAAGATCTACAAAAGAGCTACACCGATGCTAAGAGGTATTTTCGAGAATTCAATGTGGGGGACCAGGTGTTAATTCAATTGTCTCCTATAAAGGGAGTTATGCATTTTGGGAAGAAGGGAAAGTTGGAGCCTAGGTATATAGGGCCATTCCCTATTATCGAGAGGATTCGACTAGTTTCTTATAGACTTGGGCTACCGAAGCACTTGCATAGGGTCCATGATGTGTTCCATATCTCTTTACTGAGGAGATATCTTCAAGATGATTTGGCCCATACTCACATTGTGTTTGAGGAGATCGACTTACAGCCTAATATCTCCTACGAGGAGGGGTCGGTTGCTATCCTAGACCGTAGTGAGAGGAAGTTGAGGTCGAAAATAGTACCGCTAATCCGTGTTGGCACCATAATGTTGATGAATCTACTTGGGAGCACCAGGATGACATGCGTGAATGTTATCCAGAGTTATTCTTGCCAGGTATACTTTCATTCCCAAATTTCAGGATGAAATTCTGTTATTAGGGGGAGGTATGTAATACCCCATATTTTTATGCATATGTATTTTATTATGAAATTATGGAAATTGGGATTAATTAATTTAAAGGGAGAAAATTTAATTTATAATTAATTCGATTTAGTAGTAATAATTACTAGCGTGACAAGAGTTAGTAGTTATCAAAAATAGTTATGTTAAAATCATGTTGAGTAATAACTATGTTGAACATTATGTAGTAAGTAACGTAATAGATGGTTTCAAAAATAATAATATGGTCGGGGACGAGATACACGACAATTAAGATATAATTATTTAGGACGCGCGTATGAGTCGAGTCACTATTATATATTTGGGGGTTAAAAAGGTAAATTATTTTTATATAACTCGAATGACTATTTTGAGTGCAGTAATGTGTCTGTAAGGGTCAAAATAGTCAGAAAACACTACTCGGGCATTTTAATTGGAGTCCGGGGCTTTTCATCCCAAAATGACACCCCGGAGGGGTATTTTAGTCTTTTGAGATTTTTGAGTAATTAAATGGATGAAAATAGGAGAATCGAGGGTTAATGGTCTATCAGTTGCAACCTACGTGAGAAAGAGAGAGAAAGAGAGGAAGAACCAAGGAGGAACCATTGGAGAAAAAGGCCAAACACTAGAGATTTCTCACAAATAGTTACACCAAAGTATAGATTGTGACCAGAGGATCAACCACATACCAAATTCAACCAGAGAATCAGAAATCCATAAAGGCAAGTGTTTATCTTTCTCCTCTTTTAGCATATATTGTTCCTGTTAATTTAGGTTTGATGATATAAACTTGGTGCAATGAAAACTTAGGTTTAATTAGACCGAATTGTAAAGAATCCTTATGAATTGGAGATGGGTATGCATGTAAAGGTTTTGCCCTTTGTTAGACTATGAAGATTTGGGAATTTTATGTCTTAATCACGAATTATAATAAGCGTTTTGGATAATTAAAAATCTGGGTTCATTATAAAGGATATTTTAGAGATTTGAGTAATTGTTGATTTTTCCTTTGAAAGTATGAGGATTTAAGCCCTAAATTGTTTTAGAGAATACCCCACAATAATTAAAAATAGTTTAATATTATCTTACTTGAGGTTAGACGTAATTAGGGTTGGATTTGAGGTTTAAAACGTTAGAAAAATAGAATTTGGGGAAGAACTGGGTCTGTTCGGATTTCTCATTCGAAGACCTGTCCAGGTCGTTTGAATGACCTCGTTCGAACGAGACTTCCAACGAGAATTCCAACGACCCTTCTAACGAGATGTTGAGTTCATTCTAAGTGAGAACTTCGTTCGAACGAGAATTATGGGACTTCTAACGACATGTCAAAATGCCTTTTTAGGTCCCAATCAAGTTGAAAATCATCCTAGGTTTATCTAAGTGAGAGTAATAACCTACATGAGTAACGGATGACTTAAATCCTGAACCTTTAGGGGGTTGAGAGTGTAATTGTGCTCAGAATAGGGAAAGTTTATAGAACCTAGGAGGGAGTGTAGGTTCGAGAGAGGGAATATATATGAATGGATAACGGTGCGAGTATAAATGTTAATATTACATATGTACTATAGGAATCGGGTTTTGTGAATGCCTATTAAGTTATATAAGTTGTGTGCATGGTTATTACTTGGAATATTATGTGTATGACATACCTAGCTACTGGCTATCGGACGGAGGTTAGCGCGTTGTGGACGACCATATCTTGTGTGCCTTCGGGGGATTTTGAGTCGTACCACTAGAGCATGGAAACCTAGGTACGGGATATATGTGAGAACGATAGTGTTGATGGCCGTATGGGTGCATAGGTATGTGCGTAGCCCATCGACTTGGAACTATGTTCGCCTCCAATATGTGTATATGTTTTATTGGTTCCTAAGAGATTGAAGTCGTTGTCCTTCATGCATGAGCATTGCAATGGGACTAGATAGCCGAGTATGCCTAGCACCAGGGGTTTATTAACCATGGGTGCAGTATGATATATATATTTATAGATATACATATTTAGATTTTATATATGCGTACATAGTTCCTATTTTGTGTTTCATATTGGCCGCTTTATTATAGTATATACTTATTGGGTCACCCGTTGAGAATTAAGAATGTTATGAGAATGAGTTAAAGCATCTTTAAACCTATTCCTAAATAATAGCAATATATTGTCTTTGGGTTATTTAAATATTTTATCCGGCATAGTGGTTATACTATGTATAGTCAGGGAGAGTATCGTGACCAGTATGTGTAGTTAGGCTCGTTAGGCGTGAACATTAGATGAGAGGTGAGCATCTCAAGTGAGTATGCTATGTTAACATAAATAATATTTGTGCTAATTAACCAATTTAAGCACTTGCTATATTTAAACTGTTTTCTACTCGGGCTCTGACCCATTTTTCTGCAAATCTCTTTTCTTGTTCCTTTGTTTTAGGTGCTCAGCCACAGGACACCTAGCTTAGGAAATCTCACTCATTTGACGTGCTATATCTACTGTGGAAACTATATGACATTTCTAGTAGATGCTTCGTATTCTATCCTTCTTTATCTAACAGTTATTTACTTCAGTTGGACGTGTCTATTTTACATTCAGATATTTAGATGTTTTATTCTGTTAGTAGACCTTTATTTCATGGCTTTGGATTATTGTATGGGATTTGGACTGGAAGTCTTTTCTCCAGTTCTTTATTTTAATTCAGCTAGTTCTTTGCTTATGTTTTTGGTATGAATAGTATTAGTTAATTATTTCCTTACTTGATGATGACTAATGACAAGATAAAATTTTGACACCAACCTTTTTAAATATTAAGTGGTTAGTTTTCAATTAAATTAAAATTAGAGTTCTTCGACAGTGATGCATTTATCTGAACCAACTTAATATTATGAAATTAATTAATTAAGGACTGATCACCTGGTAATTAATTAGGCGGACACTTTGATGTAGGTAACCTACGAAATCACACGACCTCCCTAAACATTAATTTAGCCACAAAAGTGGCAACTTCAAGAACTTTCTACAAGTCTGAAGCGTCTGTCATCTTTTGTTTAATCTCATAAAAGGCCTTGCAGGCTACTGTAGTATATTGGAACTCCCCTTTTCTTCACATAATCTTTAATGGGGGTAAAAATGGTACTACATTTTGTAATGAATCATTTTTAAAAATCAACTAAGTCATAGAAACTACAAAATCCATGGGGGGTTTTAGGTTTAGGCCATTTTTTAATCGACTTCAGTTTGTCGGGATTAATTGGTATGCCTTAAGTCAAGACGATAAATCCTACGAATAACGCTTGAGGTTAGACGAACCAACACTTCTAAAGGTTAACGTATAATTTATGCTACGAAGTGTGAGGATGACCTCTTGAAGGTGATGTAGATGTTCATCTTTGGACCACTATAGATGAGGATATCATCAAAATATAGCAATGAAAATTCGCTCATGACTGGACATTACCCTCATGAAAGTACTAGGTGCACTTCAGATACCAAAGGGCATGGCCAACCATTTATATAATCCATATAGGGTTTTAAAAGTGTTATTCCATTCATCCCCGGGTCAAATTCGAATTTGATGATTGTCGTGTAAATTAACCTCAGTGAACCACTTGGTGCTGACGAGAACATATCCTAAAAAACGAGGATGGGAAAATAAAACTTGTATTTTATTATTATTGTTTTTTTAATAGCCCTATTATCAACACACATCCTCCAATATGCATAATTCTTGGGCATGAGTGAGTAAGGCTAGCATGACGCACAAACTAAGGCTAGACTGAATGTGTCCCTTCCCTAAAAGACCTTTTATAGAAGTTGTATTAGTTTAGGATTCTTGCAAAACGACTTTTTATGGTTGTAGTTTGACATTAAATCAAGTTTTTAATCAATTTTTAAACTAGAATTAGAGAGGAAAAGAGGCAAGAACCCTAGTTATAATTCATGCACTAAAGCTACTAATTGTGGATAAATTCTTAAGTTTTTAATATCAAGTTTTTCCTCTCCATTTTGTTCTTACATATTCTCTATCATTGCATGTTTTTATTTATTTTTCTGTGATTATAAGATTTCACTGTGTGTTTAGAAATAGTTTCACTATGATTTTCAACACATACAAACATTAGAATTTTGGTTATTTCCCACGTAGCTATGTCCGGCTAAGTTTTTAGAGGGTTGGGGTACATGAACCCAACCTAGGTGTTACAATTGGATTTAAAAGAGAATAAAATTTAGTTACCAATTCTAGGGCTTGATCTATTATTGAAATAAATATTTTAAGTCTTTTAATTCCGTTAGTCCTAGGTTACTGATATGTTTAAAGATGGAATACGAGTTTTGGTAATTTGTCATTCTTGTCAAAAACAATTTTTGATTTGATATTATGAGGATTAAAATTCGCACATGTCAAATTCTGAGAGAGTATTTAACTTTTCATCGAATTGGGAATTAAGTTTTTGAAGTTTTTATATTCTACGTAATAACTGACGGTTCAGGGGGGTGTACCCTAACTCCATTTTCCCACATTGATTTAAACTCATTTATTTATTTTCGCATACATAATCCATTTACTAGTTTAATTAAATTGCATTACTCGATAGGAAGTTTTGAAAATAATCATCTTTTCTTTCCTTTTTCGAGTCAACCAAATGGTTAATCGTCTTTTCTATTCCTCGTTACGTCCTGCTTTCGATTCCCTGAGTTCGACACTCGGTTTATCGAATTATTACTTGAGCGATCGACTTGCACTTGAGTCGTGAAAACACGCATTATATACACACTTTTTAAGTCGCGTCAAGTTCTTGGCGCCATTTCTGGGGATTAGGTAGACATTTAGGTTAGGTTGAATTAATCCAAAATTTGACTCTAATTCTTAAAAAGCCAAAAAATCATAAAATCAAAAATTCAGAAAAAATAGAATCTCTCAAATTCTTATATGAAAAATCTTCAATCAACTTCTCAATCTACTCCTACCAGAATTCACAAAAATCCTACAGTTGAGTATTAACCTGATAGTCCACACACCCCTAGCGTTCCATAGTTTTGGGTTTCACCTCCTACACCACCCAATTCCATCACGAGTCACTCTTTGAGTCACACGTCTAGGGCGTTGAGTGAGGATATTAAGTCATTTCAAGAGAGAGCGATGTCTGACGACGCTAGTTATGGTACAAGTGAGGGTGAGATGTCGTATCACCCCATAAAAGACCTCTAATATCTCGAGCGAATTATCACTCTAGGATGCATTATATTCCCATATAGTGCGGGGAAATTCAATTTTTGTAATGGGATGATTCAAATTCTTCCCACATTCTATGGCTTGGAGTAAAAAAACCATACCTCCACATCCGCGAGTTCGAAGGGGCATGTTAAACTTATAGCGATCCAGCATGCACCCGATATATTAATCGTCTCAAACTTTTTCCCTTGTTCCTGAAGGATAAGGCCAAGACTTGGCTATAGTATTTCGCACCGAACTCGATTGGAATATGGAGAGATATGCAAACTAAGTTTCTCCTGAAATTCTTTCCCCAACATCGAACTAATTCCATAAAATCTCATATTAAAACGTTTAAAGAACAAGATAATGAGCCTTTCCATAAATATTGGGAGCAGTTTAATGAGTTGCTTAATATGTGCAAACATCATGGATTTGAGAATTGGAGACTTATCTCCTTCATTCATTAAGGATTAAACTTAAGTTCCAAATAACTCGTGGAAACTGTATACCAAGGGCAATTAATAACTTTAGATGTCGACGATGACGAGGCTCACCGTAACTACATGGACGAGACTACTCAAGCGTGGGACGCATACCATCCAAATGCCCAAACTCGATCTCGACAAATGTCCATAATTCCTTCTATGTTTGAACTGTATCAATTTGACAAAGAAGCAGCCGAGTCGAAACTTCAAATCAACCAACATGCTAAAAGATTGGAAGACGTGGTCGAATCATGAGGAAGAGAATCATTTGGCTCCACTCAAGCATTGAGAGAGAAGGTGCGTGCGATTTATGAGGCGATACATTCAACGAAGTAATGCCCGATGATACCCGCCTACAAATTCATGCTTCAAGAGAAAGTGGAAGCGGTAGGAGCGTCTAAGGGTAATTTTAATGCCCCTCATGGGAGTTCTTACAACCTTTCTTGGAGGAACCATCCCGATTTTAGTTATGGGAAACAATATGCTACGTTGAATCCTAATTCACATGTTGCCACTCCTCCACCACTGCCTTTGTATTTCCAATAAGCTACTCACATGCAAGCACCACCTCTTGTGCCTTATATATCCCCATCGTGGAGAAATCTCAAGGATACTTTGAACCAATTTATGAAAGATCAATTATCAACCAACGCTTAAAATGCCCCTATGTTTGCTGAACTAAATGCGAACATTTCTTGATTCCAATCTTCCTTAAGTGTTCAAGAGAAGGGAAAGTTTTTGTTCCAAGTCCAAAGACCTCCCCAAGGTCAAACTAGTGTTAGCTCTATGTACGACGATCATAAAGAGCAATGTCAAGTCGTTACCAATCTATGCAGTGGGAGAGTTGTTGATTTATCACCTCCCCCACACGATGAACCTAAAAATAAGCAGGTTTCACCCGGCACAAAAGAGGCTGAAGATTCCCCCTTAAATGAGAGTAATAGTGATCCACTAGTAGGCTTGAAGTTATAGTGAAACCGCCCAATACTGTGCCTTTACCTCAGCGATTGGTTCCTCCTCCTAAAGGGGCCTCCTGTGAAGATGTTATAGATATGCTAAAGTAAGTCAAGCTTTATTTACCTTTTCTAGAGGAAATCAAGAAAATTCCTGCCTATGCAAAGTTTTTTAAAGACTTATTGACTATGAAACGTAAATTAAAGGTAAAAAATAATATTTTCGAGAACAAAATGTGAGCTCAGTTCTACTAAGTGACCTTCCACCAAAGTTTAAAGATCCGAGTGCACCGACCATTTCATGCTTCATTGGAGAGAACCGTATTAAAAGAGACTTATTAAATTTAGGGGTGAGTGTTAACATTCTCCCTTACTCCATCTATAAGAAATTAGATTTTGGGGAACTCAAGCCTACTAATATCACTCTACAACTCATGGATTGTATCGTGAAGATACCTCGAGGGATTATCGAGGACATGTTAGTCCAAGTGGACACTTTTTACTTCCCGGTATATTTTTTCATTTGAGATACAGAGCCCTCGATCCCCTCAAGTAATCATGTTCACATAATCCTTGGCCACCCATTCTTAGCTACGGCTAACGCACTTATTAATACTCGAAATGGGCTAATGCGGCTCACATTCAGGAATATGACTCTTGAGACAAATATCTTCAACAACACCAAGAAAATAGGTGATGAGGATGAGTTTCACAAGGTGGATATTATAGAGGAGGTAGTAGATGATCACATAGAGGGAATTTTTAATGGGGAGTCGCTAAAAGTGTGCCTTATTTCGGTTAGTGAGAGTGACAAGTCGTACACCAAGTTTGAGAGGGATGTGAGTGAGTTGAGAGCGATCTTGGGTAAGAGTGCGACGTATGAGGATATGAAAGACGTTAGATGGGGTTCTAGGTTGGAGGAATTACCATCGATGGAGTCGCTCGGTTCCCTCCGATGAAAATTTTCCCACCCTCTAATTAAAGAAACTACCCTCAATCATAAAATATGATTATTTGGGAGAATATGAGATATTTCCCTTTGTTGTCTCCTCGAGCCTAAATAAAGAGCAAGAGGGTAAACTATTATTAATTTTTTGGAAGCATCGTAGTACTTTTGGTTGGAGCATCGCAGATTTAAAAGGTATAAGTCCTCTAATTTGTAACCATAAAATCCACCTCAATGAGGACATGAATCCTTTGAGGGAGATGTATAGGTGTTTGAATCCAATGATTAAAGATGTCAATAGGGAGGAAATTATAAGTTATTGGATGCGGGAATCATTTATCCCATCTTGGATAGTAAGTGGGTGAGTCCTATTCAAGTCGTCTCAAAGAAGTCGGGAATTACTGTGGTAGAGAACGCAAATGGTGAGCTTATTCCACAACGTACCACCATCGGGCGTCGCGCTTGCATTGACTACTAGAATCTCAATGTAGGCACTAGGAAAGATCATTTCCCCTTACTATTTATCGACCAATTGCTAGAGTGAGTGGTGGGACACCCATTCTACAACTTTCTTGACGGTTACTCTGGGTACAACCAAATTGAGGTAGATGTGCTAGATCAATAAAATATGACGTTTAAATGTCCTTTTGGCATGATAGCCTACAAAAGTATGCCTTTTGGATTATGTAATGCACCTACGACCTTTCAAAGGTGCATGCTTAGGATTTTTAGTGATATGGTCGAAAGGGGCCTTGAAGTTTTTATGGATAACATTGTGTCTTTGGCACCTCTTTTGACCTTTGCCTCTATAATCTAGAAAAAGTGTTAGTCCATTGTGTGGAAAAGAACTCGGTATTAAATTGGTAGAAGTGCCATTTTATGGTTACCCAAAGAATAGTTCTTGGCCACATAGTGTCATATAAAGCTATTCAGGCAGATAGGCCGAAAATGGATTTCATAGTCAATATTTCCTCAACTACGTCACTAAAGGACGTGTGCTCTTTCTTGGGCCACACAGGTTTCTATCGGAGGTTTGTTAAGGACTTTAGGGCCATCGCTAGGGCCTTGAGTAACCTACTTATAAAATATTCCCTTTTGAGGGGAATAAAGCATGCCAAAGTGATTTTGAAAAATTGAAAAGCATGCTCGTGTTCGCTCACATTATGCAAGCTCCGGATTGGTCCCTTCCATCCGAGCTCATATATGATGCGAGTGATTATGCTATAGGGGTTGTTTTGGGCCAAAAAAAGATAAGACGGCTCACGTCATCTACTATGCTAACCAGACATTACTTGGCCCATAACTCAAGCACTCCACCACATAGAAAGAATTGATAGCTACAGTCTTCGCCCTAGACAAATTTCGCTCATACTTCGTTGGTTTGCCGATTACATGCTTCACTGACCACACGACTCTTAAATATATCCTTTCTAAAAAGATGCTAAATCACGCCTCATAAGGTGGATCCTAGTCCTACAAGAGTTCAATCTCTCCATAAAAAACAAAAGCGGAGTAGAAAATGTCATAGCCGACCATTTGTCCTGACTTACCTAGTGATCCCATACTCATAGACCACTATTTTTTAAATGAGAAACTATTCACCACTTATTCTCTCCCTTAGTTCACGAATATAGTGAACTACCTTGTCATGGGGACCGTTCCCTCCAATTGGACATCGCAAGAGAGAAAGAAGTTCATACCTTAATCACGCATGTTCTTCTATGGCGATACCTATTTGTTCAAATATTGCACGGACCAAATCATCCAAATATGTTTACCGAATTATGAAGTACCTAGCGTTATTTTCTTTTTTCATACAAAATCTTGTGGAGGCCATTTTTTAATGAATAAGACGACCGCTAAGATTCTTCAAAGAGGTCTCTATTGGCCCATAATTTTTAAGATGTTAGAGCTTATTTCAAATCTTGTGAGAGATGTCAAAGGATGGGAGCCATCACATGATGTGATATGATGCCATTGACCATTATTATTGTCATTGAGATATTCGATTATTGGGGCATTGACTTTACGGGTCCCTTCCATCCCTCCTTTGGTTTCTTATACATCCTTGTCGCGATAGATTATGTGTCAAAATAGGTTGAGGCCATAGCTACTAAGACAAATGACAACAAGGTGGTGATAAAGTTTTTACAAGAACACATACTTTCTCTCTTAGGAGTACCAAAGGCAATTATTAGTGATAATGGTAAACACTTTTGCAATAAGCCGTTTGAAAAACTCATGAGAAAGTATGGGGTCATCCACAAGGTTGGGACAAATTATTACCCCCAAACGAATGGGAAACATGAATTAGTAAATTATGAGATTAAGAACATTATAAAAAATATCATTGATCCTAATCGAAAGGATTGGTCTCTCCGTTTGAACAATGCGCTATGGGCTTATCGAATCGCATATGAGAACCCACTCGGGATGTCCCCATTTTGCTTTGTGTATATCAAGCCTTGCTATATCCCCGTGGAGCTAGAGCACAAGTCATATTGGGCAATTAAGAGGTTGAAGTACAACTTGGATCAAGATGGAAAAGCATGCAAGTTTTAAGTGAATGAGTTGGAATAAATACGCAACGATGCGTACGAAAGTGCCAAAATATCCAAAGAGAGAATGAGACTCGCACATGAACTAATTATTCCTTGAAAGGGGTTTTATTCGAGTCAAAATGTGATTCTACATAACTCACATTTACACTTATTTCCCGAAAAGTTACATTCGTGGTGGACCGGCCCATTCGTTGTGAGAGAGGTGTTTCCTTATGGAGACATCGAATTACAAGATCCTAAGGGGGGAGATACGTTTAAGGTGAATGGGCAATGCCTAAAGCCATATCTTGAGTCGTGTGTGGAGGAAGATGACACAATTTGGTCGTCGCACACTAGTTATGGGGTTGAGTGAGCTTAAAATGAGAGGTCATCGCACCCACGACGCGTATGAGTGAGTAGGTGCTGTATAATAGTGAGTAGAGTTAGTTTTTAGGTAGTTTAGAAGTTTGTATAGGTCACGATCTAGGAAAGGTTTGAGAACTATATTGAGTTTTCATGCACGTGAGAATGTACACGCACTTTGAGAGCGAGGGTGAGGTGTTCTAAGGGTCCCGAGAGTGTAAATAGGTTTAAGGTTCATTAGAGAGGAGAGTAAAAGGGTTGGAACACTTAAAATATGAGAAATAAGGAAAATTTGTGTTCCAATGCATAGAGTTTTCCCAAATCGCAGGCCGAATCGATTCGCCTGCATGCCCCAATCGGTTCGAATCACCTGATCAAATATTCATCCCTTTTCCAAATTCATTGTACTTTTGCAATTCATCCCATTATTTTCACTTTTCCTTCCCCCGTGAAAATTCATCCCTCCAAACTTTGCCCCATCCTATTTTTTCAATCCTAAAGCTCCCACAACCTTTTCCCGCCACCACCGATTAATTTTCCCTCCAAATACCTACCATCCCCACCTATAAATATGACCGATTACACACCCCTCCATTCACACCTCACTTAATCTTCACTCTCCTCTAAAATTCTCAAGTCTCCAAATCCTTCTTCCCCATGACTCCCCGCTGCCACCTCCAACACCTCAAGTACGATTCCACCATCATCCTCGACGTGGGGGTCGACCATGAATTCCACTCCAAATAAGAACATGATTGGTTTCAAGAATATTTCTAAGACTCCCTCACTATCCACATTGAGTGACGGTTCAATTGGGAAGATCTACCCGACAAAGTCACCGCCCACTTCCACCGCCGAGGGTGGTGCACGTTTTTAACCCTAATGAGCGATCGAGTTTACGAGGAGGATGTAAGATATTTCTATGCGACTCTCATTAAAAAATCCATCACCCTCCATGAGGCATTCATCCACAACATTCGTATCCCGTTCTTCGCTGCTATTATCGAACGGAAGATGTGAGAAAAAGGGGTTACTCTACCCATAGCATTTGCCTACCTCAACAATGGGGCACCACGCACAAAATCTGAGTGCATCGAGTTCCTGGCACCAGGCGAGGAATGTGTGCAAGATACATTCCTGGTAGGTAGGCTATAGAAAACAGTGCGCCCCTTGTGGCACAATCCTACAAACCATCAATGATTCGGTGGTTCGCTAACGCCATGATAATTTTCTATATCATTTCCTTAACTGGAGAGCACAATCAATCTTGCCCATTTCTTTTATACGAAAATACTCCATGCCGCTTATGACGATCATGGAAAAGCGGCCATTTCGTATGCGGACCTCATCACGGAGATCATACACGAAGATGGGGTGTGGGACCCTAACTCGAACGTCAAAATTCCTAAATCGATTGGGGCTATGTCAGCTACCCGACGAGCCTGTCAAATGCGAGTGGCCCACCCCGCAATGCCTATTATTATTGATGATGAGGAGAAAATAGGGCACGATGACCCAATGTCGAATGTGGGTGATGTTCTCGACGAGGAAGAATACAACGAGGTTGAGAATTCCGATTACGAGCCGGAGGGGGGGGTCTTACTCGTCGCATCGACGCACTAGAGGAGAGTTTCCAAGGGTTTATGAATGAATATTAGGCAAACCGTAAAGCCTATCAATGCAACACAAGTATGATCGCCCACCTCCAAGCTGAGCTGTACCGGTTGCAATTCGGATGAAATGTATCACTTTCGACATACCTCTACGATCCCTATGACCAGAGCGCACCCGGAACGTCCCACCCACCACTATAGTAGCAATCCCATTGTTGGTATCTTTTTTGTAGCTCTACATATTTATATTTGCCAATTTTGTGATAGAATTTTGTAATGCTCTATTTTTCTATATTGTATGTCTTTGTTGGGTTTATAATGAAACATATGCATTTCAAATAATTGTTTGTTTTATTTGCCGCACTTATTATTTTCTCATATTTAGATTTTATTCCTTTTGATTGAGGACAATGTAGAAGTCTAAGTTGGGGGGGTGATAAGTGCGTATTTCTAAAACTTCACAAATTTTTAAAATGTCCCCCACAAAATAGAAAATTTAAAAAATTTCCAATTTTTTTTTTGAAAAACCCAAAACTATTTTCCTTCAAAATAAATAAAAATTGGAATTTAAAATTTTCAAAAATATCACTAATTTTTTTTAAAGTCTCAAATTATAAAAATCAAATGCACAAAGCCGAAATTGACCAAAGATGGAAATTGAGTGAAAATCAACAGCTTTACGAATAAGCGCGGAGATGATAAACTCGGTGAGATTTCGATCCTATCAATTTTTGTGAGTAATTAAATCAATCCGAGTTAATGGTTAACTCAAAGTTCAATTTATCTCCAAATAAGTCATTGAGGATCTCTATTCCTTTGTTTTGATTGGTTACGAGAAACGAGTGAATTGTTGTCTTGAAAAACACACTAAAAATATCTCTAAATTAAATATATTTTCGAGATGCATAAAATAATAAGTAATTTGGATAATGAAGTTAGGCTATATATTCCTTTCTTTTGCTCATTTTTCTCCTTTTCTTTTCTTTTCCTTATAATTTTCACATTTTCTCTTTTCTTGAGCATTTTTCTATTTTCTTCCCCTTCTTATAGACCGAATGGACTAAATTAATGAATTTTTTTATTTTCATAACTCCGGACTATTTTCTATTTTTTGGGTTAACAAACAAAAAAGGGATATCATTTTTAGGCTCCAGTTGGCTTTTAAAAGGATATTTTTTTATGACTTTCCATGGCTAATATTTTTGGGTGAATAAACAATGGCCCAACTTCATTTGCCCGAATTACAAATCACATTACCATATACATCTCGAGATTTATTTAACTTTAAGACATTTTTAGTGTGTTTTCAATATAATATTTCCACTCATTTTTTGTAACCGATCAAACAAAAATATAGAAATCATCAAGAATTATTTTATCACTGAAAGAACTTTTGGTTTAATTTTTATTCAGATGGATTTAATTATTGGAAAATGATGATAGGCTCAAAAATATCACCGGGTTAAAACCTCCACATATATTCGTATAAGTTGTCAATTTTCGTTTTTGATCAATTCCGACTTAGTGCGATGGATTTCTTTTTCAAATTGAGACTTCAAATTTGTTTAGTGATTGTTGTATGTAAAAAATATTCATCTATGCGGACCAATGAAAAATGGACACCTGTCCTCCTATGTGGAAATTCTCAACGTGCTTACTTTCCTGGTCAGATCTAGAACCACTTGGTCGGCCAACCGATCGCCAAACCTCAAGAATATAAATCATCAATAATAACAAAACTCACCCGGGTGGAATAGCTAACAACTCTTGTACATGTGGTAATGAATATCAACAGTCCTATTTATTGTGTACAGATATAAATGCCTAAATATATAAAGTCATTCCATCTCTTCGTTTCCTAACCACTATAAATATCAGATCTCCCTTATCTCAAAGGTACTTTTCAACCAAGCATAAAAATACACAACCCTGAGCTATTGCACCCACCAGAAATAATAAAAACAGTGGGCGTAGACTTTTCTCATAGCTGAACCACTTTAAAAAAATTATTTGTTGTGTGTTTTCTTTGCTTGATTATCTTTATTTATCTCTGATTATAAATTTGGACCCACTCCATTTCTAGACATCAACAGATTGGCGCCGTCTTAGAGAAACGTTTATTTGTCATCGTTCTCTACTACTTATTTCATTTCTTTTTCCTTAGAAAAATGATTGACCTAAAACAATAGCCTTAGGAATGAAAGAAATGCTATTATTCCATCTACTCCTTCTAGTGTGGAAAATTTTCAGGGAATTTTACTCAACCTTGCTGAAGGGCAAGAATCCATGCAAGAGTCAGTTCGAAAGTTAACTCACATATTGCATGACAAGTCCACCATTGAACCATCCTGAAGGGATATGCCACCTCTACTAGACTGAACTGAGAGAAGTAATCGCTCTAGATCCTCTCATAACATATCCTACTATCCTGGGGCAACATCGTCAATTCAATCTATGAATTATTATAATGGTCGGTCTTTCTCTGGCGAATGGATGAGAACATTTGAATGCTTAAGTAAGGAATCTGCCTTTGTTCGTTTGGGGCCCCGAGCAGCCAAAGGTCATTATAAAGAGCCAAATCGATCCCTTGAGAACATAGAAGGATTCGTGAGGTCTAGGGCTATCATAAGAGGCTATGTGCGCGCTAAGCAGACTTCTCAGGAAGAGAGCTCAACACATGTGCATAGTGAAGCCACAAAATCCACCTCTGCCAAGTTCAAACTAGAGGAACATTCCTGTAAAGGATCCATGCAGTGACTAGAAGATTGTTTGGGAGAAATGGAACAGATTAAAAGCCATTTGCAGAGGAGCTTTGTGAAGGGATCCTTTTTTATTCAGGCGGTTGTGGACTACCCCCACACTTTCTATTTTCAAGGCACCAGTTATCTCTCCCAAGTATGATGGAAAGACTGATCCACTCCTCCACATAAAGCAATATCAGGGTTCTATTGATATCTACTCTGTTCCCGATAAGATGTCTCATCGAGCATTCTCGAGTTCCATTTTAGGCCCAACCCAAATATGGCACAACAACCTACCTAGAGGGAAATTTTTATTTTCCATCAGTTAGTCGAGATGTTTATCGATAACTTTTATTTTATGGTAATGTTGATCAAGAGTGTCACTTATCTCTTGATCGTTTGTCAAAAACCTAGAGAAACTATTCAAAAGTACATCACTCACTTCAACAGTGAGAAACTAAAAGTGATTGATTATGAAGAAAAAACCGCCAATGCAACACTTATGAGTGGGTTTCTCACTAAGTACCTTTACTATACTCTAGTGAATAATACTCCTAAGACCATGGAAGAGTTGATGGCAAAGGTCAGGAAGATTATGAACACCGAGGAGGCTATGGCTGCTAAAGAATCTCTATAGGTAAAGGCTAAAAACCATAAGAATTCAACCAAAAAAGATAAAAACAAATAAGAAGGTTGAAAAAATTAAAAAGTATAGTGAATATACCCCATTAACGAAAGGTGTGCATCATATACTGAAGGATATTAGAGTCAACAAGGATTTAAATTGGCCTGGTAAACTGAAGTCACCTCCCAACAAGAGAGATAAATCCAAATATTATGACTTTCATGAAGATCACGATAACACCATTGACAATTTCATATCTATGAAGAATGAAGTGGACAATCGCATTCATCTAGGAAAGGTAACTAAATTTATTGATCAGGTAGGTGGTCAAAACACCAGAAGAAGGTCCGAGTCACTTTGTCGAGAAACATATGACAAGAAATGGGCTCACAATGATGATTATGAGGTTGATCCCGACCTGTCGAAGAAACCCACAAAGTTAGAAGTTGAGGTGGGAATTACTTCTCTTGGCTGACATTTCATTGCAGGAGGATATGCTCGTAGAGGAGATGAAATAGCTGAGAGAAATTCTTATCTAAATGAATCCAAATCTTTTCCTTCTATTAGGTAGATTGATATGTTTGAGTGCACAGATGTCGACATAAGAAAGCCAACAAGAATAAATTAGTGATCGAATTCTCTATAAATGATCTGAGCAGAGTACTTTACCCTCATGATGTCCCAGTGGTCATCACTTGATGGGTTCATCATGGCAGAGTAGTAAGGATCCTGGTATATAATGAGAGTTCAGTGGATGTAAAGTTCTATAACTATTTTCATAGCCTAGGGCTACGAGACAATACATTAGTTACTTATCACAGGCCTATCATCAGATCCTCAGGAGATAAAGTTTATCCTTTGGGGACAATCAAGATGGACGTCTTGGTCTGAACTTGGCCGGCAAGAAGAAAGGAGAGGATTTGATTCTTTATTTAGATAAAAATATCCCTTCATCCTACAACATGATTCTCGATAGAGTTGGGATAAAGCAGTTGGAAGAAGTGCCATTAATAATACATCAGTGTATTAAGTTTCCTACTAATTATGGAGTCAACGTAGTGAATGACAACCAAATGGAAGCTAGAGAGTGCTATTACACTTCTGCCAACCAACAGGAAGTGTAGAAGAGCACTACTACCTATCATATTGGCCCCCTGGACCCTCAGGATGAAGAAGATATGTTCAAGGGACATGTTGTGGATGCGATAGAAACTATTGTGCTTTATGATGATAATTCAAAAAGATCCATTCAATTTGGTGCCAACTTAACACCTTCTCTCAAACAGGAATTGATTGAATTCCTGAGAGAACAAAAGAACGTGTTCACCTGGAGCTACGAGGATATGCCAAGAATTTATCCTAATTTCATCTTTTATGAGCCCAACATCTATAAAGACCCTATGTCGATCAGGCATAAAAGTAAAGTGTCCATTCTCAAAAGGAACATGTCCATCTGAGTGGAAGTGGAGAAATTATAGAGAGCTCAATTTATAAAATACATTGGTATCTCAGCTTGTTGGCCAATGTAGTGATGGTAAAAAAGAAGAATGACAAGTGGCATATGTGCGTAGACTTTACTGACTTTAAAAAAAATGCCAAAAGGATCAATTTCCTTTATCATGGATTGATCAGTCGGTAGATGCAACTGTAAGTCATGTGTTACTTAACTTCATGGATGCCTATTCTAGTTATAACCAGATTAAAATAAATCCAGAACATAAGGAGATAACATATTTCATTACTAGCGGAGGAACATATTGCTATAATGTTATTCCCTTTGGGATGAAAAATGCTGGAGCAACATGTTAGAGGCTGGTGAATAAAGTGTTTGAAGAACAACTTGGTAAAATCATGGAGGTACATGTGGATGTCATGCTCACCAAAAGCAAGGTTATTTCCGATGACATTAATAACTTGGCTCAGATGTTTGACCAATTGGATAAGTACAATATGAAACTCAACCTGACCAAATGAATATTTGGAATAAAAGAAGGAGTGTTCTTGGGGTATATTATAAACCATAGGGGAATCTAAGCCAATCCTGATAAGATAAAAGTTTTGACTGAGACACAATCTCCTACCTGTAAGAAAGACATGAAGAAACTGACTGGAAGAGTAATAACCCTCAATCGTTTTGTGTCTCGATAAACAAATAGGTGATTCCATTTTTCAAGGTGCTCAAAAAGACAATTGAGTTGAATAATTAATGTGAAAGATCTTTCCTTAAGTTGAAGAAATATCTAGGATCTCCACCGCTAGTCTCCCGACTAGTTTTAAGAGAGAAGTTGTATTTGTGCTTAGATATATGAGAGTCATCTATTAGACCGGCCTTGATCTGACTAGAAGGAGGAGTTCCAAAACATATTTACTACACTGACAAAGCATTTCGAGAGGCAAAAATTAAGTATCATCACTTGGAAAAGCTAGAACTTGCACTTCTTGATGCCTCAAAAGAATAATACCATATTTCCAGGCACATGCCATTGTGGTACATGTTAATTTTCCCCTACGACAAACTTTTAATAAATCAGAAAAGTCAGGAAAGTTTATGTCCTAGGTAGTTGAACTAGGGAATATGAGATTGTCTATGAGCCAAGGATGCATTGAAAGGGCAAGCAATAACGAACTTCATTACAGAATTCACACGCCCAAAGGTGACTAATAATATAAGTTTGCCTACCGAGTCTACTTTCTTAGAGGAGAGCTCAGCTCAAAAGTAAACTAATATTGTCGCCAACTAACTAAAAACATCAGTTGCTCAGGAAAGAGTTTAGTGGTTAGCTGAACAAAGTAAGAAGATATTCAGAAATGGAGTATTATCAAAGGAAAACTTTAACAATGATATTCCAGATGACTTGTATGTGGAATATACTTTTCTTTTTTAGTTTTAAGATTCTAATAATGAGGCCGAGTATGAGGTATTGATTACGAATTTGGAATTCGCTTTATCAGTGGGTGCTGAGCAGGTGATAGCACACAGTAATTGTCAACTCATTGTCAATAAAATGCTTTAAATATATGGAGTTAAAGGAAAACTTATGCTAAGTTTTTTCAAAAAAATTATGGAAGTTACCTCTCTATTTCCTGTAATCAAGATGATCCGAATCCCTAGAGTAGGGAATGCTTGAGCATATGCACTTGGTCGACTAGCATCAACAACTCAGATAGAACACATACGAATTATTCTAGTAGATATCTTAACACAGATAAGCAACGATGTGGAAGATGTCAACATTATTACTCTAGAATTAGGACCAGCCTGAATGGATCCAACCAAAGACTACATCGATAAAGGGTTACTTCCATCTGACTAGAAAGAATCGAGGAAGTTGAGATACAAAGTAGCCAATTATGTTATGGACAAAGGAATTTTTTATAGAAGGGGATAAACTGTCTCCCTAATTCATTATGTTCATCTAGCCAAACTACATGACTTGATCAAGGAGGTACATAAAAGCTCATACGGAGCTCATTCAATCGATCGATCATTGGTACAAAGAATAGCCATGCAAGGCCACTAGTATCCAGTGATGAAGGCATATAGTGTTTCTTTTGTTAAGAAGTGTGATAAGTGACAGAAGTTTTTTAATTTTCATAGAAGATCGGGGGCTACATTAACTCCCATTAATTCTTCCTAGCCATTTTCCATTTGGGAAATTGACATAGTCAGCCCATCATCGACCACCAAAGGAAGGTTAAAGTATCTAGTGGTAGCGGTGGATTACTTCACCAAATGGGTAAAATTTGAGCCCTTGATTGATATGCCTTATCAGAGAGTCTTTCAGTTCAAATAGAAGAAGATCATATGTCGTTACTGAAAATCTGTTACTAAAGCCGTTTAATATAAAATTAAACTATTTAAGTAACTCCGAACTGTTTTTTGAAGAAACTCTTTCCTTGAAACCAAATCAAATTAATCACAAGATGTGTTTAAAAAAAATATGTATGGGATCTTTTCAAGATTTGTTAACAGGTTTAATAAATCAGTTTTAAAAAAAAACTTTAAACTCAACATAACCAAGAATTAGATGAGGAGATGTAGAAAGATTAAGAACAAGGGATTTTTTATGTGGTAAAACCTCACCCAACTGAGGAAACATCCACGACTCCCACTACGGAGTAAACCAAAAATTCCACTAAAACAAATTATAACAGTTACAAACTATATAACACACATGCATACAAATCAGACCTATACAAGTTTAGGAATGTACCACTGGTGTCCTTATAACTTCTCTGCAGTTCTATTTGTTGATGTTGTTCTCCCAGTTTTCTAACTTCCAATTTGTTCAAGTTCTTTACGTCGACTCTTATTCTTAAAATCTTATTACCAACACTTTTAGTGTGGTAGGGTGATAGTGTTTGTGAAGGTGCTTTCTAACACATGTATGCACACACTCACACTGATATTATACAAACGGTCCTATCAAATTACATATGAGATCTATATGCTGTGATTTTCAATTTCACTCTTCTTATAAAACTTAACCTCATTTGACCTTTATTATAATCTCAGAATCCATGACTATCTTGCATGGAAGACGTATCAAGATCTTAATAAATCTCAAGTTTTGAAAATATTTTTGAGATTGAAAATCACCAAGTGCGGTTCCAACTAGGTCGAAAGTCTTGTTTCAAAAGAACTAGAAACAGAAAATGATTTTGTTGATTTCGAAGATAAAAACATTTATTGAAATAAATCAACAAATATTTTCTCAAGATGAGAAACTAAAAATGTAGATCTATGCGTAATATAATATGCAATGACTTAGATCTAGGATTTCTATAAAAGAAGAAACACAAATCTAAACAGATGTTTTAAGTTGATAACAAGATCTGAGAACGAAAAGGTTACAACAACAAAACTAACAAACCAATCACTCAAAATCTCTCAAACACTCAAGGTTGTGTTTGGTATATACTGGTTTTGAAAGAGGTTAAGGTTTGAAAATAGTTTTGGACGATTTAGGGTTAGGGTTTCCTAACTCTGGTTTCTATCTCTCTTCTCTCTTCTCTATTTCTCACTCGAATGAACGAAGTGGTAAAAAATTTCTTATGGCTGAGAGAAGGGTTCCTTTTATAGGAGGCTAAGAAGATTTGAGATAACATACCAAAATTAAGGGCTAGGATCTGGTCTTAGAGGATTGACCTTGATCCAATGGTTTAAACAGAGGTGGTGATTAAAATGTTCTGATTGGATCAATTTGGTTTCACCGGGATTGTAAAAGAATGCATGCAGATCATCGATTAAAACTAATCCAAGGGTTGAAACAACGCACAACAAACGTCTCACAGAGAAAACACAATATGGTTCGATAATAGCTCGACAGGTGTAGGCAATTGATTGGTTGTTCCATGCGCATCTAAAATAATTACATAGCACACCTTATAGTCTCTAGTGCTTTTGGATTCTACCCAAGTGAACTTTCAGCCAATAAAACCAACAATCCAGAATAGCAGATTGACCCCAAAACTTTTAAAACCAAATTTTAATTAATTAAAATCTTATTTTAAAAGTTTATAAAATTTCGTAAAAATATTAAAAATCAATTTTAGGGATTTAAACACACTCAACATATATATATATACACACATATATATGAAATGTATGAATGCAATTCTAATGTGTGTGAGTGTTGGTAAAATTATCTAGATCAATCGATCAAGAGGAATAAAATGGCAAACCAATCTCTGAGGTTCTTTGGTTTCTAGGATTGACATAATTTTGTCACAATTTCCAAACTAGATGAACACTTATACACTACAGACTCAAGTGAGTCAAGAGTATAAGGTGCTTCAATCTCCCCCTTTGGAAGTATGAGACAAAATCTCCTTTGAGTCATCTAGTACTCATTGGGCAAAAAAAATAAGAAAAACTTATTCCTATAAAAATTCTATTTACCCATTTCCTAGAAAACAAAAGTACATAACTCAACTAATTACAATTGAATACCCTATTACAACTGTTGAGACTATCTGTACAGAATCCTGGAATGAATTGCTAAGATCAAGCACTTTAGAGTATGTAAAAAGGTTCATTAGACTTAAATTTCTCCCCCATTTTGTCTCAAATAGACAAAGGGAAAAACATATAGAGGTCAAAGAGATTAATCAGCACACACCATACCTATTGATTTGAGCAAAGAAATAAATCTATTGTAATCTAAAGGTTTGGTAAACATATCTGCGAGTTGTAAATCAGTAGGAAGATAATTTATTTCTAATTCATTAGTTTCAACCAATTCGCGTGTAAAGTGATGTCTTATTTTTATGTGTTTTGTTCGCGAGTGTTGAACAGGATTTTTAGAAATATTGTTCGCACTTTGATTATCACAATAGAGGTGCAATTGTTTTTCTTGAATACCATAATCACTCAACAATTGTTCAAGCCAAAGTAATTGAGCACAGCAACGTCCAGCGGCTATGTATTCAGATTCAGCTGTTGAGAGAGATGTGCAGTTTTGTTTCTTACTACTCCATCCTACCAAATTATTACCTATATAATAACATGCTCCTAATGTACTTTTACTATCATCAGTACACCCAGCCCAATCAGCATCAGTGTACCCAATTATAGTGCTAGGTGTATCACTAGTGTACCAAAGTCCTAGGTTCAGAGTGCCTTTTACATATTTAATAATTCTTTTAACAGAAGAAATATGTCTCTCTTTAGGATTGTTTTGATAATGAGCGCATAAACAAACAGCATACATTATGTCAGGACGCGAGGCAGTAAGGTATAGCAAGGTTCCTATCATACTACGATATAGAGTTGGATCTATAGATTTTCCAGTTTCGTCTTTGGATAGTTTGACCTTAGTACTCATTGCATCTTTAGCACTCTCAAGGCCGAATTTTTTGACAATCTCTAATGCGTATTTAGATTACGAAACAAATAATCCTTCTGAATTTTGTTTGACTTGAAGGCCTAAGAAAAATTCCAACTCCCCCATAAGAGACATTTAAAACTCTTTATGCATAATTTCAGAAAAGGATTTGACTTCTGAGGGAGAAGTTGATCCAAAGATAATATCGTCAACATAAACTTGAGCTATAATGATGTGTTTGTCAAAATGTTTGACAAATAAAGTTTGATCATTTCCACCTCTCTTAAAACCTTTTTCTAAGAGAAAATTGGAAAGACGCTCATACCAGGCTCTAGGCGCTTGTTTTAGCCATACAAAGCCTTTTTTAGACGAAATACATGATTTGGATACTGAGGGTCAATAAACCCTTTTGGTTGTTCTACATAGGTCTCCTCAGTCAATATTCCATTAAGGAATGAAGATTTGACATCCATTTGATAAAGTGTAAAATGCAAGTAGCAAGCTATGTCAAAGAGAAGACGAACAGATTCTAAACTAGTAACAGGAGCAAAGGTCTCGTTGATATCTATTCCTTCAATTTGAGAATATCCTTGAGCAACTAATTTAGCTTTATTTCTAATGATTATCCCATTTTCATCAGATTTATTTTTAAAAATCCAACGTGTGCCAATAACCTTTTTGTGATTAGGCCTAGGTACAAGATACCAAACATCATGAATGATAAATTGAATAAGTTCTTCCTGTATTGCAGAAATCCAGTGAGAGTCATTCAATGCCTCATTTACATTCTTTCGTTCCACAAGGGAAACAAAACATGCATAGTGAGCATAATTTCTTAATTGAGATCTTGTACGCATAGACTCACCAGGATTACCAACAACGTTATGTATGGGATGATCTTTAGAAACCCAGTTAGGTACTTCAGGTGTCTCAATAGGTAATGAATCATTTATTTTTGTAGAGTCATTTTCTAAAACATTTATAGGCTCTTCCACAATAGTTGATTCACCTGTCTTAATCTCTACAGTAGTGTCACTTACAATCACATTTATGGATTCCATCATGGTTTTAGTGTTAAGATTATAAAGACGGTAGGCTCTACTGTTAGGCGAGTATCCTAGAAAAATAGCTTTATCTCCCCGGCTCTCAAATTTTGATAAGTGTTCTCTGTCTTTGCAGACATAACACGTACTACCAAAGGTTCTAAGGTACTTAAGATTGGGTTTTTTCTTATACCAAAGTTCATAAGGAGTTTGTTTAGAATTCTTTCTAAGATAGACCCTATTGATAATGTGACATGCAATACGAATAGCTTCTACCTAGGAATCTTTAGGCAAAGTCTTGGCATGTAACATAACACGTGCCATCTCCTGAAATGTACAATTCTTTCTCTCAGCGATACCATTTTTTAGGAGTATTAGGAGCACTAAATTCATATTTGTAACCATTATAGTCACAATACTCTATTATACCGGTGTCTTTGAATTCTCCACCTCTATCACTACGAATTCTATTTACTTGAGTGTCCTTCTCATTTTTAATTCGAAGAAGTATTTTTAAAAAAGTTTGAAAAGTGTCATACTTTTACTTTAAGAAGGCTACCCAAGTAAATCTAGTGAAGTCATCAACCATGAAAAGAATGTAACTGTGTCCACAGAGACTAACAGTTTGGGAGGGACCCATTAGGTTCATATGGATGAGCTCAAAGGGGTTAGAGGTAAGGATATCTAGAGGTAAGGATATCTTAAACTTTCTTATTAGGTGCCTTAACAATTTTTCCTTCCTGACAGGAACCACATACAATATTAGAAATGGGTTTGATTTTGGGAACCCCTCTAACTATTTCTTGAGAAGTCAATCTACTAAGATTATCATAATTTATGTGACCCATCCTATTATGCCATATCTCATTGTCATCCATTCTGGCAATATTACAGATTTCAGAACTATTCATGGCAGTATAACAATTGTCAGGAGTCCTGAATCTTATAATTATGCATTCACCCTTTTCATTTAAAATTTTGTAATTGTTCTTTGAAAAGGTAACAATATGATTTGAGTCACAAAATTGCGAGATACTAAGTAGATTGGCCTTAAGACCTTTGACTAGAAGAACATTTTCAAGAATAGGAAGTCCTTTCTCTTGGAGTGTTCCTTTACCTATGATCTGAGATGATACTCCATCACCAAAAATAACTTTTCCTCCAACAAAGCTGGTTTTGTTTAAGAGTTTTCTATCATCACCAGTCATGTGTTTAGAAAATCCAGAGTTTAAACACCAACCAGAAGATGTGTGTTCATCTTTTAAAGCAGTAACAACAATGTTACACTTCATCTGGGGTAATAGATCATCTTTTCTAGCCTAAATTGCTCTTGTTTTCATTTTGCGCTTATTTGCTCTCAATTGATAAAATTTGCGAGCATTCAATTTTGTTGAAACATATTTTGCGCATGATTTTGAATTTTATGAAACACATGAGCATTTGGCTTAGGAAAGTGTTTAGGAATCCTTCTAGGGAATGTTCTTTTAGGTTTGGTCTTTCGCTTCCTATAATTAGAGTTTTTGTCTGGTTGTTCCACGCGCGTCTAAAATAATTACATAACACACCTTATAGTCTCCAGCGCTTTTGGATTCTACCCAAGTGAACTTTCAGCCAATAAAACCAACAATCCAGAATAGCAGATTGACCCCAAAACTTTTAAAACCAAATTTTAATTAATAATAACCTTATTTTAAAAGTTTATACAATTCCCAAAAAATATTAAAAAATAATTTTAGGGATTTAAACACACTCAACATATATATACACATATATATGCAATATGAAATGTATGAATGAAATTCTAATGTGTGTGCGTGTTGGTAAAATTATCTAGATCAATCGATCAAGAGGAATAAAATGGCAAACCAATCTCTGAGGTTCTTTGATTTCTAGGATTAACACAATTTTGTTACAATTTCCAAACTAGATGAACACTTATACACTACAGACTCAAGTGAGTCAAGAGTATGAGGTGCTTCAGTAATGGGACGCCTAATGCTTTTATTACTGACCATGGTACTTAGTTTGACAATGAGGAGTATGAGGAATACTGCATTCGATCTAAGATTCAGAAACTTCATTCAACACCTAGACATCCACAATACAATGGTGAGACAGAGATCACTAACAAAACTTTTCTTTACACGTTAAAAAAAAGGTTTGATGATGCAGAGAGGAACTAGATCAACGAGTTGCACAATGTACTGTTGTCTTCCTAGACTATATCAAGAACAAAAATAAGGGATACTCCATGCATGCTCGCTTTTGGTACTAAGGTAGTGGTACAAGCTGATATAGGTCTGCCGATGCATTTTAACCTCCTAAAAAGTGATATCATGAGGAGACTAGATCTAGACATTGTTGAAGAAGTTAGAGAAGATGTTGTAATTCGAATGGATGCTTATTAGCAAAGGACTTCTAGATTCTACAACAGGAAGGTCAAGCCGAACAACCTAAAATTTGAAGACTATGTCATTAATAAAGTGATTCAGAAAAGCAATAAGTTAGATCCCAACTGGCATGGTCCTTATCGCATCTCGACAGTCATCCAACCATGTACTTATCGCCCTGAAACACTTTAGGGGGAGGAATTCAAGCATCCATGGAACACCAACAACCTATGAAAATATTATCAGTCATTTTTATTTGATGTAATCAAAGTTATGAGTTTCTATCAATTACGCTTCCTTTTGTATGTTTTCTTTTCGGGATATAGTGATATACATCCACCAACAAACTTTTCCAACTACAAAAAAGTCAAACTTTTTCAAAATAACAAAAAAAATAGTTTGGAAATTTCTCTGATTCAAACTTTTCCAACTTCAAAAAAGTTTAGCTTGGAAAGTTCTCTAATTCAAACTTTTCCTACTTCCCCCCAAAAAGTAAAGTTAGTTTGGAAATTTCTTTTAGACTTTATGTATGATTTCGTCTTTGACAAGTCAAGAATAATAAGTTACTAAAACTTTATGGAATACTTAAGTTCAACACAAAAAGTTTTACTCAAATGGGTTAAACAAGGGAATAAATATACATTCGTAACACACTTGGTCGCCAATGATAAGTAATGTGAACACTTAGTTCAATAAAACTGCTTTCAGTTCGATCTAAGTTCATTTGTAGGATCTAAGGCATTACAAATCAGGTTCAACATTGGACCAAGCATTTATCATATCAAGAATCAAGCTAATTAACTAATCATAAGGTAGGTTACCTAGTCAACAAGATGATTAAAATCTACACAAGCTTAAGTAAATGCAGCAAGGTATTAATAAACAGACATGTTGAAAAATAAAGCCTATTTTATTCATGACACTTTGTGTTACAATACAGAAATTAAAAAGCTAGAAATATAAGTCTATTATACTAGACGTTTCCCTTCAACTTTACTCATCCTAATAAAGGCTTATCAAGGGTGCTCGGTAAGGTTGTAGCTCTGAAATCTCTTTCATTATTATGCTTGCTACTGCTCGATTGATCTAACATATGATGGGGTGGGATGAACATATTCATCTTCTCCTTGAAGTCTAGAATCCCCGATGTATTTTCTCACTAGGCTTTGAGGAATGGCATGAGTTGGGATCCAATTGACATCAATCATAAAGAGGGGGTTAGAGTAATCCAATATCCCTAGATCATGCCAGTACCATAATTCATTGTTTCTTTGTATTTTTAATACCCCCAACAAGTTTAACCAACCTCATTTATCTCCTTTCGAACGAGATTTCTCAGTGTCTTCATCCAAATGAGTTAAGGCTTCATCACACCCATCCATCTAGACAACTCTGGGTTGCTTATGGAAGTGTAAAGTTAGTCGCTCCACCCTGTCGTGGAGATTTTTGATGTCCTTATCCTTCTCATTCAACAAAGCTGCTTCATTGGACAACATCCTCTTAGGTCTCTCTTCATCCACTATTGGCTGAGCAACCACTATGACTAGAAGATTGGATTTTTCTCTTATTTAAGTTCTCCAGTTTCTCTAGCAGTCTGGCATTATCCATCTCCAAGAATGAGACACTTTCATTTGACCCAATATCAGGTGTCTTCTTACGACTATCTAACTCATTCCTCAAGGCATTATTTCTTTTTTAGGAGTGCAACAATCTCCCGAGCAATTTTAGCTTCTTTATTTAGCACAATTTCTTTCTTCTTCAAGGCAAAAGTGATATCTTATAGCTTCTTGTCAAACCTTCAACCTGCACTCAGGGCTTTGTACTTAGCTTCATAGTCAGAGTATAGTAATGTTTGAGAAAGATTGTGATCTTCTTGTAAATGTTCAATCATCTCATAGTAGGCAGCATTATTCACCACAATCCTACCAAGAAGACAATGAAGATGATCACTGGCATCTGTCACTTAGTCGAAGGAATTTGCACCAAGTAACCCTACCTCTCTTCTTCAGTCAAAGCCACATGACCATCTTCAAGAAGACTTTTGCAGTATCTTAATAGGTCAGATTCAGAAAAAACTATCATATTGTTCCTGGCATCAAACTGGAATTTCACAAGTATAACTACATAAATCCGATCAAGAAGATAAGAAATAATAATCACATAAGTAAAAAATATCAAAGAATCACTTGAAAGATTAAACAAAACTTCTTCATTTCATTAATAAACAAAGGTTTACATACGGATCCATTACAAATGATAAAGAAAAGAAAAATATATAAAAAGAAGGCAAAAATAAGCTAAAAGGAGTTAAACCTTCTCCTCGTCCTTATCTTGACCAACACTGTTTCAAGAGGAGGTAGGATGGAAACATTAATAAGAACTAGGGAAGATTCTATAGAACGCTCCTCATCATCAAATTCCTCATCCATGTTGGGAGGAGTTCCTAAGTCATGCCTTTAAAATAATTCTGAGTCTTTTTGTGTGCCGACCTCCTTCAGGGCATCCGACCAGCCATATTTATACGAGATCTTTTTGGTGTACTCAATTTGGATGGTTACAACAGCAAATGCTTTATCCCATCCTTTAATGTTGACCTCATTCTTATCTTTTTTTCTCTTGGCCTTCAAAGCAATAAGTTCAGTCTTCAGGATGGAATTTTTATCCTCAGTAACTTTTGCCCTACTCTTATCTTCCTTCACTTTCTGCTCGGCAAGGGTCACTTTATCATCGGCAACCTTTATTTTGTCGTCTATTATTATTTCCCTATCCTCGGCTACTTTTATCTTATCCTGCCAAGCCTTTTCTCTCTCTCTCTCTTTAAGGCCTCCCTAGATTCTTGCAAGGACTTTTACATGCCTTCAAATGCTTCTTCCACATCATTTAAGGAAGCATTTAGCTGGTCATCCTTCTCTAGCATTTGGTTATAATCAACCAAGAACTAGAAAAGAATGAATATTCAACATTAGTACAGAAGAAGTTCAACAAACATTATTGAAGATAAGAAAAAAAGTTAAATACTTACCAATGCCAAGTATTGACTAGACCTCTCAACCAATCGGGCTCTGGAGAGTGGAACTATTGTCGACCTATTTGTTGAAAGAGTTTTAGCCTTTATCAAACCCCTGTCCAATCCAGGGTTGATCGCTACAAAGGCATCTTTAATCATGCCTTGTTCGACAGGGGATTTCTGGGCCAACTCTTGGTGGCTGGGCAAACCTTTTTTCAACATCTTGAATTAAGGCTCAATAGTTCGTTCTTCTTTTCCATTGAGGACTTGAGGCCTCTTCTTAATAAAACTAGGCTTTTTGTCGACAGTAGTACCCTTGTTGACAGGAGGAGGTGATCCGAATCCAGCTAACAAGTTAGGTATTCTTCTCTTCAGCATTTATGTAGTAGGTGAAATGGGGATGATGGTAAGGTTAAAAGATCCGAAGGAAGATGAAGTTCCTCCTTGTACAAGATATCTCTCTATACCAGTTGACTCGGCAGCATAGGAGGTAGAATTGGGTTCCTCATCCAAGTTGATGAGGGACTGAGGCTGAATAATTCTTAGTTGGGCAATGAAAAAGATAATATAACACGTGTATTCCATTAGAATAAAAGATGCTAGGGAATGGTCATCTCCCGTTCTTTGGTGAATAGCCCACAAATATTTGAGGTCGTCAATACAAACCTCTATCTATTGATCATTATGTTACTTTAAAAAAAAAATCATCGGTTCAGTTTTTGATGGGATGATCTCACAAACGAATCACCCAGATTGTGGCCTTTTCTCTTGGAGAGAGTGAAATCAAGAGTAAATATAATTGGACACGAGTTCAAGCTGAAGAATTGAAAGACAATTTTTTTATGGTGAGTATGATCTCATGAACGGAATACGGTCACTGAAAAATAGAAAAACACCATCATTTATTCACGTCGTTTTATCTCCTTATTATCTTTTGTAATTTTAGCTCTCCACGCGGTAATTGACTTCACTATTCGGACTCGGTAAGGACTGTTTTAGGTTAACAGTATTATGGGTAATAATGGGAATGTTGGGCAATTTTTAGAGTTAGAAAATTTTCTTATGAATTGTCCGCTTTTGCTCATTTTTCTCCTTTTCTTTTCTTTCTCTTATATATTTCTTTCCTTTTTTGAGCATTTTTCTATTTGTCTTCCCCTTCTAATGTACCATAGGGACTTAATTGATGAATTTTATGATTTTCACAACTCCGGACTATTTTCAATTTTGTGGATTAACAAATGAAAAAGGGATAACATTTTTAGCCTCAAGTTGGCTTTTTAAAAGGATATTTTTCATGACTTTCTATGGCTAATATTTTTGGGTGAATAAACGATGGCCCAACCAACTTCATATGCCCGATTACTAATCACATTGCCATATGCGTTTCGAGACTAATTTATGTTTAAGACATTTTTATCGTGTTTTCAAAATAATATTTCCACTCATTTTTCATAACCGATCAAACAACGATTTAGAGATCAATAACTATTTTTTATCACTGAAAGAAATTCTGTGTTAATTATGATTCAGATGGATTTAATTACTCAAAAATGATGATAGGTTCAAAAATCTCACTGGGTTAAAATCTCCACATTTATTCGTATAAGTCGTCAATTTTTGTTTTTGATGAATTTCGTCTTAGTGCGTTGGATTTTTTTTTAACAAATTGGAACTTCAATTTTTTTTAGTGATTGTTGTATGTAAAAATTATACATCTACGTGGACCAATGAAAAATGGACACTTGTACTCCTACATGGCAATTATCACAATGCTTACTTTCCAGATCGGCTCCAGAACCATGATAACTCTTGATTTGTGTCTTCCTTCAGATATGGATTTGGAATGTCACTGCGGTCAAACTTCGAGTATCAAAATTCCTGAAATTACCTACAAAAATTAATAAAAATTTAGTATCGCGATAAATTCGGGTATCAATCCAATTTCTAGCGTTGAAATTGTAATCGTGAAAACTTGCAATTCCAATTTTTATTAAAAATCATTTTGTGTTTTTAAAATTTTTACTTGTTTTTTTTTATATTTTAAAAACAATTTTCAAGGGAGCAAACGATAATTTATGCGGCTAAAATGACTATGAAAAATAAGAAAGTTATCTAGTTTGGAATTTATGAGAAGAAACCAAAGGTGGGATTACATCGCATAGTCAAATCAATTTAAAATCCTAATTATTCAATTGAATACCTCAAAATAATATTGAATTTAAAATTTAACTCTCGTTAAAATCCTAAATTCAATTTTATCTTTTTCAGCAATTAAATCAGGAATAGTCACAACATAAAAAAAAAATTAAGATTCACACTCGTTTCAATAAAATATCCGCTAAGATCAATTTATTGAAATTTGTACGAATCTTTGAATTGCGTACACAAAATTAATATTTTAATTTAAGAAGAATACTTATCTCTAAGTGAAATTCAAAAATCAAATATTAATTTTTACCATTAATTTATTAACTATCGTCACATAAATTAATGTGTGATTTTTTCCAATTTAATTAGCCTAGAACACATCAACGAATCATTATTCAAATAAAAAATTCAACATACGCGTTTTATCCCACCCATTGAATGGGGTGTTTAGCCAAACATGATTAAAATTTTAGCACAAGCACAATTAACAAACAAGAAACTAAAGAGAAAGAGAAATAAATACCATACGCAATAATTTCTTGTGTCAACTGTGTGCATGAACACGCGTCCCAAACTTGTCACAAAATTTGACTGGATTACAAAACTGAAAGTAAAAAATGAACTACAATTTTTTCTAGACCTAAAACTATATTTTTTTCCTGACTATTTTTTCTACCCTCTTTTTTTCTTTTTCTATCTCTCCGTTCTCTCTATGTATCTGTGTTCTTTTTTTTTTGTGCTGAGAGAGTCCCCCATGATTTTTTGTTTTGGTTGAAGATTTTGTGGGATTTTTGGTTTATGCTTGGGATTGTGTCCGATTTTGTTGGGATTTTTGGATGACTATGAATTTGGATTGGTTTCAAGTGATGGGTTTTTGGATTTGGATCGTGCAAACCTGGGTTGTTTGGTTTCGGGTATTGGCGCGGGTTGTGGGTCTTGGTCCGAGTTGGGTGTGATTCCGGGTTTGGGTTTCGAACAGGGTAGGTCCGGGGTTGGTTGGCCATGGAGATGGTGGTTTAGAGGATCACCGGTTTTAAGTAGTTAGCCATGGCTGGAGAGGGGCTGCTGCGACCGAGGAGTAGTCCGGTCGGCGAGGGTCGCGACAGGTGCGGGGTAAGGGTATGGCTTGCCGGGTTGGTTCCGACGGCGGGTTTAGGCAGGGGTTGGTCGCCGGCGATAGGGGGTTAGTGTGGAGACAGGTATGAGGTACAAGGGACTGCTTTGAGTTAAAAGTGAGAGGTGAGTATAATGGTGGTGTGGTTATGGAGGTTATGGGTTTTGGTGAGAGGGGAGAGAAAGGGGTGTAGGGAAGAAGATGAAGGGGGGAGGTATTGGGTGTGTGAGGGTGTATTGGTTATGTGTGTGTGGGTATATGGTATTGGGTTGTGAGGGGTTGTGTGTGTGTGTTTAATTTGAACCCTTAAAAAAAATAAAGACTAACTAATAAAAATAAAACTACTAAAAAATAAAATCTAACTAAAAATAAAACAAACTTAAAACAATAAAAATAAAAATATTAAAACTAAAAAAAAATCCTAAGCTTATATAAAAACTAAAATAAATCAAGAGAAATAAAAATCGAAAAATCTAATAAAATATAAAAACAAAAGTCCTAAATTATAAAATCTAATAAACTAAAAATAAACTCCTAAAATTAATCCTAATAAAATAAGACTAAACTAAAAGCTAATAAACATAAAATAAAATTATATTACTAAAATAAAAAAATAGAAAATAAAACCTAGAAATCCTAAATAAATAAATAAATCCTAAAAATAAAAATGACCCAAACTAAAAATCTAGAAAAATAATAAAGGTAAAAACTAAACACACACCGGGTTCGGAGAATGGACTAGGCTCGGTTTGGGCTAGGTTAAGATTACAGGACTGTTTCGGGGCATCGGATCACATCGAAGCAAGCTCAGAACGGACTGCAGACTTCACAGTCTCCTTTGATTTCTTCGTTGCACGCTTTTGACTGCTTTTGCGTCGCAATTGACTGGATTTAGCATTATTTAACACTGTGACTGCGTATTGACCTGCAAAATGATAAAATACGAACATAAGGCCAATTTTAATTAAAATGAGTGACTAAAATGCATCTAGATGGGGTATAAAATAGACACTTTTGGGTGCTTATCACACCACCCCGAAACAGAACATTACTAGTCCTCGAGCAAAAATTAGAGAGAAATAGAGATAAGTGACCAAAAGTGTGCCACTTTCGCTGGCACTAGCGATTGCACTTAGCATGTGCAACAAGCCGTTAAACCTGTAGGTTGCCCTACAGGACGAGTAGTGTCTCGTGAGGGTTTGCAGTGAATGTACACACAAAATTCAAAAACTTATTTAAATGCAGTATCCGAGTAGATGATGAAATGCTATACAACCCAACTTCATCAAGGAACACCGTATTCAACTATCAAAATAAGATATGAAATTACTTAATACCAAAATCGTAATGCTTCCTAAAACTCAGCATGTGTAGTGTGAAGTAATATTAAATATCATATTCTAAGATCGCCTTTATAGAATCAACGTTTTGACTTCAATTCTCACTGGATATATCTCTCTGAATCGAACTCTCTGAGAATTGGGTAAGTGTATCTCTCTACTGTGTGAGGATGTGAGTAAATGTAAACAAGTTCAAACGTCTCACACACTTTATAAGAAAGGACGGATACATGAAAAAAAATCTGATCTCGTGAAGGAATGTTAACCACTATGTTGAGAATGTCGAGTTATTCACCATATAGTCTTCTCGCTTGCCCGGGCATTTTACCAAAGGTGAAAATGGGGTTTATGTAAGGTATGAAGGGATAATGAAATGAAGAAGATGAATGATAGGGTTTTTGAGAAGAGTGTGACATAGTTTGAATAACTCTTGTCTTCATCATTTATGATCGCATTCTTTCCTTTTCTTCGTTTCTATATTTTTTTTTCTTTGCTTCTTTTTTTCTATATATTTCTTTTGTTTCCTTTTTCTTTTTCTTTTTTTTTATTGCGATGCATTTTTCTTTTCATAATACAAATCAAGACAATTTACATGGAAAATTTCAAACACTCTTTTTCTAAAAAACGATGGCAATGATGGATGGTATTTGGGACATATGGATAGGGGTAATATGGAAAATTATAATGGGTGAATGATAATGTGATAGGGAAATAGATGAGTGTATGGAAAAACCGGTTTAGTGCTCGGGACAAACTACAAGACACATGTTTCTTAAAACTCGAAAGTAATGTCATTCTCAGTGATTAAGCCAAATTTAAAAAATAATGAGATTATTCAACGACTAAATGTAGTACCCAAAGAAAGTTGAGTTAACCTCGGAGATACGTAAAAACCCTCAAAAAGGTGAAAAGCTCAAATCTCACGGGTGTAAGTCGCCAAAAGTGATTTTTTTAAGACTCTCTTGAGAATATTGTTACTCTTCAACTTTTGATTGTAAACGTGATAGTGCAAAATTTTCGAGTTTTAGGAATTCATGGTGCAAGTACGCTTTAAGAGGTACAAATTAATTTAAGGGTAAAAGCGTAATTTTTGGTTTCGAACATGGGTATTCTGAGATTTCTAAAAGAGGGATGATAGACAAATCATGTCATAAAAAATTATTTTTAATTGCACAAAAAATTTAAAATCACTTGTTTCTGAAAATTTTCAAAAGAGGTACAATTTTGATAAACTTCCCACCCCAAACAAAAAAGAACATCGTCTTCGATGTTTAAAACCATATATAAAAATAATGAAAAGCACAAGGGAGGAAAGATAGTACCATAATGAACCACTAGTGAAATGTACCGCACTCTGGAGCATAAATGAGACCTGAAGAACAGATGTGATACAAAAAGACGTACAAGTCTATAAAGCATGTGAAAAGAATTGAGTGGTGTGAAACACCACCCCAAAATAGGATAAAACTCATACTCATAAACAATGAACGACGGGTTGCCTCCCGTAGCGCTAAGTTTAACGTCTTCAACCAGACCGAACCAATCTCACCCTAAGGATAGGGACTGTGAAAAGCATAGGGCGACAGAAAATGGGGTGATAAGTATCACCCGCAAACAAAACTGAACAGTCAGTCCTCATAAATGGGGACAACAAGGTCAATTTCTTCAATGTGAGAGGGTTCGAGATCTAAGAAAGGCTTCAATCGTTGACCGTTGACTTGAAAGAGGATACCATCTTTAGGATTTTGAACTGTGATGGCACCATAGGGAGTAACAGATTCAATAAATGGGTTTTTAACTTCCCGAGAAAGAGATGAAGACGGGAGTTATATAACAAAACTTTCTGACCAGGGTGGAATTCTTTGCGGAGGATGGGTTGGTCATGGATCCACTTCATTTTGTCCTTGTACTTCTTGGACAAATCATAAGCATCATTCTGTATCTCCTCTAATTCATTAAGTTGGAGCTTTCGATGAATTCCAACCTCATCGATATCAAAATTAAGGGTTTTGACAGCCAAATAAGCATGGTGTTCAAGCTCGACAGGTAGGTGGCATGGTTTACCAAAGACCAAGCGATAAGGAGACATACCAATCGGAGTCTTAAAAGCAATACGGTATGCCCACAAAGCATCGTTCAAGCATAAGGACCAATCTTTCCAGTTAGCATTGACTATTTTTTTCTAGGATTTGCTTGATTTCAGGTTGGAAACTTCAACCCGACCACTAGTCCGTGGGTGGTAAGAAAGACCAACTTTGTGGGTAACACCATACTTTTTCACTATATGTTCAAAGACTCGATTACGAAAATGTGTACCCCTATCACTAATGATAGCTTTGGGAGTGCCAAAACGTGTGAAGACATACTCTTTAAGAAAATTGACCACAATGCGATGGTCATTGGTGCGACAAGCAATGGCTTCTACCCATTTGGAAACATAATCAACTGCAACGAGAATATATTGGAAACCATGCGATAAGGGAAAAGGACCCATTAAATCAATTCCCCATACATCGAAGATTTCGACGATGAGAATGGGTGTGAGGGGAATCATGTGACGACGAGAGATATGCCCAGATTGTTGGCATTTGGCACAAGCCTGGCAGTAGTTGTGGGCATCTCGAAAAAGTGTAGACCAGTGGAAACTACTTTGCAAAATTTTGGTGGTGGTTTTCTTGGAGCTAAAATGGCCACCACAGGCACCATCGTGACAAAATGAGAGTGTACTTAATTGTTCATGGTTAGGAACATAGCGGCGAATGACTTGATCAAAGAAATACTTAAAAAGGAAGGGATCATCCCAAGAGTAAAATTTCACCTGGGCCATGAACTTAGAACGCTCTTGTTTTGACTAATGATTGGGCAGTTGGTCGGTAATAAGGAAATTAATAATATCGGTATACCAAAGAGAGGTGGATATAGCAAAAAGTTGCTCATCGGGAAATGTTTTATAAATAGGGATAGGATCAGATTCAGACATAACAATGAGGCCAGAAATATGGTCTGCAACTAAATTTTTGCACCCTTTCTTATCGCGAATTTCTAGGTTAAACTCTTGAAGCAAGAGAATCACGTGGCTTAGAATCCTTCTTCTGAAGAAGGAGCCGCAGGGCAGGGTGGTCAGTGTAAACGATGATAGGGGAACTGATTAAATAAGATCAAAACTTATCGAGTGCGAATACGACATCTAGCAACTCCTTTTCGGTGGTTATGTAATTAAGTTGAGCGTCATGGAGGGTTTTTCTAGCATAATAAATTACGTGCTAACGCTTGTCAACCCGCTGACCAAGTACAACACCTAGAGAAAAATCAGATGCATCACACATGAGCTCAAATGGTAAAGACCAATTAAGAGGCTGAATGATAGGAGCATAAGTGAGCTCGACTTCAAGGTGCTCAAAAGAAGCAACACATGCATCATCAACAACAAAGGGAACATCTTTGGATAAAAGGGTTGTTAAAGATCGAGCGATTTTAGAAAAGTCCTTGATGAAACGAAGGTAGAAGACCGCATGTCCTAAGAAGAGGGAAATGTCCTTAACAGACTTAGGAATGGGAAGTGAGGATATTATGTCAACTTTTTCTTTATCTACTTTAATACCATCACGAGAGACTACGTGACCTAAAATAATCCCCTTTTTGACCATGAAATGACATTTTTCCCAATTGAGGACCAATTTCTTTTCTTAAAAACGTTTGAGGACAATAGTGAGGTGAGAAAGGCATTGTGCGAAGGAAGAACCAAACAAAGAAAAATCATCCATAAAGATTTCAAGAAAACGTTCCACCATATCGCTAAAAATGCTAATCATACACCGTTGAAAAGTCGCAGGTGCATTGCAAAGGCCAATGGGCATGCGAGAGTAGGCAAAAGTGCCAAAGGGACAGGTGAAGGTAGTTTTCTCTTGGTCTTCAGGGGCAATTAGAATTTGGTTGTATCCTGAATAACCTTCATGGAAGCAGTAAAACGCATGACTAGCTAAACGTTCGAGCATTTGGTCGATATAAGGAAGGGGAAAATGGTCCTTACGAGTGACAGCATTTAGCTTTCGATAGTCAATACAAATACGCCAGCCCGTTTGCATACGGGTGGGAACAAGCTCATTATCACTATTTTTTATGACGGTGACACCATACTTTTTTGGTACCACATGAATGGGACTGACCCACTGACTGTCTGAGATAGGGTAGATAATACCATCATCAAGAAATTTTAAAATCTCAGCATGCACGACGTCTTTCATAGCAGGGTTGAGTCGATGTTGGGGTTCACGAGAAGTCTTGGCGTTCTCCTCTAAATGAATGCGATGACTACAAACATTGGGGTTCACACCGTGAATATCTGAAATGGTCCAACCAATCGCAGTGCTATGCTGAGTAAGAGTGTGGACTAATTTCTCTTCTTGATCAGCGGTCAAATCGAAAGCAATGATAATAGGGTGATGGTGGTTGGGGCCTAAGAAAGTATATTTTAACTCGATAGGTAAGGGCTTAATCTCCAAACTAGTAGATGGCGCAGGAGTGACAACGAACTCAGACGCATAAACAGAGTCCGGAGAGTTCTCGGTGCATAAAGTGGATGAATCTGATGTGGTCGGGAGTTCAGAAGGTGGAACAGGGTGATCCAAAGAGTAAATAATATCATCATAGAGGATCTCAAAGGGAGGATCCAAGAGGAAGTGTCCATTAGTGGAGTGGAATCTAGCATGTCATTGAGTTCAGAGATAGAGGAATCAATGTCAAAATAGGATCCAAAATGAGCCAAAATTGTTGGAGAGGATCAGCAGGGTAAGTTTGGTCCAACATTTCATTAACTAAGGAGTCAATCACACACACCTCATCGATAGAATCGACATCAGACGATTTTTGCATAAGGTGGAATATATTGACTTCTACAGTCATATTGCCAAAAGAGAGATTCATGGACCCATCACGATAATTAATGATGGCATTGGCAGTGTCCAGAAAGGGGCGAACCAATATGATAGGAGTATTGGTTGGGTCGGGCGCAGGAGTGTCTAAGATGATGAAATCCACAGGGTAGTAAAAATCTTAAACTTTCACCAAAACGTCTTCAATGATACCTTTAGGTACTTTCATGGAATGATCAGCAAGTTGAAGAGTAACTCGTGTAGGTTTCATATTTTGTAAACTTAACTCAAGGTAGAGGGAGTAAGGTAACAAATTAACACTAGTCCCAAGATTAAGTAAAGCACTAGTAGTGAACTCGTCGCCTAACATGAAAGAGACAGTTGGACGACCAGGGTCTTTATACTTCACAACACCGTTATTATGGAGAATGGACGTAACTTGCTCAGTGAGGAAAGCATTGCGCGGAACATTGGTCCTACGCTTAACAGTTCACAACTCCTTCAAAAATTTGCCATAAGAGGGGACTTGTTGAATCGCGGTGAGGAAGGAAATGTTAATGTGAACATTATGAAAGACTTTCTTGATCTCATCAAATTGCTGGGCTTTCTTAGTGGAAGCCAACCGATGAGGGAAGGGTGCTTTGGGCACATAAATAAAAATGGGCTCAGGAGGATGGGACTCAGTGGGAGATTTAGATAGGGATTTAGATGGTGGGGTAACCTTAGGGATAGGCTCTAAAAGTGGGATGGTCGGGTGTGGGACATCAGTGGGAGCAGGAACATCATTATCAACTTGTTTTCTCGAGCGAAGAGTAGACATTGCTTTCATATCCGCTTGGTAATTGGGTGTATTGGAAGTGGAACCAACCTCGTAGGACGAGTCTTTGCCATTCCCCTCAAGGTTAGTAATGGGTTGACTGGGAAAATGACCTTTCTTTTGATCAAACTCGAATTGGTTGAAACGCTGCTCAAGCCATTGGAGGACTTGAGTCTGAGTGGTCATAAACTGAGTTAAGAGATTCTCGAAAGAAGAGGTGGAGGAATTTGACGGAGGGGCATAAGATGGTTGGGGAACCAACTCGCGTTGAGAATTAAGCGATTGTGAATACTCAAAGGAAGGAGGGGGAACAGGAACAAGCTAATTATTGTTGTTTAAATGTCCACCATGGGGAACAAAGGAATATGGAAAGTGCGATTGATGGTAAGGAGCAGACTGATGCGGGACAGGAGGGCGAGGTTGCCTTTGTGGGTTGTGTGGAAACCCAGGGGGACCACCAACATACTGTTGTGGTTGGGAAGGAGCAGAGTTGTTGTTGTACTTATAATAGAAATAGGGGTGATTCCTACTATTAGGATTGTAAGTAAACGACAGGGGAACGGGTTTCCTAGTGGTATCAAAGGCACATGCTTGGGCCATGGTGGGTTCGGGATCATCTTGTAGGAGGGGGCACAAATGAGCTAAATGATCTTAACTTAAGCATACACCATAAGATGAAGGACTAGAATCGTTGACAGTCATTGCTTATTTAGAAAGTGTAACATTTTGTTTCATAGTACAACCGAGAGCGTCAACGGTTTTAGTCAAAGAGTGTAAGATTTGTAGAAAAGTTTTAAAATCATGATCATTTTTTACCTCAAAATTGTTCCCTACACGTGGAGAATCGGATCTCAAAAACGCATTGGTGCCCTCCCAATCTTGGGAGTCATCGCCTAATTCAAGGAGAAAATTATAGGTGGCAGTGGGAGTCAAATGCATGAACTTCCCTTTATGCATGGATTCAATCATGGTGCGAGAAGAAGGGATAAGACCATTGTAAAAACTATGGACTAAGTGACTTTTCTTGAGACCGTGATGTGGGGAACTATTAATATAGTCTTGAAAACGGCCCCATGCTTCACAAAATTGTTCAGTAGGCTTTTGTCTAAAATCTTGAATTTCTTGGCGCATTTCATTTATTTTTCTCATGGGATAAAATTTAGACATGAACTTCTTAACAAGTTGTTCCCAAGTGAGGATAGAATCCGGGGGAAAGGAATGGAGCCACATGGATGCATTATCGTGAAGAGAAAAGGGAAACAACCAAAGACGAACATTCTCTTCGTCTAAGTTTTGATTTTTAAAAGTAGCGCACACAGTGAGAAATTTTCGCAAGTGAGTATAAGGAGATTCGCGTTCAAGGCCATGAAAACTGGGCAACATAGAAATAGTCGCGGGGCGAATTTCAAATTGCACGGCCGGAGTGGGCGGAAGAACTATATAGGAACGTGGAGTGGCTGTAATCGGGGCAAAGTAGTCCCTTAAAGCGCGTTCGTCGTCCATGATGGGTGGGGTAACAAAACCAGGGGAAGTGGGAGAACTACGAGTCTCCGAAGAAGAACACGGATCAGAAAAATGAGGAGCAATGATAGGAACATGATCACCTAAGAGGGAATTTAGAGATGGAGCACTAGGGGAACGTGTCAATCGATGATCCATGCGTTGCCAATGTGGCATAAAAGCAAGGAAAAATTATTTTTGGGATTTTTGGTTGTTTGAAAAAGAAGAAAATCTTTTTGGATTTTTTTGAAAAATAAGGAAGGAAAAATGAAAAATATTTTTGGAGTTTTTTTTGTGAGAAAAAATGAGGTGGAAAAAAGGAAAATATTTTTGTAGTTATTTTTTATTTAAAAACATGCAGAAAAAAACAGGAAAAGGGGCGATGGACGAACGGTGGGAAAACTAACAATTGGAGCAAAAATTGGACTACCTAAAGGAACAACTTAGACACGTACACAAATGGAACACGTCCGAAAGAGAACATAGCCAAATTATTATCTTCAAGTTAAGTGATTGGGTAGTCAATTTTAATTAGTTCGTGGGTGAGAAAATCACGGAATCTTAGGCCTCTCCGGTAAAAGTGTGCTCCTACTTTCTTCCCGAGAGACAAGAGGCTTACTAGTTAAGGCTCACCACACTAGCTACTACAACACACAACTATCCGGTACCACACTAGGGAAAGCACAAAAGATAGGCGAATGAATATTTACAGGTGTGGAAAGGACTCACTAGAGTATCCTATGAGGGTCTCGTTTCGAAAGTGTCCTAATGAACACTGTTACTACTTGGCTTGCTAGTTGATTGATTTTAATTTAAGTGAGAGCACGGGTAACAAGCAAAGGAGATGTGATTGAGTGGGTGATGAAATCCCAACTCATTGCAATGACCGAGTATAGGTCTTAGGTAAATTTATTCATCAAACCATCCAATTTAAGTGCGATACAGAAATAAAAAGCATATAGGAGCAAGTAGCACACAAAAATTGACTAGCTTGCAGGATATTCGTGAGTGATAAAGAGTTTACCTCCCACGATTTTTACACGCGTGGGGTGAAGACCGAGTTGAGTCGACCAGGGGGAAGTACGCCTACTTCAGTCGTCCCCGGGAGTCCTACCGACCCAAAGTAGAGAGGCTTCTAAATCCTCGCCTTTGGACGCCCTCTCTCTACCTTGTCCAGTTTCCCTTTTTGCTTTCTTTTTGTTTGTAGAATACATATTACAAAAATAAATCGATGTCAAAATGCATTCAAATTAATTACAAGGCCTCAATAATCATAAACAACCAGTCTAAGGAGGAAGAGGATGGAATAACTACACTAAAAAAAATGAAAATTACAAATCTTCACGGGCTTCAATCTTCAAGAAATCGGCAACGGCACCATTTGATAACTCTTGGTTTATGTCTTCCTTCAGATATGGATTTGGAATGTCGTTGCGGTCAAACTTCGAGTATCAAAATTCCTGAAATTACCTACAAAACTTGTTAAAAATTTAGTATCGCGGTAAATTCGGGTATCAATCCAATTTCTAGCATTGAAACTGTAATCGTGAAAACTTGCAATTCCAATTTTTATTAAAAATCTTTTTGTGTTTTTAAAATTTTTACTTGTTTTTTTTATATTTTAAAAACAATTTTCAAGGGAGAAAACGATAATTTATGCAGCTAAAATGACTATGAAAAATCAGAAAGTTATCTAGTTTGGAATTTATGAGAAGAAACCAAAGGTGGGATTACACCGCGTAGTCAAATCAATTTAAAATCCTAATTATTCAATTGAATAGTTCAAAATAATATTGAATTTAAAATTTAACTCTCGTTAAAATCCTAAATTCAATTTTATCTTTTTCAGCAATTAAATCAGGAATAGTCACAACATAAAAAAAATTAAGATTCACACTCGTTTCATTAAAATATCCGCTAAGATCAATTTATTAAAATTTGTACGAATCTTTGAATTGCGTACACAAAATTAATGTTTTAATTTAAGAAGAATACTTATCTCTAAGTGAAATTCAAAAATCAAATATTAATTTTTACCATTAATTTATTAACTCTCGTCACATAAATTAATGTGTGATTTTTTCCAATTTATTTAGCCTAGAACACATCAACGAATCATTATTCAAATAAAAAAATTCAACATACGCGTTTCATCCCACCCCTTGAATGGGGTGTTTAGCCAGATATGATTAAAATTTTAGTACAAGAACAATTAACAAACAAGAAACTAAAGAGAAAGAGAAAGAAATATGATACGCAATAATTTTTTGTGTCAACTGTGTGCATGAACACGCGTCCCAAACTTGTCACAAAATCTGACTGGATTACAAAACTGAAAGTAAAAAATGACCTACAAATTTTTCTAGACCTAAAACTATATTTTTTTTTCTGACTATTTTTTCTACCCTCTTTTTTACTTTTTTTGTCTCTCCGTTCTCTCTATGTATCTGTGTTCTTTTTCTTTTGTACTGAGAGAGTCCCTTTTAAAGTGAGCTTTACCCCTTCCTTTAAGAGCCCCATGATTTTTTGTTTTGGTTGAAGATTTTGTGGGATTTTTGGTTTATGCTTGGGATTGTGTCCGATTTTGTTGGGATTTTTTGATGACTATGGATTTAGATTGGTTTCAAGTGATGGGTTTTCGGATTTCGATCGTGCAGACTCAGGTTTGGTTTCGGGTATTAGCGCGGGTCGCGGGTCTTGGTCCAAGTTGGGTGCAATTTCGGGTCTGGGTCTCAAATACGGGAGGTTCGGGGTTGGTCGGCCATGGCGATGGTGGTTTAGAGGATCGCTGGTTTTAAGGGGTTAGCCATGGCCGGGGAGGGGATGCTGCGACCGGGGGGTAGTCCGGCCGACGAGGGCCGCGACAAGTGTTGGGTAAGGGTATAGCTGGCCGGGTTGGTTCCGGCGGCGGGTTTAGGCAGGGGTTGGTCGCCGGCGATAGGGGGCTGGTGTGGAGACAGGTAGGGGGTACAAGGGACTATTTTGAGTTGGAAGAGAGAGGTGAGTTTAATGGTGGTGTGGTTATGGAGGTTGTGGATTTTGGTGAGAGGAGAGAGAAAGAGGTGTAGGGAAGAAGATGAAGGCGGGAGGTATTGGGCATGGGAGGGTGTATTGGTTATGGGGGGGGGGGGGGGGGGGGGGGGGGGGGTATATGGTATTGGGTTGTTGGGGGTTGTGTGTGTGTTTAATTTGAACCCTTACAAAAAATAAAGACTAACTAATAAAAATAAAACTACTAAAAAATAAAATGTAGCTAAAAATAAAACAAACTAAAAACAATAAAAATAAAAATATTAAAACTAAAACTAAAAAAAAAATCCTAAGCTTATATAAAAATTAAAATAAATCAAGAGAAATAAAAATCGAAAAATCTAATAAAATATAAAAACAAAAGTCCTAAATTATAAAATCTAATAAACTAAAAATAAACTCATAAAATTAATCCTAATAAAATAAGACTAAACTAAAAGCTAATAAAAATAAAAATACAATAAAATTATATTAATAAAATAAAAAATAGAAAATAAAACATAGAAATCCTAAATAAATAAAAAATAAATCCTAAAAATAAAAATGACTCAAACTGAAAATCTAGAAAAATAATAAAGGTACAAACTAAATACACATCGGGTTCGGAGAATGGACTGGGCTCGGTCTGGGCTAGGTTAAGATTACGGGACTGTTTCGGAGCATCGGATCACATTGAGGCAAGCTCAAAATGGACTTCAGACTTCACGGTCTCCTTTGATTTCTTCGTTGCACGCTTTTGACCGCTTCTGCGTCGTAATTGACTGGATTTAGCATTATTTAACACTGCGAATGCGTATTAACCTGCAAAATGATAAAATACGAACATAAGGGGAATTCTAATTAAAATGAGCGACTAAAATGCATTTATTCAGGGTATAAAATAGACACTTTTGGGTGCTTATCAAACCACTTGGTCACCCAACCGGCTGACTAACCTCAAGAATATAAACTATCAAGAATAGTAAAAGTCACTCGGGTGGAATAGCTAATAGATCTTTTACATGTACCAACGAATTATTGTATATACATGTAAATACCTGAATATATAAAGGCATTCCATCTCTTGGGTTCCTAACCACTATAAATATTGGATCTCCCTTATCTCAAAGAGACAATTCAATCAAGCACAAACATACACAACCCTGAGCTATTGTACCCACTAGAAATAATAAAAATAGTGAACATAGGCCTTTCTCATAGCTGAACCACTTTAAAACCTTGTTTGTTATGTGTTTGCCTTGCTTTATTATCTTTATCTGTGATTATAAATTTGGAACCACTCCATTTTTAGACATCAACAGTGACATTTTTTAGCATTCTAAAATCCACTTTTTATTTAATTTTGAAGAAAAATATTTTTGACTTTTTTGAATAGTTTTAATTTTTTTAGGGTGACATTTTTTAATTCTTTTTGGGCATTTTAAAATTTGTGAAGTTTGAAAGAAACACGTGCTCAATCAAAAGGACTAAAATCTAAAGAATACATGAAATTGTGCGAGAATAAAATAAACAAAATTTAAAATACTAATGGACAATAAAAAATTCAAATATCATTGCACCGATAAGAGAGAAAGATTACATAGTTCCTTGAAAAGATAAATCCATAAAAAATGAAGAAACTATATAATAAAATTTAAAACACATGCAAGAGCTAATGTGAGGGGCTAGGTGCATTTGGGTCATGAGCATATGGGTCCCAGTAATAGTCGGGCATTTAGGCATCTCAGCCCATGCTCAAGCGGTATAAATTGGCTTGAAGCCACATTGTCATTCGAGTTTCTCTCTGATAGTCGCGACGATTTTCCTGTTACTTAGAGATAAACCCATCAAGACGGGCATCGAGTTGATCTATACGACTATTAATGACCATCGTATTAAATGCATGCTCATCAAAATCGGCCTTATAATGTTGGTCGATTGGATCACCTTCTTCTTCTTCTTCTTCTTCTTCTTCTTGATCCTCGGCTCCTTATTATTCTTTAACACCCTCCGCCATTTCAACATCCTCAAAAATGGGCTTAAGGGGAAGATGGACATTTCTTGTTTGCATGTTGCTTCGTCCGATGGATGTTGCATTGATGGTCTTGGTCTCACGCACTCGGGTGCCCACATAACGACACCCATGTCAATGAAAATAATAGTGATAAAGTTTAAGTAAGGTAGAGACATCTTACGGGTGCCTTCGTAGGCCATGTTAGCGATCTCGTCGAAGTAAATGTGGTGAGGCTAATTCAGATTTGCATGTCGAATAAGAAGTAAATAAATGTCCTGGGACTAAGACTTATAGCCAAAATCATTTTTGGTGGGGAGAACTGTGCAACAAGTGATCAAATTGGTGACATGGGCATGCTCATAAAGTTCTCTCGGGTCCAAGACGTGTCAGGGGCCCAACGGGTTGAGCATTAGAGATGAGTGAATGTCGGGCCCTTATATGGATAGGTGGGATGATCAAAGAATTCGACCCCCAATGCACGCATTTTACTCTTAATAATGTTGAGTGTGAGTGTAATTGTTTTTTCTTAAACGTAGTCCTCATAATGGCCTTTAAAATTGTCAATGAGAGAGTCATACAATTTCCAGACAACGTCCTCGTGTGTGAAAGCCGCGTCATTGTCCAACCAGTTCTTCCACCTGAATCTATAAAATAAACAAGTGGTATTCGCGGGTAGTTAGTCCCAAATGACTTTTTATTTGCTGAAGACGGTGAGGTTGTATCCAAAGTACTTGTTTCTCTAATTACATTCTTGCACCGATCAGTATGTGTCTCGGGCTTCATTATCTTCAATTTAGACGAATCCATATTTCTGGACAAAAGATTTAGGAGCCATGAGGAAGAAAGCATTTTGGAAGAATTTAAGTTAATTTATAGGAACAAAGGGAGGTTTTTATGATGCGGGGGAAAGGTTGTAAGGTTTTGGTATTTATTGGTGTGAGGGGGTGTGAAAGGGTGGGAGAATGAAAAGGTTTTGGTGGGGAATGGAGCGAGAATGGGAAAATGGAAGATTTTTGGAGTTGAGGGATGTTTTTGGGTTAGATTTTCGGATATGGAGGGAGGGGAAGTGAAAATTTTGGAAGGAAATGAAAAAATGTGGTGAAAATTGTGTGTTGGCGGCATACTGGAGGGAATTCGCCCAGGGGACCGAATCGGTTCGGTTCAGAGTGTTGTCAAACCCCAATTTTCTCCTATTTTTTCCTTTCTCTCAGTCAGGGTTTTTTGGGTCCAACAATTCTCACCAAGATGAACCTAACTTCACTAAATATGATCGAAGACTCTTAAATTTCACCGTATTCTCATTTTCATCACTCTCGGGATGGGTTTTGACAAAACCTAAAGCTCTCCTCTATTACTAAAATGAACTTCACATGACTAAAAAATAAAACACAAGTTCACCCCACAGGTGTTGGGGGTGTGCCAACCTCTCCTCAAAACATTTACTCATTACGTTATAGGGGGTCCGATAAAGTCATCTCCTCCTCCCCCAAATCATAAATTAAATATAAGAACAATTAGGAATCAACCCAATAGATACTGGAGGTAGATCATGAATGAGGTGAGTGGAATCACTGAGGTGCTCAATCACATTATAACATAAATGGTTAGACTTGAAGAGACAATCATACTGAACTTTCAAATGGCACGCTAAGCCTAAATTTCCCTTAAACTCGAGAATGCATGGATTAGGCTCTAAATTGGACGATACTCTAGTCATGTCCTTGATACTATCCGAGAACTCAAATGGCATGGGTGAATGTTCACAAATAAGTAATTGATCTATCCTTTATTTCTAGTCACTCTCATCTAAATGACAAAAATGAGTCCATTAACGATTGAACTTCAATAATGAGGTTCTCATCCACTAGGCCGATGCTTTCGTGCATGGGTGGCACTTGTTGGCAAGGTGGGAGTGGTGGCAGTTGTTGGGCAACGTGTTGATTTATGTTCATCGTCGTATTTGATTGCTTATCATTAAAACCGAGATGGTTTCTCCACGAGGTATTAAAAGAATTATTGTGAGGAGCGTTGAAATTCCCTTTATAATCTCTTACCATCTCAACTTGCTCTTGGAGCATAACATTATAGGCAGGTATAATTGGACATTGCTTTGTTAAATGTCCTGCCTCACAAATCATGGAAATCACATCCTTAATAGCTCGAGATGGGCTCAAATATATCTCCCCATAGCTTCTACCACGTCCTCTAGTCATTTTTTTAATCGATTAATTTGGAGCTTCAACTCGGGTTCTTTATCCAAGTGATAGATTCCGATGCAGAAGGAGTTGGGGACATGATTCTAGCTTTAGGTTGGGTGTTTAGATAAAATTTGTCCTAAGATTAAGTAATCTCGGCAACATACTTAAAGTGGGACTTGGCATCTAACCCATAGAACTCTCCCGGACTCATTGTTTTAATGAGTTGCTTTGAGTTAGACTAAGCCCATGATGGAAGTAGGAGATGAGTTTCCACTTCTCAAAACCATGATGTGGGCACATGTTAACTAACTCATTGAACCTCTCTCAACACTTATCAAAGGGAACACTATTGTTTTACTTAAAAGTATAGATTTGAGCTCGAATAGAGTTGGTCTTGTGAGTGAAAAAGAACTTTTGGAGACCTGTATGTCTCTCCATTGACTGATAGAGTTTGGTGATGGAGTCCAAAGCCAATTCTTGGCCTTATCCTTAAGTGAACAAGGGAAAATCTCAAGACGTACGATGTCTTGGGTGCAAGATTGATCGTTAAAGGTTTTGCATGCCTCCTCAAACTCTCTAATGTGGAGATAAGGTTTCTCCAACTCCATACCATGAAAAGTAGGGAGAATTTGAATTATCTCATTCCTAAAGTGAAGGTATCTTATAGGGTGGTACAACATCACACCATTTACCATTGCAAACTAGCATTATCTGACATCAAACTCTCACTTAAAGAATCACTGTCGTCATTGGAGTTCCTAGACGTTTGACTCGTGGTATGACTATGCGGTATAGGAGGTGGTACCCAAAATTTGGAGTGTTAGGAGTGTTATTTCTAGAAGGATAGAGTTCTACAATTGTATCGAGATTTGGATTGGGCTGAGTATTTTGCATTTAAGTACTTGATAATATTTTTATTTTTCTTATTTTTTTGGATATTTTTGGGTCTTTTTATTATTTTTTGTGTTTTGGGGATTTATGATTTTTTTGGCTTATTAAGAATTAGAGTAAAATATATATCAAGTTGACTTGACCTACAATCTACGAAATCCCTGCAACAACACCAAAAACTTGACCTGATGTAGATAGTGTGTGCTACGTGTGAACATACGGCTCAAGTGCAAGTCGGTCGCTTAAATAATACCCAATAATTCGAGGCCGAATCCTCAGGTAATAGGACATAAAACATTTTGAAGACTTTAGGTTTGGCTTCTGAGATCTAGGTATCGACTCACAAAGGAAAAGAAAAGATGATTTGTGCGAGAATTTTTTTATGTAACTATGAAAATTAAATTGACAAGTGCAATTTAAACTGAGAAAAAGCAAGATATTAAAATTTTTAGTTTCGAAATAAATTTAGAAAAATGGAGTCAGGATGCAATCCCCCGAATCGTAGGTATTTCCACTAAATAAAAAAGTATTGACAACTATATAATTAGTTAGAAGAAGAACATAAACTAATTCAAAGTATCAAGCATATGTGGATGGTAATCCGTACAATATTTAGTCAACAATTTAATAAAAGCGAGTGATAAAATTAACGGCACGTATATTGTATTATCAAACACTCTGGTTACCTTCAACATACAGAATTATGAGATCTACGATGTCAATAAAAATAAAAATATCAAACTCTAAGATATTAGATATTATGAGATGAGATAGAATTAATTTCTATATGAATAAATAGTGTAATGCAAGTAATCATGGGAAAATAATGAGATATTATGAGATGATTTAATGTTATCAAGATTGAAGAAACAAATAGCATGCAAGAGAAATCACCAATTGAAGAAAAAACTAGAAAAAGATTTAATCTTGTATTGAATTAATGATGAAAAGCATAAAAGTTCTTCTCCTAAGTTGTTCTTGATGTCTGTAACAACCTGCCTAATTAAATATTAGGTGATCAGTCCTTCATTTAATTAAATCAGAATATCTAGTTGGTTCATTCTCAGCATCACTGTCAAAAACCATTTCTTTATTAATTACCTAACAGTTAATTAAGCTAAGTGTCAAAAACTTTTTCCATTTTTAATTTAATTAAAACCATTCCACGACACTAAATAATAATATGTAACAACACATCACAACTGAATTAACTACAACGAGAATAAATGTGTTTGAAATAACTCTCCTGTGAAATGATAACATTTACACTAAATAAAACTGATATCCACAATGCTTACATAAATAATTACAACCTCTAGAATCCTGGGTGACAAGCCCTAAATGAAGTAGACGCTACAAATGAGTGAATCAATAAAAAGTAAGCGTCTAAACAAAATCCACATCTTTGATAACAACTATAATCCATCGGAACATTCATAATATATGCTAAGCATCCCTACTGCTAGATACCTAATGTACAAGATATAGTAGAGAAGAGAATATGTAAGGAAACGGGTCAGAGCCCTATTGTAAAAGATTTTAAAATAGCAAGTGCTTAACAATTACAAGCAAGCATTTATTATGTACATGTTAGTTTCTCGGCCTCTCTCTTGAGAATTCTCACCTCTCATCTAGAGTGCACACCTATCGTATCTTTTCATCTTCTTAGTTAAGGTTCCCTCCTAACTAGTTTCAACAACATAATTCTAACCCATATCAAAAGCTCGTATGTCCCATACCATACATAATATAATTATTCATATTCATTTCTCTTTAATATGAACTAGTCTTGTTACAACCTTGGAATTAAGTGTTCACTTACTTAATTCAATTCAGATTTCATTATTTACTTCTATCAACAACATTACACAGTAGATTAAATCACAGTTTATATTTTTAATCTACAATATCACATAGAACATTACATCTCTATATCTACAATGTCACACAGTAGATTACATCACAATTTATATATATAATATCACACTAATTATATATATACTAATACGGCACCTCCCCAGTCACAGCTGCGGTGCATGCATACTCTGTTATCATGTACTGATACATAATATCACTGTATAGAGGACTATTGATTCGGCGTCTCTCATGAATCATATCATAACACAAATATATTAGAGGCGAGCATACTCCCCAACCAAATGGGTCACGCACATAGCTAGGCTCCCATTCCACCGTCAAACTATCATATACACCGATAGCATGTGTCCAAGGTCCAATGCTCAGGGTACGAATCTAAAATCCTCCCAAATGGGCGCACGGGATAAGACCGTCCACAACACGTAACCTCCACCCCGATAGCAAGCAGTGTAGGTACGTCATACATACAAATAATAATATAGGTATTCATGACACCTATATAAATATAACATCCATAAGGCATTCACACAGCCATATGATAATTCCCATACGTAGAATTTTTATCTATCAAATCGTACGTATTAAAGATTATGACTTTACTTCTTTATTTTATATTCTCGAGCCTCACTCATTACTCGAAGATTAAATAAGTATTCCTTAACCTAATTCAATAGGTAAATGTCTACACCTTACTTTCCATGTCATCACAACTTCTGAAATTCAATAAATTTAACTCATCTTTAATTATGTTTAATTCTCGATAACCCTTAATTTATTCTTAACCCTTCATTCTATCTCTCAGGGTTAACCCGACCTATTCCTAAGGTCATATCGGTAATTAATAACTCTCTTGCCACTGGTCCCAACCTTAAATTATCATTTATCAAATTTAAATCCCAAGTAACATAAGTCTCAATAATAACTTGTTTAATTAACACTCGTTAATTTCCCCTCATCCAAAAATCCCAAAAATAATATATTTCGGGTCTTGGGTATATCCTATTGCCCTTCTCTATGTTCCATTAAGTTCATTTAATCATCATCAAAGATTCCTCAAAGTTTGGGATTTAATCAACAATAAAAAAGAAAAATATTTCACATTCCCATGGGGAGTCGATCGATCGATGAATCTGGTCGACCGATCGATCAGTCGATCGATCGACAGTCTTCAATCAATTGATCGATTGACAAGTTATTTGCCCAGATTTTCTGCATAAAATTTCTACGGGTTTCATACTTTTTAATCATCAAAATCCTTATCAAATAATTCCAAACTCCCCACAATTCATCCCATATGATATACCAAGATATATAATTGATCTCTAATAATCAAACAACCTAAAATCATCAAGAGGTTTGGATTCTAACATATTATTTCTCATAATTTCCAGAAAACTCATATTTTATTATTTCTCCAAGAACATCATATAAACTAAGATTTCCTTCACCAATAATTCCCAAATTTCGTGGATTAAATTATATACTCAAAAGAAAATTAATCCTACATCATTTTCCTTTCAAAGATTCAATTAACATCACCATTATTCATCTTTGATTATGCACCTTTTCAGAATTTTTTAAACAACCTAACTTGGGCAATATACATTCTAAATTCGCAATAATTAATCACTTGCCTTTAGATTGTAGGTCTGATCCGTTGGGGATGATTGTCCACTGGTGGTCCTTCTCTTTTTCCAGCCAACTTCCAGCAGTGGTGGTGGTGGCTCTTGGTGGTGCAAGGTGGTTGTCCTTTGATTTCCTAGAAAAGTCTTTTCTTCTCCCACAGAATGTCTCTCAATCTCCCTTAATCCTTTTCCTCTTATTTTTGGTGAATGAACCTAATCTCTCTAATCCCTTTACTTATAAAATAAACTCAGATTTCCATAGTTACTATTCACCTCCCTTGTAAAATGATCGAAATACCCGTCTGGGGTGTCCTTTCGGATCTAAAGTGCCTCGAGACACCCAAATCAAACACCCAAGTAGACTTTTTTGACTATTTGAACCCTTCCGGACACTTTGTTGCAGTCAAAACGACCATTCGGATGACATAATAAAAATTCACTTTTATTTCATTTAATTATAATCCCGACATAACTCAAATGCGTGTCACGACTTAATTACCATAATTATCGTACACATAATTGGCGACAAGTTTATAAAGTCATAATCAATTGTAAAGTCATAATCATATATATTACTTTAATCACTAAGTAGTATTCAACATAAATCACATATTACTTTATTCCCAAGTAATATTTAAATCCGAATTAATTTCCAATCATATCACAATTAATTCTAATTAATCTTATTTTAAAAGTCATTAAAAATACGGGGTATTTCATACTTACCCGCTTACAACGGAATTTCGTCCTGAAATTCGAAAAAACAAAAGTATAGCAGGCAAGAACAATTCTGGATAAGTATTGCGCATCACATACTTGTGTTCCCAAGTGGACTACTCTGTATCGCCCATACAGTATACTATCGAATACCCCCAATAATGAACAACTCACTTATGATCATTTTCACCCCAGGTTACCCTATCACGTAGGTTCTTATCCAAGCCTTACAATTTAAGTTTTTCTACTTATACTTTATTATGGATATTCACTATCTAACCTTCTACTATATGCACTTAAATAGATTAACCGTTCTTTAGATAAATACCATCTTGTCTTGCGATTATCATACACAAGTAGGTTAATTGTGCAGTATATATTTTACACACAATATATACTATAAGTTTCAAATCATCTCTACTAATCGCAATAGTTCCTGGTTCCTCACTTTTATCCCACAAGTAGGAGAAATAATAATACTTGTTGTACCATACTTCAACTGGCACCATACGCAACAGTAACTTATAAGAGTTATAGTAAACCAACTTCATTAGTGGAACGTACGTCTCTCATCATCCCTTAAGATTCAAGGGTACAAACATAATTTATCTTCCTACATCATATTTGTCCTCTTAGTCTGCCCATTATCCTGCGGATGATTGATCATACCCAATCACAACTCGGTACCCATGACTTGTGAAAATTCTTCCAAAATCGGGAGACAAAATCTCATCCTAATTGGACACAATATTAAATGGTACCCTATGTAACCTCAGTATCTCAGTTATATTAAGATCAAAGAATATTTTCTCGTAGTATGATCAACCCTAACTGGCATAACGTGATCTACATCAGTCAACTGATCCACTATCACCCATATAGGATCGTAACCATCTTCGCGATAAAATCCTTAAGAATATTCTCCCAATAATACTTAGAAATCCAAACGGTTGTAGAAACCTCTGCTGGTTTCGAATGGTCTACCCTAATTCCAATAGATAGGTGGCCCACTACAAGAGGAATCTAGCCAAACATCTCTTCATTTAAATCCTATTACCATATTCATTCATAGCCTGATACATTTGTTATTCTACCGTCTACATCTGTAATCATCATAAATGACCGGACATTCAAGTCCCGATATCTAAATCTCTATATTATTTTCCTTATCCCATATCTCCAAAATGGGGAACAATATCAGATTCAATTACCTAGGGGGGCCCATACACCCTAGATTTCTTGCATTGTTGTACAAATAACATATACTCTTCTTAAATCAATTTTTGCTCACTTGGCATACTGATATGGTAGGGGTACTCTCAATCACCCCACTAGTCATTACTTAATCACTCTATCAGTGTCATCATTATTTTATTCATAATGTTACTAGGACTTGGTGACTCGTAAGTCAAAATAACTAAGGTACGAACTTATGTACTATCGACCAAACTTCTCTCCCACTCCCGACGTTCTCTAGTTTCATGCGTGGGATGTCTTGCAAAGCAAAATCAAAACAAGGAACCCCCCGATACACTACTACTTAACATAGTCCGTTGTCAAGATCCGTAATGGCCCTCAGTCCATAATTTGTACCTTCCCATAATTTATATTTGTTGACATAAAAGTCTACTATTCCATGCTTATATATCCCTAAAAATAACTTAAACCATGTTGCTCTCACTATCCCAAATTCTCGGCGTTATATATAATGAGCTATTTCTCACTGTTCGACAAAAACGTAATATATCCTGAGTCACATCAGTAGTATAAATTTCTACTCACATATATAAATAGACAAAATTTTCACTAAGGTTTATGATATCATGAAATATAGGCCCAACCCTATTTCAGTTGGCCCCGCACAAAATTAATTTTACTCTCCCCTTAGTTTCCAACACTATAGTCTTATCACTCAATCTACTATCGTTAAAACATTTGGTAATTTACCACTACATATTACCATAATAAGTTCTTTTATGCTAACTCAAAGCAATAGAAAAAATTATAATAACAAAATATACTCTTAGGTTCCACTCGGATCACTCACTCACGACACCAAAAAGTCCCGCTATCAACGAGAAATACTTTTGTAACTAGACTGTTAAAGTTATCGTTTCCACTAACATTAACTCGCACGTGAATTTAGGGTCTTCAATTTATATAAGTCTGTTGTGACACACCATGTCACTAGAATTAATCATTTATTCACAAGGATGAAATAAAACTTCAGCAGTCTCTCCTAATCACGTAGGGTCTTTACATGCACTTCTCACAGTTTAACAACTCACGATGCACCCGTTATACATCTAGGATTTCATTTCATAGTTGTACCCACCCGTTGTGGACAAATTATTCACTCCTGTGGTTTACACACCCATTATTGAAATGTTGGCCCAGCATATCTAGGCCTCAATTATGGTCTTACCGACCTCCCTTTTCTTCTTGGACACCGCCGACCTTGAAATATGGTATGCTACAATTACCGAGAACTCCACTGATCCTATTTAAACCTACCACTCTTGGGTTGTAAATTTCCTGGGCCTAATTTTGTTGACCCAATTACTCCCCTAGAAGTCTCTCTCCTCCAGTTGTTATGCCTAATTGGTGTGGTTTACTATTCCCAAAGTTTATTGATCTCACTACTCAATGTGGACACATTTAACACTTAGTAGTGTCTCCCTCTACACATAGGGTAATTTCCCTTACTATTTCCTCGTTACTGACTATTTTAATATCCTACTCTTAGACCTATCAATCTTAACTCCCAATTTCTATTCCCATTATTCTTTTGGCTCTACGGGTCCTATGGGATACATTGTCGACTACACTAGTCTTGGCTAATTTCATCGCCACTAAGTAGAGGTTTAATCATGTCACTTTAAATGGGTCCCCTACTGGGTACACCTTTCGATGATGTTTCATTAACAATATTGAATTCAATCTTGCCCTTCGGATAGATTTCCTAACCCTTCCAGCTCCCCTTCAATTGGAAGCATCATCAAATTCTTGGTCACATTAATTATAGTCATCTTCGTCAGATTTCCACTCACACTAGAGTATTTCACTCACGAGTCCTTTCACATAATGTACTCTATTTATCTTCTGTGTACCCCATTCTTCCTAGGGTAAGGAGTTCGTTAAACAAGTTACTTATCACTTTCTTGCACATAAGAGATAAGTTTCGAATTTCCATTCATATCCTGATTAAAACATAAAATGAACATTTCACTATCGAACCATATCTAAAATTCTTATTCCATCTTCACGCATGTACTTTATATGTGATGTTAAACTCTCATCACTTAAGTTTGTTCTTCCTAGAAATATTTTACTAGAAAATTTTCAAATCTTGGGTGTTACTACACTTCACCCTTCACAATTGTCTTTGAATTTCTTCCTTCACAAGAGTCCTTCCGACTCCCTCACCTTTCACACACAGTGTTGGGTGAATTAAGAATGGCACAACCATCAATTATGATGGTACTTAGGAAACTATAGTTCCCAAGCGACTTCCTTAATGTTCTCAGCCCAAACAATAATTATGATGGTTTTTATCTCCAACACCATTTTCCAAAATACTCTATATCTTTGGTTGAGTCCTCCTCCTCTGTCCTTCTAACGGCTCTTGCTAGTCGTCCCAAAGTGTTTGGCGTATGATTCCCGACCGAACTCATATAATCATTACATCTCACATACTGTATGGCAGGAGAACGTAAGTCGAAATATGCAGAAGAATTCAACATCCTAATAATAGGGCTCTACATCAAAGAACGCTACCGTAATAGCCCAAAATATATTTTATTAATTATATGAGTTTTGATAACTCAAATTATTAATTTTAAAGCCAAATAGCAATTTCGATAATTTTTATGTACAGGTATTAATAATTTTTTTAGTACTTTAAGTATTATTGTCAAAATCTCAACGCGACATCATCGGTAAGACTCGAATATAAAGATGGAGTAGTTATTTAATAGTTTATTAAAAGACCCATTAAAAAAATTAAATTAAACTTACAATATTTTTGTAGTTAAAATGGAAATACCCTAAACTATAACCCTTACCCTTACTATATATATAATCCCGACCGTATTTTTTGATTTTGTTGGTTGCAAAACCTACTAAAAAATTCTCTGTCTGCGGAAAAACCAAAACCCACAACTCGATTCCCCCTTCCCTATTACCCCCGTCGATTTCCCTCTCCCCCTAGCCCCAACTCGTCACAGTCCCTCTGCCCCTCTCCCTTGACCTCACCGCTGGACCCGCCTTCTCCCCCTCTTCCCAGTCAAGCCGCCGCCGACCTGCTCTCCTTCTTCATCTATTTTTTTTTACTTTCTTACTGCCATGGTTATGCTAGGCGTATATTTGCGTGGGGGTGTGGGTGTGTACGTGTGGGTGTGTGGATGATTTAGCCTGATCACCACCCATTTCCATGGTGGTGGCCGGCGACCAACACAACCCCAAACATGGGTGTGTCTATGCAGTTCGTTTTTTATATACATATACATACATATATGGATTTGAGATCGTTACTATATTGTTGTTTTATTTTGTTCGAATTCCATTCCGTTTCGATTTGGATGTTCGGGGAGCGAAATCTTAATTTAATGTTAGTTGTTGTGATTTTTGTAATCCTAAAAATACGTATTTATTAATTATGCTCATTTACGTATAAAAATAGTCGTAGACACGAAACCCCGACACGTACGATTATTCATACTTGTTTTATTTTTCTTTTTCTTTTTTTTATTAATTGGATCCGTGGACAAATTTTTCTACATACTGTCCCTTTTCTGTTAGAAATATATTTTAACGAGTATAATACCAAACGACTCGAGGTTATGTCATCATGGTAACCCGAGATTATATTACGAAGTCATATTGTGATTTTGCACATATTGGGATGCTTACTTATTGTGTTGGTTCATTTTGAAAGTGGCACGACCACTGGATTATCATCCAAATAAGGGCGGAAGTTTTTAATTTTTTGTCAAAAATATTTTGTGTCACGAACATTAATTTTATATTCACTGTAATAATATTGACATTCGGATAATATAAAATATGGCCAACGAGGAATAGTAAACACTAACACGATATCGGATTAGAACTAATATTTTAATCGATTTAATTAAATAATTAATCTCGACCCAACTAAGAAAATTATTAATTTTGAAATTATCTATCGGGACAATACCGAATAAAAGATCTTTTCGTTTATATAAAATTGTGGATTTTGTTCCAATAGTCAAATTAAATATTTGATCGATTAACATTTTAATCAAATATAAATTGTTGCTTATTCAAACAAACTGAATTCTTTTATCTTATATAAAGAACATTTTCCCAGAAAAATTGTATTATTCAAATATCGAGTTGCCATATAAACGTAGTTTTCTAATATACAAATATTACTTATTTCATCAACAAACTAATTATCGCAACTTAGAATTATATACGGAATTCATGCTTCTCATATCATGAACTTTAATTTCATTTATCGAACGACGTCAGATGTCCTAAACCCGAATCATTTTCCCTAAACACTGATGCAACCATTCTCATTTAAACCCTCGACCCAATAACTATGGGAACTGGAATGCAACAACGAAAGATTAGTGAATAATAACGAAAAGCTCGTAAACACCGATAGGTGGTTCCATTTCACTATTATACCTTGAACTTATGTTTTTGATATTTCTGCTTTTTATATCACTATGTAATAGCTTTGAACTCGTATTATCATTTATGAACTCTTTTGTTAGTTCAACTGTACCGTGAATATTGATTCAATCTCTTATCTAATTAAATTCAAGCTAGTCCTAATCCTGACAACCTATTTGATTTCGGTAAATTATCCGGATTGCAGTACACCACTGTATCTCATTGAACAATGATTTAAACTATTTTACCTATTGCAGTATACCCTGCATGTTATTAAAGTTTGATTTCAATTATCTGATTTGCATCTTAGCCTGCCATTTTATAATTATTAACAATGAAACCTTTAGTAGCATACTGTATAATCAAGGGATTAGACCCGGTAAACCCTCTGTCAATCTAATTGACCTGAATGACTCAGATGTTGAGTGCCTTGTTGTTATATTTACTCTGCGTATGAGTGCCGCTCTAGCTAAGTGTGCCAAGTTATTTGGTTATTCCCCAATTATTGGGATTACCTATTCAAGTGCATTTTATGTCTTGAACGATATTATCATGGTATGTCTACGCATTTACAGTCCCTATAGACGATAATTTATGGGTTATCGTTGTATAGTCTGGACCTTATTTATAACTCGATAAGCACTATATCCAGTTGTTATCACCATACCATTCTTTTATATATCGCATACTTCAGTATATCCCTATTTAGTTCTATTGATATTTCCTGTTACTGCAAATTGCCGTACACTGTTTTATATTTTGAGCATTTCAAACCCGGATATGCTATTTAAACAGATTCCTATATTTAAATTGTTATAGAACTAGAATTATCTATTGGGCAAAGTTTTGCTTATTCCTTGAATTATTCATAGATTTCAGTTGTGACACATTTGAGAATCAATAAATGCCTCAGTTATTTTAGTATTCAAATTTAATTATGATTTAGTAATGTAACAACCTGCGTAATTTTTGGGCTATTTTAATTAATTTTGGAAAATGGAGGAAAATAAAGTTTTAGATAAAATTATTTTTATTGTTCAAATATGTTGAATATTATTTTTAAAGGCGAGAATTTCAAACGGTTTCGAAATCAGAGTTATAACGGATTTTTAAATGTTTTTAACTCTTGGAGTTGTTTTGACTTCCAACTCTTCATTTCTTTTCCTTATTTAAAGGAGTCTTTTGGATTCCAACTCTTCATTTCTTTGCATTATAAAAGGAAGTCATGGGCAACCTTTTTAACCTACTTTTGGCACAAATTTTGGCAGCAAATATATTTTATATTACTCTTCTTTTTATATACACATTGACCCTTGAGATTTGTGAGTTCCAACCTTAGATTAGAGGTGTTCCTGGGGCTATTTTGTTGGAGGTTCTTGGAGGAGCTTTTGTATATCTTTTGAGTTGATCTTGAGGATGTGATCATTGGTTTCTCATCATGGTTTGAGGTATGGGGTTTTACACAATATGCTCCTTAAATCTTGCGAGTGTCATTCTCTTTGATTTCTTATTAATTGAACTCATATTTGAATTGATAAATTCATTGAAATCTGGAAAATAATTGTTGAAATTATTTTGATTCATGTGGTATCATTATATTGTATTGAGCATGTTGTCATGAGATTTTAATATGGCACGGATATTGGGCACCCGCCAAAATTCCTGTTTCCCGGGCTATGGCTTGATAAAGCATATACAGATGTGGTGAGGCCTGGTGACCCGGTTAAAGTGTTGTTGAGAATTTTTAATGATGAAATGCTATTGAGATTTGCATTTGATTTGAATATTCGTACTCGTGTTGTTACGTTTTATTCATCGCTAACATATATTTGTTGAGCATCTTTCTTGTCGTAATGTGTACTTCCCCATATTATCTTTTAGTGGCAGGTTAGCGCGGATTTTAGGGCGCTATGGAGATTGATTTCAGCGAGGATTGTTTGGGAAAAATTTGTATTATTTTGATGTATAGAGCTTTGGAGATTTGTATTTTATTTTCGAGTTAGTTGTTGTACGTAATTCGAGAGATTTGGTATTTAATTTGAAGAGATTGAGATTTGTAGTTTCTCTTTTGTTGTTGTGGGACTTAGATGCTCTATACCTTGTCACTTGTGGATTTTAATTTATTTTATCGCATTAGCGCTCCGTTCGCTCTCCCCTGGCGGGCGGGTTGTTTCAAATGGTATTAGAGCTTAGGTATACGTCAACCCTCGGGGCTTGGGTTTTGGGTTCATTGCGTGGTTAACAATTTTTGGAGATAGAAAATTTTAGGTGATATTCGTGATAAGTTTCGAGATTAGAGGTGAGGAATTATTTTTGGAGACGAGATTATTTTTGGAGTTAGTATAGTGGCCTGATTTTGAGAGTTAGGCATTCGGCGAATTTCGAGGGCGAAATTCAATTGTTAGTGGGGAAGTGTAACAACCCACGTAATTTTTGGGCTATTTTAATTAATTTTGGAAAATGGAGGAAAATAAAGTTTTAGATAAAATTATTTTTATTGTTCAAATATGTTGAATATTATTTTTAAAGGCGAGAATTTCAAACGGTTTCGAAATCGGAGTTATAACGGATTTTTAAATGTTTATAACTCTTGGAGTTGTTTTGACTTCCAACTCTTCATTTCTTTGCCTTATTTAAAGGAGTCTTTTGGATCCCAACTCTTCATTTCTTTTCCTTATTTAAAGGAGTCTTTTGGATTCCAACTCTTCATTTCTTTGCATTATAAAAGGAAGTCGTGGGCAACCTTTTTAACCTACTTTTGGCACAAATTTTGGCAGCAAATATATTTTATATTACTCTTCTTTTTATACACACATTGGCCCTTGAGATTTGTGAGTTCCAACCTTAGATTAGAGGTGTTCCTTGGGCTATTTTGTTGGAGGTTCTTGGAGGAGCTTTTGTATATCTTTTGAGTTGATCTTGAGGATGTGATCGTTGGTTTCTCATCATGGTTTGAGGTATGGGGTTTTACACAATTTGCTCCTTAAATCTTGCGAGTGTCATTCTCTATGATTTATTATTAATTGAACTCATATTTGAATTGATAAATTCATTGAAATCTAGAAAATAATTGTTGAAATTATTTTGATTCATGTGGTATCATTATATTGTATTGAGCACGTTGTCATGAGATTTTAATATGGCACGGATGTTGGGCACCCGCCAAAATTCTTGTTTCCCGGGCTATGGCTTGATAAAGCATATACGGATGTGGTGAGGCCTGGTGACCCGGTTAAAGTGTTGTTGAGAAATTTTAATGATGAAATGCTATTGAGATTTGCATTTGATTTGAATATTCGTACTCGTGTTGTTACGTTTTATTCATCGCCAACATATATTTGTTGAGCATCTTTCTTGTCGTATTGTGTACTTCCCCATATTATCTTTTAGTGGCAGGTTAGCGCGGATTTTAAGGCGCTATGGAGATTGATTTTAGCGAGGATTGTTTGGGAAAAATTTGTATTATTTTGATGTATAGAGCTTTGGATATTTGTATTTTATTTTCGAGTTAGTTGTTGTATGTAATTCGAGAGATTTGGTATTTAATTTGAAGAGATTGAGATTTGTAGTTTCTCTTTTGTTGTTGTGGGACTTAGATGCTCTATACCTTGTCACTTGTGGATTTTAATTTATTTTATCGCATTAGCACTCCGTTCGCTCTCCCCTGGCGGGCGGGGTGTTACAAGTAATTATCAGGTTAACCCTCACCCTTGGCAAACACCTGGATATGATAGTTGGTATCAGAGCTCAACTAGGTTAAGTAGCCTATACGGGCCGTAATTGGAGCATTAGTATCAAGTGAGTGATTTAGATCATAAGGATAGTGCGAATAGGATATTTAGATTTGAGTAAGGAAATTGATCTCGACATTACATGTGAGATATTAGGGTTTTGATTAGGAAAAGGTTTTGGAAGATATAAATAATAATGGATATTATAAGCTATGTATTTGGGGATTGCAAGAATAAGTTCTTTAAGTATGATTTGGAGATAGGTGATGAGTTCTGATATTTAGAGTATACGTGATTGGATGAATAGTTAAGCATTTTGGAATCGTTAACGATGTGATTGAGAAATTTAATAATTTACTAACAAAATTATCTTAGGACGAGAGTGTATGCACTATACTCCTCAAGTTTGTACGTACAACACTATTCTTTTGTCAACATTATTCAATTGATTCTCCCCTTGAAAATAAATTACTTCATTTGGAATTCAAACAACTTTCATTCGGAATTCAAACAACTTTCATTCTTAAAAGCTATTTTACTTCTCTGTTGAACTTTTATTATCAACTTTCGCATTACATTCTTGTTATGCTGCATTCTATTCCCATTAGATTATGAGAAGAATTATTTATGTTAGAATTGGTCCTGTTCAGGAGTAGATAAGCAATTATTCGAAGAATTATTAACGAATATTGGAAGTTTTCTAGAAGGAAGTTTGAGGGTGGGTATTAGAAATATTACGATTGACCATTCTACTCTTTAGAACATAACGACATTACTTACTAGATCCCATCCCATGATTATAATTTTCTCGAATTTTACATGAACTTGGTTATGAATTTCCGTTATTTAATCAATACACTATACTTTATAATTTACATTAAATTATTTCCCCAGCTTGCCGTGATTTAGAATGTTATTGAAAATCTTATCGCCAGCAACACTATGGGCTCCGTAGAAAAATATAATTCTTGTCCTTAATAACATGTCTAGTTTGTAAGTACATGAAATATTATATAATAACTTTACATGACTTGGATACCCCAAAGGTATCTTTCTTATAACCCATTTTTATAAAGGAACTCTAATAAGAAAATCAGATGATCTTGCTATTAGACAATATGACTTTTCTATTCCGACAGGTAAATGGTAAAATAAATAGTTTCCCTCATCCTTTTACGTAGGAAGAAATATGAATAGACCATGTGAATGTTAACAACTCATGTTAATGACTTTGGCATATATTACCATGACAACCTAAACTTTGCATCAATTAATAATTGTTTACTTTACTCAACCAGAGTTGTAGTACCTAAACAAAAAATTCGTAGTCCCGGATTACCTGTTCCTTTTCTTATTAAGTTATTATAAATTATCAGAAATAATTACTCGTATATAGAAAACAAATTTATAGACATGTACCGAAACCTTATGTTTTAATCATACAGATCCCATGACCACATTCGACAACATGTAGTCTTATTACGTTACATTAAACTTTAGATTAGCCGGCTCCATTATTCAATGTAGTTAAATTACTTGCAACGTATGTGAAATCACTTAACAGATAGTTGAATTAGTGACGCACTAAATTTTAGAATTCTTTCCTCTATTTATCAGATATCCCAGAATGATTATTCAACACTGTACCCTTATGGCCTTTTAAAATTCAAAAGCACTGAGGGATTAGGAATAAGCATCCATGGAACCCTTTAGCATATAAAATCGTTACACGTCTTGTTATCAGTGATGTGCCGTACTTACCTAAGTTAAGAGAGTCATCCATTCAGACCCATTACATCTACTTCATTTACCCTATTAAGAGTGCTCCAGATATCTAGTTATCCTCATCTAAGACTACTTTCTAATTTGTATATTTGTGTTACCTTTTGGACAAATATAGGAAACTCTAATCTTTTGATAGACGGTTAGAAATTCCAAATAACTTCAGGATACCCAGGTTTGAAATACGTCTTCACTCGATAGGACGCGAGTTGGAAGTGGAAACACCAAATGGACTTTAGAAAGGATATAATCCGAGTTAGATTATCATCCATAAAGATAAACATGGTAACCAACACTTAATATAGCGATTTTACTAAGAAACTTTACTATCTGACCTTATAGAATGTTGTGGATATTAAAGAACCATGTGAGTTGTAATGACCCCCATACTTTCCCAAATTTCACCAATACAGGTGCCTATCTGAATCCAAGAAAGCAAACCTTAGACTAACAGTCTCTAATATCCCTTTTGACGAAATACAAACCAAAATAAGAACCAAGAGTTATCTTATGATAAGAAAACGAACCTGGAATTCAGAAATAGATTACTTGCTCCTAGACGTGGAGAGATATCACTAAAAGCTTGTCGTTTTAGACTCAAGATACACCCCATAAACTTAAGTACATATCCTGCAGAAAGAAATATCTGTAGTGACCAATATAAGAAAGATGTTAAGAAATTTTTAAGGAATTATTATACATATTACCAACTCTAGATAAGGCACTAGTATTCCTGTGAAGTCCTTTAACTTTTTTCGATCAAGGAAAAAGATTATATCACATCAGAATGAATTTATTTCTTTCATACGTATTAAGGATATAATTTAATAAGAATGATAGTAGATCGACTCGCCAAATTTTCCATTTTCTCCCAGTAAAGAGTATTGATTATTTTCAATTTTCTCGGTAGAGAAAATTATAGTAATATGATTAACATAAACAATCCTATAGTTAGTGACTAGAAGAAACAAGTGTACCTAAAAGGCCATATAACCCTAAATGTTGGAATAAGAATATTCTCTTTTAGATTAAACCTACCACCTAAATGAATGAGATTAGAGTAAACCTCATCAAGATTTAATAGTATCTTACCTTGACTATATGACTTAACTCTAGTCAACCCAAGTATTAGGGATTACGACTTTAGATACATCCGTATGTATATTAATTGAGATAAATACAACCTTATAAACAAATTCCCCTTAGTAGTATCTTGGGGTTAAACAGTATAGATTTTAGTAACTTCATTTCCATTGTTAAGCGAACTATGTTCATGGAATCCCTTTTCATTATCAGTAGCATACCTTGGATGACATAAAACCCATTCATCCGAGATATCTCAATTTTCCAAAATTATAGGAGATATCTAGCATAGTCCTGATGTACCTTAAAAGAATCTTTTTGTTTTGTATGAGGATATAAGAATTTCGAAGAATAGTTTATAATATGAGACATCATACATGTAGTAACTTTTAGTAAAATCATGTAAACCCCAGAACTAGTCAAATTAAGATACCTACTTAAATTACCCAACCTTTATCAGATGATGCCTTATATCTCAATTAGTGGATTGAAATTCCTATAATAGTCCTGATTGTTACATGGAAAAAGATATTGGATTTAGTTATCGTTATGAACATGTTATCACCAAACCTTGCTCACGTTGTTGTAATTAATGAAGCTTGAAAGTCATTAGAAATTTTAATTTATGTAATTAACATTTCCCAATCTCAAGAATGATTGTCCTTACCATTTATTACTTTTATGGCATGGTACCCTAGACTTAATAAACCATGAACCAAACATGACAAATTAGTCAAGAAAGTCTTGATATAACCTTAAGAATTACAATTTTTGGTTGTGGAAACAAAGGTTAGAACATTTCAATTATATATCAACTATCGAAAAGTTGATCAAATGAATATTATGCATACATATCCTTATCCTAGAATGCAAAATTTCTTTTGAATAAATATAAGAATCCAAACAACCATGATTTATAATTTAATGAATATCAACTTCATGTTAATCAACTGTAATACCCCAAGATTTTCAGGACTGGAAATTCAATTTATTTGGGAGAAATAATATTTATTTATATTAGAGAAATAATTAAATCCGCAATTGAGGTCAAAATTTGAGGATGTTAGAAAATATTTCGAATGATGATTCTGAGTGTGCGGTTGATCTCGGAAGGATCTAGATAGTCGAAATGACTATACTTGGGTCTTATTTGGGTTTCGGAATATTTTTAAGTTCGTTTGGCTCAAACTGGAGTAATCGAGTCATTTAAAGTGTGTATTATCATTTAAAGTTGGGTATTTTGGAGATAAGGCTTATTAAGCCTACGGAAGATAGAAATCTCATTAGAGAGAAAGAGAAATCCCTAGAGAGAGAGAGAGAAGAGGAGAGGAAGAAGAGAAAGAGAGGAAAAACTTGGAGATTCCGGTTACTACGCAATTTCAAGGAAGATTCAGACTCTACAACTTTGAGGCAAGTGATTAAACTTGCTAAATAATTCTCGTGCATCATTTATTACATGATTTGGATCAAATTTATGGATTTTTGGTTTAAAATGTCAAAACCTAGATTTTGGGTAAATCTTGCATTTGAGGTGTGTATATGGATTTGAAGGTGTATAATTAGTTTGGTTGAGTTATATAATGAGTTTTGACGCTGGATATATGTTTGGGTTGAAGAGAAATGGAGAGAATATGATTAAAATGATTTTTGGAATTTTGGGCTTTAAAGATATATAGCCCATTTCGTAGCTTGCTGAACAAATCGAATCGATTCGCCCCTTCCGAATCGATTCGACGTGTTGCGGAATCTACAGGTCTTTAGGGCCAAATTGATTCACCCCTTGCTAATCGATTCGGTATGTAGGAGATTTACAGGTCCTTTTGGGCCGAATCGATTCGCTGGGGCCGAATCGATTCGCTGTTGGGACCGAATCAATTCGGAGGGGCCGAATCGATTCAGAAATAGGGTTGTTGTGCGAGGTTTTTCTAGAGTTAGTTTCGCTCCGTTTCGTTTGAGTTTATCGATTGGGAACCTTCACATAAGTTATGAGATGTATGTTTTGGAGACTTTTAGGGAGTTTCCCTTATGATAAATTATTGGGGTCATATTGACTTATTCCGAGAAGAATATCGATTGGAGATTGTCGTATCGACTAGTGGGAAGTCCCATTATCATTGAGATTAATATTTGGAGATAATTATGGGTCTATAAGAGAGAGGCGGGATGCGCTTATCGATGTTGGACTTTTGGATTAAATCACAAATGTGATAGCATTTATATGTTGCTTGAATTGGGAGACTATTCATAATAATAGGTGTGATGGATGAGAAGGTTTCGAGGGAGTGATTGTATTGTGAAGAATCAGGGGATGATAAGAGAGTTAGCAATGGGTAGTATAATGAGAGTTATATACTATAAACGAATTTACTTCCTATACATACGGGCGTAATTTAGTATGTATACCTATATGGTGAAATAGTATATACCTTGTGTGATGGGTTGAATTTATATAATGTGATTGTATATATATATCTAGTGTTATTGATATATGTGTATATACTTATTGTGTGGGACACCCTCCAGGGCTATCATGCGAGGTTGCGCGATGTGGGTGAGGCCCCTGGCTTGAGGATCAGGGTGCGTATAGTTCATAGGTCATAGTCATCCACTATTTATTGTGTGATTTTATTTAGGGGTGAGAAGTCTTGGGTATGATTCGTTCTCACTTTTCGGTTAGGAACTATGACCGCTTACCATACATTGTGATTTGTTTTTATTACCATTGCAGTGTGATTAAAGTGAGTAATTCCTAGAAGATGATAGCATTGTAAAGTATTTTGTATATCCATGTGTGACTGGATTTTGGATATTTATCTATACGCTAAGTGTGTTATGTGTACTTGATTGTTAGGGTTGTATGGTTGTGCTTTATAACTAGAGTAATGTTAAAGACTCCTAAAAAGGTTTAGAGCATTATCTTATTTATGTGATTAGAGATTATTTCTCCTTAAATGTATTCGTAGTTATGTGTGGGGTACCGAGGGCGTAATGGATCTCAACGACCAATATTGTAAAGGAGTAGTGTATCGGGGGGATTCCTTGTTTGGATTTCGCTTGCGAGACATCCCACACACGAAACACAAAGCAATATTGGGAGTGGGGAGAAGTTGTAACAACCCAGGTTTTTGAGTGGCTATTTTATATTATTTTGCCCGATGGGCTAAATTTATAAAATAGGGGAACTTGGAGTAAATATTATTTCTCATGATATTTAGGGATAATATTTACTATGTTTTGTCTATTTACCATTATGAGAAGGTAAATAGCATTATACTGTAATATATTGCATCGTTGTATGTAAAACGACGGTTGTGACTCATAAATAAAGTGGAGTATAATTAACGAAGTAAAATGAATTTAGAACATAAAATTTGTTCACATTTTACCGAATGCCAAAATAGGGGGTGCGGTTGTTTTTAGACTAGTCGAGATAGTCGAAATAAGTGCCAAGTTGTATTTTTGAGATTTGGACACTTTTGTGGGTTATGACTCAATTAAGTGGTTACGAGTCATTTTAATTGTGTATTAACACTTAAAAGAGGGGCATTTATGTTTTAAGACCCGGTTAAGTCTCCCCACACCTTTATTTTCTCAATCTTGTATTATAAGCCAAGAGAGAGAGAGAGAAGAGAGAGCATGGGAGAAATAGGGGAAAAGAGAGAGAAATGGAAATTGAGGACGGATTTCGTTGCGACCGGAGGAGGATCCGATACTACAACCTCGAGGCAAGTTTCTTACTTGCTAAATATTGATTTAATGCGATAAATTGCATGTATAGTTAAGATTTGGAGATTTAAACCCTAAATGGGTTCTTTGTGGATTTTGATGATTTAACCCTTAAATCTTAGTTTTGATTTGATTTGAGGATAAATTATTTGTTATAAATTGTGTAGAAACAATTTGGGAGAGTTAGTTGTTGTTGATGAATGGATTAAATCAAGGATTTGGAGTTTTTAGAATTTTAGGGTTCTTCAACCCGTAGCTCAAATTGGGAAAAACTGCAGGACCGGATAAGGGGTAGGTTTCAGGTTGGGGAGACCGAATCGATTCGGGTTAAAACCGAATCGATTCGGCTATTACAGAATGTCAAGTTTGGCTCACCGAATCGATTCGGCGTTTAGGTGAATCGATTCGTAAGGGCGAATTGATTCGGCCCAAGGGGCGATTCGATTCGGTTACCCTGTTTTTGTGAGATTTTTCTAGTTTGATTTTTAGCCCTTTTTCTTTTAGGTCCAGGGTTTAGGGACCTTCCTTTGGGAAGTAATGGGGAATCCTAGAGGGTTATATTGGGTAGAATAATGTCCTAGGATAAAATGGGATAATTGGGCTTACTCCGAGGGATAATTTGTGTAGGTTAATATTCGAAAGATATAGGAAGTTAACCTAAAAATAAATTGGAGATAAGAAGATTACGTTGGGACTTTTGGGAGACAACTATTGATGAAGACTCACTTTGATGGTTCATGAAATTATATGAACTTTTGGAGGCTAGTTTGAGGATAATGGCGCTTCGGGTCTTAGGTCATTAATTAAAATATGACACTAAGAATAAGAAAGACATGCTAATATGTAGTACTAAAAGAAATAAGTACAAATGATTTTCAAAATGTAAAAATGAATGTTTTCAAAAAGGAAAAAGCAATATTTTTCATAAATGTTAATTTATGATCACACACGTCTCTAAATCGCTATCATAAGGGAAGTTGCGCGCGTGTGGTGAAGCCCCCTAGCTAATGAATGCAGGGTGGATATAGTCCCTAGGCCATATGTGTGTTTATTGTACTACGCTGGTTAGGAGATTCTGGGTGTGGTCTTGATTGTCCCGCAGGCATATGGCTGCTTCCCGACGTTGTTAGGTTCCCAGGTTGTCTTGTTTAATGGGCCCTGGAAGATGATAGCCATTTAGGGGAGCGTCTAGTGGGGAAACTCGAAGGGACGGTCTTAGATATGTTAAAGCAATCCATGATAATGAATTGACTTTAATTACATTTCTCGGATGGAAGAAGGGAAATGGGATATATGGTTTGGCTTCGGATAAATTTCCCGGATGGAAGAAGGGAGATGGAAGCATATGGTATTAAAAAGCATTTTTATGATAAAAAAGGGGCTTTTTGTATACACTTCCTGGATGGAAGAAGGGAAGTGGGATTTTATGAAAAAGGATAAAGCATTTTTATGATAATAAAACTTGCTTTAAAAAAATGTTTTTTTCCTGGATGGAAGAAAGGAAATAAAATTTGGTAAATAATGTTATGGAAATGAGATTAATTGGTATACATTTTATAAAATGAATTACCATATGTGTATATTCCTAAATAAATAAATAGGAATTACACCCCTAGGTTGTGGATGGATTTATTTATGTATCATTGAGTAGCTGTAGATGAAACCTCCCATGCATGCATATAAATTTATATATATATATATATATATATATATATATATATATATATATTAATTACGTGCTTAAGGTATAATGGATCTCGACGATAAACCTAGCCTAAGTAGTAGTGTATTGGGGGGGGGGGGTCCTTGTTTGGACTTCGCTTTGCGAGACACCCCACGCACGAATAGGGCATAGTGTTGAGACTGGGGAGAAGTTAGCCCTTAGTACTTAGGTTAACTAGAGCATCTCAGGATATTGCGCTAGGTTGTGCTTTTAGAATGAGAGGTGAGAAATATTATGTTAATTGCGAGAGAATTACGCACTTCACTGTCATGCATTTTAGTCACATGGAAATCATATCAAACCGGGCCCTGACTCGTCTATATTTCTTTGTTTTTGGACATACTCCTTGCCGCGCAGGTTCTCTACCGCATGGACACCCGTATTTACATTTCCATTTCGGTTGTCATGGAGCTATAGCATATTGCGGATGTTATAGGTTATTTGTGTTAGATACTTCTTTCCATTGTACTCTAGTTATGTTCAGTTTATTCTTTCGGGCGTGTTTCCCATGCATTGCACTCATTTATTACAATGTAATATTTAATGTGTAATACTCGGTCTAACTAATTGTATTGGTCTGTTCACCGATAGCTTATTCGGTGATTATTTATCTTATTGTCATTCTTTATCCGTTGATTTTTGATATCCACCGTTTTTGCAAATGGGATTGTCTAAGTATTTTTATTTTTCTTTAAAAATTTTAAATTTGACAGTCCGTTTGCTAAAATGATTGGTGGTTATCTCGTACTATTATTTTAATCGATAGTGATACTGAGGATGGACCATCTATGATTCCTGTGATTATTAGAGTATTGGGCTGGCCACCTATTATTTTAGTAGGCGGGTTGTCACAGATGGTATCAGAGCATCAGGTTCTAGAGTCCTTAGGAATCTATGCGGACGTATTTAACCTTTAGTGTTTCTTCTAACTTGATATAGAGCCCTAAGATTAAGTCGTTGATCTCTCTTGTGAAATTCCATTCTCCTGCTATGATATGAGAACCCTGAAAATCTTGTGCGCATTCGTGTGAGACTTGCAAATCGTCAGATGAAGGGCGTCAAGGGATGCCGTTGTGAAGTCCTCGTGAGATGTGATTACTAAGAGCTTTAAGTGGTAGTCGGGGATGAGGGCCGCTTTAGAGGCCGCTCCCTTCGTAGCATTATTTTATATTTCTACCATGACTACTGAGTACAGTATAGATAGAGTTTTCCAAGTACCGCTGCCAGTAGAGAGTGGTGCTAAGCTTGGGATTCCAGGCGACATTAAGTTGGAGTTGAGTGGTCCTTGATGAGGACCCCCTGTTAAAGCCCGGTCGGATGGAGAACGTGTAATCTCATTCGGTGAGAACATAAGGCTCGAGAGTTTTGGCCTAAAGAAGGGTATAAAAATGCCCAGGTGAAAAGATTGGAAGGAAATCTTTCACCCATAGAAGTAAGATTGGAATGGCGAATATGGTAGTCGCCTTATTTTGGTGGAATGGGAGGTTTTGCCCATAGAGAAACCTGTTAGATATTTTCAACAGTGAGTTTCTCTGGGATGTCAGGAATAATGAGAAAGTAGATTCTCAAATATTCACGTGAGGTTCGTTCAGAGGCCGACCGTGAATAAAGGGTGTTACGGTTAAGGAAGCTGTGCACCGAAATAAGGTTGGTACAAGGTACAGAGAGTCTTTTAATGGAAACGATAGGCTCATAAGTAAGTGTTACTAACACTTTTGGAAAAGTAGTGTTCATGGGACCCCAACGGTGGACATCCACCCGGGGAAGACTCATTGAACTAAGACCCGGGAGGCTAGTAGAATGTTCTCTTTGCTAAGGAACTTAAGGGAACTACTTGTTTTGATCTCGTCGATTGAAGATAACCAGCAAGGATGTGATGCCTAGTTGGGGCATTGATGGAAGTAGTTTGGTTCGGATAAGACTAGAATAATGTGTCTTGGAACCGTTAGTCGCGGCCATGGTGATTGGCAAGGATGTTTGTGGGAATCTCACCTTAGTTAAGGGTGGTGTATTCCTTATGATAAGATAGTGTAGTCTTGTATTAACCCTCGATTCGGGTATGTATATTGAGATTGTGGTAGTAACCATGTTATTATATAAAGGGCCTATAGGACTTCCATGGTAGGGAAGTTTTATATCTTTCATTCACTCGTTATATGGCGAGTGATGATACTTTAAAAGTATATGTGTGGTATGTGCTACTCGTATTATATGTATTTTACGAGTGGAGCTATTTTGGTTGGGTGGGAGTGATAGCAAGTGAATAAATCGCGAGGCTATCCTATTTCTAGTTCTAGAGAAGGACTAGTTGTTCTATAATATCTCTCTTGGATACAGGTTGAGACTTTATAGAGGTGGTTTATGGTATGTAGGTAGTTTTCATTTCTTATTTTGTTTGTTTATTTGATTGCTTACTTGATTTTCTTGTGTATGATGTTGCTTTATCTCCACGACCAACAAGTTAAGGGGATTGTGTCGGAGGGGTTCCTTATTTGGATTTCGCTTTGCGAAACACTCCGCTCATGAACCTTAACGACGTTGGGAGTGGAGAGATGCTATATTTATTTTCCTTTCTTTTCTTTCTTTTTATGGTTGAGTGATGGGTTGGAAGGTTTAGCCTAGAATCACGTAATTGAGTGATTAGAGGGCTAAGTTGATGTGTGACATATGAGCACTGTAATAGTTTTCCTCTGATCGATGTGGGGAAGACTAAGATATATGTGTGTATATTAGGATAAAGCATCGGTGGCATTTTACTGAAAGTAAATGCCAGGTTTGTTAAATTTTTAGTTAATTATGATGGTGAAACTTAAAAGTAGAAGTGAATTATTAGAGTTACGAGTTAGGGTCTTTAGCGGTCCCGATCATGTGTCTTCGACCATTACTTCTCGACAATCGACGATGCGAGACAGTAGTGTAACGGGAGGGTTCCTTGTTTGGATTTTGCCTCGGCGAGACGTCCCACGCATGAAACCGAGCTAATGTTGGAAGCCGGGAAAGGTCTTGGACACTAGGGACATAATTATTATAATATTAATACGACTCAATTAGGATATAGATCGACTTTAGGGTTATTAGGACATAAGGCCCTTAGGGAATGCGATATTTGTTTTTGACACAATGGGTTTGTGGGTTAACTCTAAGTGGAATTAGGTTCCTAGAATGAAGAGGTATAGGATCTCGAGTGATTCAGAACATTAGGTCGTAGATGGTGGGGCCTCTCGTAGATAGAGTGTTACGTTGATAACCTATATTTCGGGGAGTTAAAAGGAGGAGTTGACTTTTACTCCTGTACTCGTGTTGTTAAGATCGAGAGTGGATTTAACGAACGAGTCTTTGCCAGGAACGGGAAGTATTAATATGGGATCATGGACCCATTGTTTATGCGTCTCATAAACTTAACCTTCGTGAGAAGTGTTATCCCCCGCTTGATTTAGGGTTCGTAGCGGTAGTATTCGCCTTAAAGAATTAGAGGCACTACTTCCTGGGCAGGAATTTGGGTCTTTTTATGAGCAACAAGTTGGAGTTCGTAAAGGACTATTAATTGGGTATTCACTTTCACTAAGGAAATGCGAAGGGAGTAGTAGATGCGCCGGGTAGAAAACCGTCGGAGAGATTAGTTGAGGCATGGAAGGCCTAGTGGAATGTGCCTAACCGAGGGGACACTATGGTAAGAGCGTTCACGTCAGTGTTGACCAATTCACCTACTAGTGAGAAGAGACTAGTGGTGTAACGGTGAAGGATGGGAGTAGTAGCTTTTATGGATCATTTTTCCGTACAATAGTTCGGATCGTTTCCTATAAGCATCGTGCCGTGTGTAGCGTAGTGTAGTTGGCTATGTGCCTTGCCTATCCATTGGAAGGGAGATAGTGAATGGTATATTTCTTGGACTTGGAGTGGTTCAGGAACATTTCTTTAAGGATTGGGATCATTGAGCCGTATACTTTCAAGGGCTCCGCCAATGCGAATAGGAGTAAGTAGTGTTGGGGTGAGCGATTATAAGTTAGTGTAGTTATTCCCTAGTAAGGGTGTAACGTATTTCGGGATGTAAGGTAATTTGTGCTGAGATATGTAGGTATCTCCTTCCGTAGTAGAACGATAGGATCGATAGTTCATGAGGAACAATTTGGTGCTATGTTAGAGCATGATGATGTGGACTAAGATCGAATAGTAATGACCTTAGTCCGAGTCCCATGGGGATGCCGCACTGCCGAGGGGTTTGCTATTATGATAGCACGATAGTTTGGTATAGTATACCCTTGTTATGATTATGGGGTACGCCTGAATTTTGAGGGAAAAATTCCCTTCTAAGGGGGGGGGGGGAGTATGTAACAACCCAGGTTTTTGAGCGGCTATTTTATATTATTTTGCCCAATGGGCTAATTTTATAAAATAGGGGAAGTTGGAGTAAATATTATTTCCCGAGAGATTTAGGGATAATATTTACTATGTTTTGCCTATTTACCCTTATGACAAGGTAAATAGAATTATATTGTAATATATTGCGTCGTTGTATGTAAAACGACGGTTGTGACTCATAAATAAAGTGGAGTATAATTAACGAAGTAAAACGAATTTAGAACATAAAATCTGTTCACATTTTCCCGAATGCCAAAATAGGGGGTGCGGTTGTTTTTAGACTAGTCGAGATAGTCGAAATAAGTGCCAAGTTGTATTTTTGAGATTTGGGCACTTTTTGTGGGTTATGACTCAATTAAGTGGTTACGAGTCATTTTAATTGTGTTTTAACGCTTAAAAGAGGGGCATTTATGTTTTAAGACCCGGTTAAGTCTCCCCACCCCTTTATTTTCTCAATCTTGTATTAGAAGCCAAGAGAGAGAGAGAGAAGAGAGAGCTTGGGAGAAATGGGAGAAAAGAGAGAGAAATGGAGATTTGAGGCCGAATTTCGTTGCGACCGGAGGAGGATCCGATACTACAACCTCGAGGAAAGTTTATTACTTGCTAAATATTGATTTAATGCGATAAATTGCATGTATAGTTAAGATTTGGAGATTTAAACCCTAAATGGGTTCTTTGTGGATTTTGATGATTTAACCCTTAAATCTTAGTTTTGATTTGATTTGAGGATAAATTATTTGTTATAAATTGTGTAGAAACAATTTGGGAGAGTTAGTTGTTGTTGATGAATGGATTAAATCAAGGATTTGAAGTTTTTAGAATTTTAGGGTTCTTCAACCCGTAGCCCAAATTGGGAAAAACTGCAGGACCGAATCGATTCAGCCCTAGGGGTGAATCAATTCGGATAAGGGGTAGGTTACAGGCCGGGGAGACCGAATCAATTCGGGTTAAGACCTAATCGATTCGGCTATTACATAATGTCAAGTTTGGCTCACTGAATCGATTCGGCTTTTAGGCAAATCAATTTGCAAGGGCGAATCGATTCGTCCCAAGGGGCGAATCTATTCGGTTACCTTGTTTTTGTGAGATTTTCCTAGTTTGATTTTTAGCCCTTTTTCTTTTAGGTCCAGGATTTAGGGACCTTCCTTTGGGAAGTAATGGGGAATCCTAGAGGGTTATATTGGGTAGACTAATGTCCTAGGATAAAATGGGATAATTGGGCTTACTCCGAGGGCTAATTTGTGTAGGCTAATATCCGAAAGATATAGGAAGTTAACCTAAAAATAAATTGGAGATAAGAAGATTACGCTGGGACTTTTGGGAGACAACTATTGATGAAGACTCACTTTGATGGTTCATGAAATTATATGAACTTTTGGAGGCTAGTTTGAGGATAATGGCGCTTCGGGTCTTAGGTCATTAATTAAAATATGACACTAAGAATAAGAAAGACAGCTAATATGTAGTACTAAGAGAAATAAGTACAAATGACTTTCAAAATGTAAAAATGAAGGTTTTCAAAAAGGAAAAAGCAATGTTTTTCATAAATGTTAATTTATGATCACACACGTCTCTAAATCTCTATCATAAGGGAAGTTGCGCGCGCGTGGTGAAGCCCCCTAGCTAATGAATGCAGGGTGGATATAGTCCCTAGGCCATATGTGCGTTTATTGTACTGCGCTGGTTAAGAGATTCTGGGTGTGGTCTTGATTATCCCGCAGGCATATGGCCGCTTCCCGACGTTGTTAGGTTCCCAGGTTGTCTTATTTGATGGGCCCTGGAAGATGATAGCCATTTAGGGGAGCGTCCAGTGGGGAAACTCGGAGGGACAGTCTTAGATATGTTAAAGCAATCCATGATAATGAATTGTCTTTAATTACATTTCTCGGATGGAAGAAGGGAAATGGGATATATGGTTTGGCTTCGGATACATTTCCCGGATGGAAGCATATGGTATTAAAAAGCATTTTTATGATAAAAAAATGGGCTTTTTGTATACACTTCCTGGATGGAAGAAGGGAAGTGGGATTTTATGAAAAAGGATAAGGCATTTTTATGATAATAAAACTTGCTTTAAAAAAAATGTATTTTTCCTGGATGGAAGAAAGGAAATAAAATTTGGTAAATAAGGTTATGGAAATGATATTAATTGGTATACATTTGATAAAATGAATTACCATATGTGTATATTCCTAAAGAAAGAAATAGGAATTACACCCCTAGGTTGTGGATGGATTTATTTATGTATCCTTGAGTAGCTATAGATGAGACCTCCCATGCATGCATACACATTTATATATATATTAATTACGTGCTTAAGGTCTAATGCATCTCAACGATCAACCTAGCCTAAGTAGTAGTGTATCGGGGGGGGTTCCTTGTTTGGATTTCCCTTTGCGAGACACCCCACGCACGAATAGGGCATAGTGTTGAGACTGGGGAGAAGTTAGCCCTTAGTACTTGGGTTAACTAGAGCATCTCATGATATTGCGCTAGGCTATGCTTTCAGAATGAGAGGTGAGAAATATTATGTTAATTGCGAGAGAATTATGCACTTAACTATCATGCATTTTAGTCACATGGGAATCATATCAAACCGGGCCCTGACTCATCTATATTTCTTTATTTTTGCACATACTCCTTGCCGTGCAGGTTCTCTAACGCATAGACACCCGTATTTACATTTCCATTCCGGTTGTCATGGAGCTATAGCATATTGCGGATGTTATAGGTTATTTTTGTTAGACGCTTCTTTCCATTGTACTCTAGTTATGTTCAGTTTATTCTTTCGGGCGTGTTGCCCATGCATTGCACTCATTTATTACAATGTAATATTTAATGTGTAATACTCGGTCTAACTAATTGTATTGGTCTGTTCACCGAAAGCTTATTTGGTGATTATTTATCTCATTGCCATTCTTTATCCGTTGATTTTTGATATCCACCGTTTTTGCAAATGGGATTGTCTAAGTGTTTTTCTTTTACTTTCAAAATTTTAAATTTGACAGTCCGTTTCCTAAAATGATTGGTGGTTATCTCGTACTATTATTTTAATCGACAGTGATGCTGAGGATGGACCATCTATGATTCCTGTGATTATTAGAGTATTGGGCTGGCCACCTATTATTTTAGTAGGCGGGTTGTCACAGAAGTTTAGTCCTTAGTACTCAGATTTATATGTTGTAGTGAAACAAGGATGGATGAGAATAAACTGGAGTAATATATTAATTAATTGGATGATGTTATATGCATCGTACACTGAGGGCATAACGAATCTCGACAATCAACAGTGTCAAGGAGTAGTGCATCGGGGGAGGGGTTTCCTTATTTGGATTTTGCTTGCGAGACGTCCCCGTACAAAACGCAGTGGAGTGTTAAGAATTGGGAGAAGTTTAGCCCTTAGCATTTAGATGATATTAGCTCGTGTAGTTAATAACTAGAATCCGCTAAATTCTAGTAAGAGATATGTATATGTATATTTTTAAGTTAAAATAATTTTAGACGAACGTGGGGTAAGTTAGGATAGGCAGTTTATGATTTGGTTTTAGATATTGGTTAGTTAATTGAGGATCATGTGCAAATGTTTAGGTGCGCGCACTAGTTGAGGGGTGAGTTGGATTTTTTCTGGAGAGTGCGAGTCCACCTTAAATCATGTTATAATGCATTTATAATTATTATGCATTTTAATGCACTTGCTAAAAATGTTTTCACACCTCGGGCTATGACCCGTTTATATTTTCTTCTTGCTCTATATATTGTATTATTTTAGGTGTTCCTCCTCAAGGACGCCATTCTACCCAGTGTATTCTACTACACCAAATCTGCCGAATTGTCAAGGTCATTGACCTTGACAAATCCAACTTGTCAAGGTCAATGACCGTGACATTTCGAGGCGAGACAACTTTTTTTGTTACGGTCATGTCACGGTCGTGTCGCGGTCCATGACCGTGACACGTTTGTCACGGTTATAAACCATGACAAAGCCATGACCCTTTTAAAAAAATTGTCATGGTCAATGACCGTGACAATTCTAGGCAGAATTTAAAAAAAATCTGCTGGGCAGTATGGCCACTGCCACTGCCCAGCAGTATATTTGTACCTGTTATAGCAACGTTGTACCTGTTCCAAACATCATATATCCAAACAAACTAAAGATAATGCAAATATATATTCAAAATAGAAACTATTTAAGAATAAACAACATCACCATCAATTATCTCAAATCTACAAATTATTTGCATGGAAAAGAGATTTTGTACCGCGATGCTCGGGGACACCTCCTTATCCTTCGCTTCTCGTCCGAATAGCCACATAAGTATAGAGCATATGTGGCCTACCCTTAGGGACACTCCCTGTCCCCTGAATTGAAATAAAGTAAAATTAGTATCCGCCCCTCAAATATAGATAAATATAAATCGTAATTGAAATCGAAATTGACATATAAATATAAATACAATACCTGTAGTGTCACTCAAACAGCTAACTTGAGCTCATATGGAACCTCCTTCCAGCTAATGTACCCCGGGCAATCGTGTCAAATATAATTCTCTTCATATCTAAACACTAAGAAATACCATAATCCTATGGAGTTATGCGTTGCAAATTCCTTCCAACCGTTGTGTAGCCAAAAATCAGCAGTTGAAGTTGTCAATTCCACCTTTCAATGGTCTCCCATGTTTTGCTAGAAGTTCCAAGTGGTGGGGTATGAAAAGTGGAATTGACAACTTCAACTGGTGATGTTTGACTACATAACGGTTGGGAGGAATTTGCAGAGCATCGCTCCATAGGATTATGGCATTTCTTAGTGTTCGGATAGACGAAGAGATTCAGTCTCCTCTCCACAAATAGGACACCCCAAATAACTATGTACTAATCACCTATTAAAGGTAAGAAGCGTATATTCATGGATTAGTATAAACAAAACTTAGATGTAGTTGGAATATTTATGTATTAATCTCCTCTCCACACACGCACACTACACAAGAGTGAAAATGATAAAGTGCAGATCAATTAAAAGCATTAAAAATGGATGTTTCGGTACAAATTGAAATATTTATTACAAATTGAAAAATTGTTTCAAATTCGGGTTATCATTAAAAATGGATTGATATTCGGTAGGAGCAGCCAAGTCATCCACACTACTATTTAGACGCCTTGGCGCATGTTGGACAATTGACCACGGCTCGTTGTTGATATACTCTGAGTAAAACACTTGCTTAACCTTTTGAAATGCACAAATAAATGGCTCATCGCTCATGTGGTCGTTGCTCTTCAACTTGGACAAGTCAACCATGATCAAATTGGTGATAGGATCAACTTTACAAGCATTTTTATCCTCAACTCTTACCCATTCACAGTAAAATACAACCTCTTTGAAGCTTATATAATCCAATTCAAATATATTTTGGATTACACCATAGTAAGTCATTTAAGCTTCAATGAGGTTTTTATCTTTTGCGCTCGCTCGAAAGAAAGTAAGAGCCTTGTATGAAATTCTCGAGTTCTGTACATTTGTACTTTCCTCGTACACTTTAGTGCCGAAAATGTAACCATTCAATCGATACTTTTTGTACTCTTGTGCCACGAACAAGGGTCCAGTGGCTAGACGAGCAAGCCTTGATGTCGCATCACCCATCTTTAGGAGCTGAGAATATAGATAAATTAATTATATTAGTGGTAAAATTTGAGTGTAATGTAACGTTATATAACGACTGTTTTCATTATAATTACCTCTTGTGTCAACCATAGCCTAAATTCGCTGTCTGATTGTACCATTGTTTTTCGTCTTTTATTGTTCTCACAGGCTTCATATTTACTGCATATTACAAAATTAATCATGTATAAAATAATCTAAAATACTGTTAAACATTATAATAATTGAAACTTACTTTTTCCATTCTTCGACATCTTCATGTGTGTCAAATAGATAACGAGCTACTTGTTCATGTTGCAAACTCGTTAATTTCACTCGTTTTCCCATCACATTACCACCATCATCGACGAATTCATCAGTGTCATCAACGCTGGTCGAGTCAGGCATATATTCCCGAGTATATATTGATGACTCCACGGTGATGTATTCCTCTGCAATTGATCCTGCAATATATCGCGTATTCTTGACGTAATCTTTAAAAACTTTCATCAATCTTTCAAACGGATACATCCACCGATATCTAACTGGACCACAAATAAGTGCCTCGTCGCATAGGTGTACCAACAAGTGAACACTTATGTCAAAGAATGCTGGGGGAAAGTACTTCTCCAATACACAAATCGCTTCGTTCACAGCCAATTTTGCGGCCACCATGTGTTCTCGATTCACTACCTTCTCACACAAGAGGGAGAAGGTAATACTAATTTGCATAATATCCCTACGCAAATCCTTGTGCTTGGAGAAACAGTGCTTAAACAATAGAGGAATCAATTGCATGATCACATGCCAATCGTGGGACTTACACTTATGTAAATCATGAGTAGCATAATTCACAATCCTTTGCAAGTTGGACGAAAAAGTAGATGGGCCCTTCAAATTATATATTGTGTCTAGAAGCACCTTCCTTTCCCCACTCGTCAAAGTAAACACACCAGGGGGAATTATTGTCCTTCCCCTACTATCTTCTTTCAACCATAGTTGTGGCTTAAGTTTTAACGTTTTAAGGTCTTTTCGTGCATTTTCTCCATCCTTCGAATGACTCCCCCCAAGGCAAGTACCCACAATATGTTCAGCGAAGTTCTTCTCTGCATGCATCACATCCAATACATGGCGCACCGGGTTATTCTTGCAATAAGACAAGTCAAATAAAATTGACCTCCGAGACCATGCCTTTCTTATCTCAGTTTCATTCCCAGTTGGGGTCTTCTTATGCTTGACATTCTTAAATTTGGGATTCTTACCTGACATATTTGGGCCACATTCAGAAGATTTACTTTCAATTTCTGAACCCGAAAGTTGTCTCTGCGGTAGCCTATGTTCAACTCCGCCCAATAAAAAATTGGAACCTTTCTCAAATCTGATACTATGAGCTGGGGGTAAAAACCTCCTGTGGCAATTGTATACATTTTTTAAGCTAGAGGATAGACGAAGAGATTCAGTCTCCTCTCCACAAATAGGACACCCCAAATAACCATGTACTACACATCTGGTAATGTCCCATAAGCTGGAAAATCATGAATTGCTCACATCAACATAGCTTTCAGCGTAAACTCTTCTTTTCTAAAAGAGTCAAATGATTGCACACCCTCTTCCCACAACTCATTTAATTCTTCTACCAAAGGAGCCAGGTAGATATCAATGTCATCACTTGGTGCCTTTGGCCTAAGTATCAACAAAGCCATCATCGAAAATTCAGGTCTCATACACTGTGAAGGAGGGAGGTTGAGTTGGGCTAGGATCACTGGCCATACACTCTGATTGGTGCTTAGATTTCCAAATGGATTGAAACCATCTGTTGATATAGCCAAACGAATGTTGCGTTGATCTCGAGCAAAATTGGGATACTCAAAATTCATCCTCGGCTAGGCAGTAGAATAAATAGGATGACGCATGATATTACCCCCTACTTCTTCCCTAGCATGCCAATTCATTGCCTCTGCAATCCATGGTACTGTGAAAAATCACTTTAATCTAGGCCCAACGGGAAAATATTTCAATACTTTTTGAGGCACTTTTGAGCTTGTGCCTTCCTTACTAGTAGATTGGACATATCTAGGTTCATCGCATACCGGACAACGATCGAGATTTTCATACTCCTTTCGGTATAGTATGCAGTCATACACACAAGCATGAATCAATTTATACTTCATTCCCAAACCTTTCAAACTGTTCTTCATAACAGGATAGCTATTTGGAAGTGTATTCACCTTGGGTAATAAGCCCTTCACCCATTTCAGAATTCCCATCACGCTATTGCCAGACAAACCGTACTGCGTCTTCAAACTGTGCAAACCAACCATGGCATGTAAAGTTGTTTGATCTTTCTCACAGCCAGAGTATAACGGTTGGGTCGCCTTAAATTTTAAACTTTGGTAGTTATCGCCAAGTTTTATCGTGTTATCTTCACGAGCACTTGAATCTTCTACATCATCAGTAACCTCATTCTCCTCTGCTTCATAAACTCCGTATGCATCATCAACTAAATCCTCCAACATATTATGATCTACGTCGTCCCCTTCTACGTCTATTCTAATTGTTGAAGGGTGTTGTGAAGGTTGGTCGGGGACAAAAGGAACTTTCAATTCACCATGAAAACTCCAAAATCGATAACTATCTTGCATACCCGATCTTAACAAATGTAGTTCAACTGTTTTCCACTCAAACACCTTACCATTATTACACCTAGCACACGAACACGGAAACTCTTCATCATTACGACATCTCTTTGCATATTTCACAAATTCGTTAGCACCTCTGCGAAACACATCCCCCATTCTATTAGTCTCACCCATCCACTCTTTGTATTTTAGATATCCCATCACAGCTACCACAACTAAACACCTATTAAAGGTAAACAAAACTTAGATTTATAGTATGTTTTATTTAATTATCCCATCATTTAATTATACTATTAAAGGTTAAGTGGTCCTATCCCATTCAAGACTGCATTTTTCTGTAATATACTTAACAGCTCATGCACATTGTTACGATTTGAAAAAAATTCGACAGCATATCCCCGTAGTTCTCCAAGTACACGACGTAGATTGGCAGGTGTGAGTGTTATTTCAATTGGTCAATTGAAATAACAGTCACACTTGTCAATCTAGTATGTACCCAGAGAACATTAAGATACGACTGCAGAACTTTCTCCAAAAGTAACAACTTTAAGCCAATAAGAATATTATACATAAATTATACAGTCTCAAACTGTCCAAACGGGACAATTCGAGAGATCTCATTATAGGGGTAATGACTCTCGAACGGGTCTAAGGGCTATTGAATGCGTACGCATAAGAACTAGAAGGCTAGTATCTATGCGCACTATATTTAATTTCAAGTATGTTTCATATAATGGGTTAATTCAAATACAAAAATAAATTCATGGGTTAATTCAAATACAAAAATAAATTCATGGGTTAATTCAAATACAAAAATACAAATTCATGGGTTAATTCAAATACACACACACACACACACACACACACACACCTCCCTCCACCCCCCCCACTCACCACATACACACACACACACACCTCCCTCCACACCCCCCACTCACCACACACACACACACACACACACACACACAATAGCCCCCCCCCCCACACACACAGTAGTGACTCTCTATTTAAAATAATCTCAATGTTAATTTCATGTATTGAATTTCTACTATTGTTTTGTGCTTTTTATAAATCATATTCAATGTTAGATATGTGTTTTGTTAAGATATCTAAGCTGTACCTTCAAGTTTAAGTCTAAAATAATCAACCTAAAGTTGTGGTTCATAAAGTATTATCACAAATATAAACTAAGAGTGATAAAATAACTTTGAGGCATATAAATTAATTGTGACAAAGTAAGATTATGCACCAGAACCTAAAATTTTAAAAAAGTGTTTTTATTTAAACCCCACTTTTCTTTCTATAACTCCTATTTTATTAAACTTTAAATATAATTAGGGGTGTATAGAAAGAAAAGTTAAATAGGAATAAAAACAACATTTTTAAAATATGAAGGGCTCACCAATTTGATCTAATTTTTCAACAACATAGACTAAATGATCTTTATTATAAGACAATTACTACAAATTTATGCGCATCGCCCGAATTCAAAAAGTAATTTAATGACTAAAGTAATACTTTTTTTTAACTTTAGTTATTCACCACAAATCTTAAAAAATATTTTATTTTTCATACTTTTAGCAACTTCGGATGCCATTTTAACCCTTATTGTAGTTTTTTAGTTTTCATGCTTTTATTTGATGGAATAGGTACAACTGTCAACCGCAAATCAGGAATTGATCCAATTTCCATGCTCTGTTTAACTATATCCATCCGTGGTGTATCCTTTGAGCTATATCCCTTTACTTTGCATTTAGATTGATTTTCTTTTGGTTACCTCTTAAGTTTGTCATTCATTAGGTATTGCATTACCAAAGATCAAAGTTTTGGGCATACATGATTCTAAAAACCAAAATTTGTACTGAATATAGATCAATTTAACAAAATTTGTCAATAAAAAAATGCAAACACCTAGAGAAATCGAAAAGAAATGAAGATAAATCTATTGCACAATTTACATCCCGTCACAAATTTGAGTTACCCCACCCCACCCTGCCCCACCCCCTACCCCCACCCTGCCCCCACCCTACCCCCACCCTGCCCCACCCCACACACACGCACATATATACACACATACACACACAAACATATATATAAATGGAAGAGAGAGAGAGAGAGAGAGAATTAAACCTGAAAGTAGAGAGAGAGAGAGAGAGAGAGAGAGAGAGAGAGCGTCGAGAGAGAGAGAGAGGGAGGGAATGGCAGGAGGGAAAAAAGAAGGGGGAAAGGGTTTTTGCTAGAAACATTGTCACGGTCGTGTCAAGGTCAATGACCGTGACAATTCTTTGTCACGGTCGTGTCAAGGTCAATGATCGTGACATAAAACGCGTGTTTTTTGTCACGGTCAATGACCTTGACAAGGGTGGCCGGCTTAAAGGTGACAATTTTGTCATTTTGGTGTAGTGTTCGTGGAGCTGTAGCATTTGTGAACTATTGAGGGATTTTGTTATAATCGTATCCTATCTTTTGTGTATCTAGATTAGGATTCAGTTTGTATATCGAGTTTACACCCAAGTTTTGTAATTATAGCACTTTTATATTTCTCTTTAGGATCATTGTATTGTCTGTGACCCGACAGCATATTCGGGTATTCTATTTGGTGAACTTAAGTTGTAATTTAGAATTACTTCTTTTTATTATCATCGTGGGTATATGATATCATGTTTACTAGTTATTTTGTTATTGGTTCATTATTGTTTTATATGTTTTAAAAAAAATTGTCACCCTCTTTTTATAGTATCGGGTAGTTAGCTATGTTTATTTTGGTATCGTCAGTTGATGCTGAGAATGATCCACTTGAGATTCCTCATTTATTTTAGTATAGGGCTTGCCACCCATTATTATTTTAAGCAGGGTGTCACATCAACTTCGAAAAGCCAAAATCTAAACCTTAGAGTATAAACCGTTGAACCTCAACCTTTACATGCAAACACCTATTGTGCAAACAACTATAAAATATTGTTATTATAATGCCCCTGACCTATCATATTCTCTTACCTATACCCATTGGTATAGTATGACGAAATTCATTGTCTGAAATGAACCTCAAACTATGAGATCATATAAAAACTATGTCACTAAAACCCCTATTTCGATACACGATACATGCAAAAGCTTGTAAAAATGCCTATTAACATCAAAAATCTCCTTTCAGTTATATTCCAGGTTATGATGTTATCCCTTATCTGAGTATGTTATATCATTAAGCCCGAGATGACCGACCTTTGTCAAGTATAGACTCATGGACCATCTTTCCAAATATGCTACATACGCTAGATGACATACGTACTATGAGATTTTGAAACTTTAAGATATTGAAATTTCGAGGACGAAATTTATTTAAGGTGGGTCGAATTATTAATTTTAAAGCCAAATAGCAATTTCAATAATTTGTATGTACTTGTATTAATAATTTTTTTAGTACTTTAAGTATTTTAGTCAAAATCCCAACGCGACATCATCGGTAAGACTCGAATATAAAGATGGAGTAGTTATTTAATAGTTTATTAAAATACCCATTAAAAAATAAAAATAAATTAAACTTACAAATATTTTTGTGATTAAAATGGAAATACCCTAAACTATAACCCTTACCCTTACTATACATATAAGCCCGACCTTATTTTTTGATTTTGTTGGTTTTAAAACCTACTAACAAATTCTCTATCTGAGGAAAAACCAAAACCCACAACTCGATTCCCCCTTCACTGTTACCCCTGTCGACTTCCCTCTCCTCCTAGCCCCAACCCATCGTAGTCAATCTGCCCCTCTCCCCTGACCTCACCGCCAGACCCGCCTTCTCCCCCTCTTCTCTGTCAAGCCGCCATCGACCTGCTCTCCTTCTTCTTTATCTATTTTTTTTTACTTTCTTTCTACCATGGTTATATTAGGGGTATGTGTGTGTGTGTGTGTGTGTGTGTGTGTGTGTACGTGTGGGTGTGTGTACAATTTACCTGACCACCACCCATTTCCATGGTGGTGGCCGGTGACCAACACAACCCCAAACATGGGTGTGTCTTTACAGTTCAGTTTTTTATATACATATACATACATACATACATATATGGATTTGAGATTGTTATTATATTGTTTTTTTATTTTATTCGAATTCCATTTCGTTTCGGTTTGGATGTTCGGGGAGAGAAATCGTAATTTGGTATTAGTTGCTGTGATTTTTGTAATCCTAATAATCGTAAACATGAAACCCCGACACGTACGATTATTCATACATGTTTTATTTTTATTTTTATTTTTATTTTTTTATTATTTGGATCCCTGGACAAATTTTTCTACATACTGTCCCTTTCTATTAAAAATATATTTTAACGATTATTATACCAAATGACTCGAGGTTATGTCATCGTGGTAACCCAAGATTATATTATGAAGTCATATTATGATTTTGTAGGTGTTAGGATGCTTAATTGTTTTGCTGGTTCATTTTGAAAGTGGCACGACCACTGGATTATCGTCCAAATAAGGGGGAAGTTTTCAACTTTTTTTCTAAAATTATTTTGTGTCACGAACATTAATTTTATACTCACCGTAATAATATTGACTTTCGAATAATATAAAATATGGTCAACGGGGAATAGTAAACACTAACACAATATCGGATTAGAACTAATATTTTAATCGATTTAATTAAATAATTAATCTCAAATCAACTAAGAAAATTATTAATTTTGAAATCATCTATCGGGACGATACCCAAAAAAAAGATCTTTTCGTTCGTATAAAATTGTGGATTTTGTTCCAATAGTCAAATTAAATATTTGATGGATTAACATTTTAATCAAATATAAATTGTTGCTTATTTAAACTAACTGAATTCTTTTTATTTTATATAAAGAACATTTTCCCAGAAAAATTGTATTATTCAAATATCGAGTTGCCATAAACGTAGTATTCTAATTTACAAATATTACTTATTTCGTCAACAAACTAATTACTGCAACTTAGAATTATATACGGAATTCATGCTTGTCATAGGATGAATTTAATTTCATTTATCGAACGACGTTAGATGTCCTAAACTCGAATCATTTCCCCTAAACACTGATGGAACCATTATAATTTCAACCCTCGAGCCAATAACTATGAGAACTGGAATGCAACAACGAAAGATGCGTGAATAATAACAAAAAGCTCGTAAACACCAGTAGGTGGTTCTATTTCACTATTATACCTTGAACTTATGTATTTCATATTACTGTTTTTTATATCACTATGTGATAGCTTTGAACTCGTATTATCATTTATGAACTCTTTTGATAGTTCAACTGTACTGTGAATATTATTTCAATCTGTTATCTAATTAAATTCAAGCCAGCCCCAATCCTGACAACCTATTTGATTTAGGTAAATTATCCGGATTGCAGTACACCACTGTATCTCATTAAACAATGATTTAAAGTGTTTCACCTATTGCAGTATATATCCTGCATGTTATTAAACTTTGATTTCAATTATCTAATTTTCATCTTAGCCTGCCATTGTACAACTATTATCAATAAAACCTTTAGTAGCACACCGTATAATCCAGGGATTAGACTCGGTAAACCCCCGGTAAATCTAATTGGCCTGAAGGACTCAGATGTTGAGTGCCTTGTTTTTATATTTACTATACGTATGAGTGCCGCTCTAGCTAATTGTGGGTACCTCGATTTGTCACTTTAGCCCAGACGAGTAGCCCGATTAAATAAGACCCAAAGTCTAAAGGCCCCGCGCATCTTCTAATTCAGTTGTGACTTATTCAATTCCTAAAATCTCTCAAGGAGATATTCTAGGGATCATAGACTGGCGTGGGGGAGTCCAACACCCCCACTCTCCGAAAAACAGCATGTATATAATAAACCCTCAGCTCGAGGAAAAGGGCATGTATTCTTTTCTGTAAACACTCCCCGGAGTAAAAAGAAATAAAATACTGAAAGCACCACCGTGGACGTAGGCCTTCTTACCGAACCATATATATCTTGTGTTATGTGTGATTGTTATTCTTTCAAGTTCTTTACGTATTTTTGGTGATTGCCTTTGCTTGTTATTTTGTATTGAGTTTAATTGTCACCACAATTGGTGTCGTTTGTGGCAAGCGTTTGTTTTCCTTTAAGAAAGCCTTCACCAAAAATAATTTGGAATGTCTGGTCACAGTAGCAATGCCCCTCAAGTAGGGATATTCAAGAGAAGTCTTGCCTTCGTAGGATCAGATCTGAATTTCGATGCTCAAATCCTTGGGCTCACCCAGAACGGCAAGCCTTGGAGGAAATCCAAGGGCTAGCCAGGTCCACACAGGTCTCCAGGCTAATCGACGCCTATGAGGCCAAGCTCTAGGATCAAGAGGAGGCCACTTGTAAGAAAGAAGCTGAGAATGTGCGCCTTAAAAGAAGATTGGAGAGAATGAAGAGAGAACTTCATCGTAACACCAGGCAACGTCAATACCGTAATCCTAGACCTCAGGCGAGCAAGTCTCACAACCGAGGAAGGAGCCCTAGATGTGGATCTCAAAGACTTGAGGGACACATGTCAGATGATGACTTGCTCGAGCAACAGTAACCAGCTCGCCGTTATAGGATTCCAACTCGAGGAAATGATGACATACAGAATTTGGTCCAAAGAGAAATGGACCAACACCCAGCACATCAGGGTGCCAAATCGACCAGAGAGCTAGCCAGGTGAGCTCTCAGGACCCAGATGAAGTCCCCTTTCTCAAGGGAAATAGAATAAGAAGAATAAGAATAAGAAGAAGAAGAAGAAGAAGAAGAAGCCCCCAAGAAGTTCACAATTACCAGGTTCAAGATCTACGATGGAAAGACTGACCCTATTGACAATGTGAGGCAATACAGACAGGCCATGACCCTCTGAAACCATATGGATGCATTAATGTGCTAGATATTTACCTCGATCTTGCACAATGTGGCCCTAATGTGGTTCGAAAGACTCCCTTACAGATCCATTAGGAGCTTTGAGTCCCTGGCATAGCTCTTTATAGCTCGCTTTATCACTAGCTGCTCCCATCTGAAAAGGATGGATGCCTTGTTAACGATGAAGAAAATGCCTCAGGAAAACCTCATGGATTACGTGAAAATATATTGGGAATTATTCAATGAGGTCTAGGACTACTCAGAGCAGGTTGCGGTGGCATCCTTTAAAATTGGCCTACCTAACTCCGGCCTCTTGTACCAGTTCCTCACCAAGAAGGAGTCCACGACCATTGACGACCTAATGGCTCGCATTAAAAAATATGCCAAGGTTGAGGATATAATCCACGTAAGTGTAGGGGAAAATGGTCACGCGAAGTTCGCTGGTAAGACCAACGACAAAGCTGAGAACCCGAACAAATGAGGCAAAAATGGGGGCAAAAGTGGCTCCAAGAGCGGAAACAAGAATGATGCTTTAAAAGCATTTCAGGCAGTGAACATTGTCTTTAAAGAACCAATCTACAAGATCCTAGCAAATATTAAGGACGAGCCATTCGTCAAGTGGCCCATAAATATGGGAGGAGATCCCTCAAAGAGGAATAACACGCTAAGATGCGCTTTTCACAAGGAAGGTGGGCACAAAACTGAGCATTGTAAAGCTCTCAAGTCTCACCTTGAAGAATTGGCCCAGACTGGGCACCTGAATGAATTTGTGGAGAAGAAGGTAGAGAAGGTCGCTGTCAATGGAGATAAAAGACCCAACAACGTGCTCGAAGAGGATACCGTCCATGAGTTCGTAGTGATTCATGAGGGCTCGGACATAAAGAAGTTTTAAGGAAACGTAGCTCGAATGGAAGTAAAAATGCTTACAGCAGTAATGCAAGCTTTTCAAATCGATCCAGCTAAAACAAAGATAGGAAAGCGTTGGCGAGCAGATGATGTTGACTACAACAAACACATTGTTTTCACAAATGAAAATCTGGTGGGAGTAAGGACCCCACATCATGATGCCTTGATTATTACACTCAGGATAGGTAATTACGATGTCGACAAGTTGCTCGTCGACCAGATTAGTTCACCCGAAGTAATGTATCTCGACCTATTCAGAAAGTTGAAGTTAAGCATCGTCGACTTAAAAGAAGCCTCTGTCCCTCTGGTCAGCTTCGTTGGTAAAGTGACCATCCCTTTGGGAAAGATTATACTTCCAGTAAGGACAGGAAGCATCTCCAAGATGATAGAGTTTTTGGTGGTCAACATTGACTCACCCTACCAGACCATCCTTGGCAGAGGGTGGCTATATGCGATGAAAGTCGTCCCCTCCACCTACCACCAAAAACTCAAGTATGTGACTGAGCGAGGAGTGATGGAGATTCACGGAGATCAAGCGATGGAGAGAAATTGCTTTATAGAAGCCATCTGACCAAAGCAGGAAAAAAAGGTCGAGAAGACCAAGTAGAAATATGAAGAATAGGAAGGTTTGACGCCTTCCAAATAGCAGCTAAAATATGGAAGACCTAGAGTGGAGGAGACCAGGCTCCTCCCCTCTGAGCGGGTCATTGAGAACCTGGAGGAGGTCGCAGCCAGCAGCAGTAAGAAAGACAGTATGTTCTTGATCGGAGCCTCTCTCACAAATCGAGAGAAGAAGGAACTAACAACACTTTTACGAAGAAACTTGGATGTTTTAGCATGAGAGCCCTACGAGCTGCTCGAGATTGATCCCAACGTGGTTCGTCATTAGTTGCACATCAACCTAACTTTCAAATCGATCGCACAAAAAGCACAATGAACTGCACCCGAAAAGGCAAAGGCCGTGGAGAGAGAAGTGGAGAAGATGTTGGATACATGATCCATACGGGAAGTCTAATTCCCTAAGTGGCTGGCTAACCCAGTAGTGGTTCCAAAGAGCAATGGAAAATGGAGAGATTGTATTGACTTCACTGACCTTAACAGGGCATGTCCTAAGGACAGTTTCCCTCTCCCAAAGATTGACCTGTTGGTGGATGCCACAAAAGCTCATGAAAGAATGAGTTTTCTGGACGCATACTTAGGGTATCACCAAATCCCTCTGCACGAATCAGATCAAGACAAGACAACATTCATCACCACCGTCGGATTGTATTATTACAAATTTATGCCCTTTGGGATAAAAAATACAGGAGCAACCTACCAGCGGCTGGTCACCAAAATGTTTAAGGACCACATGGGAGATACCATGGAGGTCTACATCGACGATATGCTCGTCAAGAGTAGGCATAAATAAGACCACCTCTCAAACCTATCAAGTACCTTCAAAATCCTCAAGAAATATCGAATGAAGCTCAATTCAAGTAAGTGTTCCTTCGGTGTACAGTTAGAAAAATTTCTCGGGTACTTGGTTAGCGAGGGAGGCATTAAAGCTAACCCGGACCAAATTAACGCAATCAATAGGGTGAGGCCCCCTCGCACAATAAGAGACGTACAGAAGCTCACAAGCATGCTCACCGCCTTGAATCGATTCATCTCAAAATCATCTGAAAGGTGCCAGCTGTTCATCCAATTATTGAAGAAAAGAAAAACTGTGAAGTGGAACCAGGATTACTCAAAGGCATTAGAGGACCTCAAAGCTTATCTCAACACACCACCCTTGCTCGTAATACCTTAAGAGAATGATTCCCTATTCCTACACCTCGCAGTTTCCAGCCATGCTATCAGTTCTGCGCTGGTATGCAAAAGAACGGGAATCCAACACCCAATCTTCTACGCGAGCAAGACCTTCTTGGATGCCGAACAATGATACCCACGACAGGAAAATCTCGTCTTTGCACTAGTGGTAGCCTCAAGGAAATTGAAGCACTACTTTGAAGCTCACTTTTCATCGTCCTTACATCTCACCCTTAAAGTTGTCCTACGAAAAGCAGATCTGTTCGACAAACTATCTAAGTGGTTAGTCGAGCTCAGGAGATTTGACATTCAGTTTCAGCCAAGGAATGCAATCAAGGGATAGGTACTCATCGAATTCATCACAGAATTTATAGGAGAACAACCCCACGACCAACTTTAGCCCGTTGGTTAAAGGGGAGATCACTCGGTGCAAGGTGTTTGGTGACTGTTCGTTGATGGAGCCTCCAACTCCAAATGAGCAGGAGTGGGAATTGTGCTAGTTACCCCAGAAGATACGATCCTCGAGCAAGGAATCAGGCTTGGATTCAAAGCCTACAACAATGATTCGTCACTTTTATTGTATTTTATACCCCGTTAATTTGTACATTCTAGCATTCCCGTGCATGTATTTCCCGGTTTTTATACTCATTTATTGACTAACCCCTGAGTTCATCATATATACTTTGTATGTGTCTTTATTGAGCTTTTATAGGTCTCGGGAATGCATTTTGGGAAGTTTAATTTTGATCCGGAAAGGTTCCGTTGACACTTGCATAGTCGGGGAAATTTTGGTAATTTCAGCACTCGGGTTTTTATCCCGATTTCTTCATGAAAGTTGTATACCTTCTTCTTATCTTCGCGTGGCCTCCGACGGTGCTTGAATCCAACCTCGAACGAAGAAGTTAGGGAAGTTTCGGTGAAGCATGGGAGAAATAATGCCAATATAGGCAACTTTCCTTCTCCAGCAGGCCCGAATCGATTCGCGATTAATGCCGAATCGATTCGGTTTCATACAGGGGCAAATCTCTACACTTCCGAATCGATTCGGATTTGGTACCGAATCGATTCGGCCCTGCATTTCCAGCTTTCTTCTTATTACTAGTTTGCCATTTTGGTTGGATTTTTGGGGATTTATCCCTTGTTTTTCCTTTTTTTTGAAGGGAGATTACTTTTGTTAGATATTTGGTGATATAGAAAAGCACTCTCTTCTCTCTCCTAGGTCAAGTTCATTTATGGTTTTCACCAACTTGTAAAGCTTTGATTACTAGTTGAATTGTGGTTATTATTGCAAGAAAGGTTCATTTACTTCATCTCTACTTGTTCCACTAGCTTTAATTTGCATTTAATTCCATCCCTTGTATTGGTTTGTGTTTAAACTAGATAACTAACTTAACTATGTTGTTAACTAGCATGTGTAGTTTAGTTTCAATTATGAGTAGCTAAACTTATGATTGGGGATCAGAATCCCACCTTGGATGCTTGAACTTCATATTTAGGGTTTGGTTTATAATTGTTCTAATGGAACTTCATGTGTTGGTTTTGGAGTATCATAGTTTCTTAACTTCTCTTGTCATGCAAGGGTTAGTGTTTGAAGCTTAACTACAAACCCAACCCATCTAGCAATAACTAACCCCTAATCCTCCATTGTTAAGTTTAGTCTCTACATGGTTGATGTTCGGACTTGATTACTTATGCTCGATTAGAATTAACTTCAACCAAGCCCAATAATCCCCTTCTTTGTGAATCCGAGGTGGGAGAATGATCCTCGATCCCTTTAATTTCTTGAACTCAAGCTTATCTTAGTTCTTTTCATAGTTTCGTAATTATTAATTAATCAACTGATCATCAATAGAAAGTTAGTTTAGAGATTACTCTCAATCACTTTTCCAAACTATTAAATCATCATTTACACTTTAACTTTTGTGACGTTTAGAGAATCCCTTTACCCCAATCCTGTTCTCTTAGGAGTATTTCAATCCCTGTGGATCACGATTCCGTACTTATCGGATATTACTTGTTGCGATAAATTTGCACTTAAATCACAAGCTTTATTTTGGGCGCACCAAGTTTTTGGCGCCGTTGCCGGGGATTGGCAACTATCTTAGGGTTTAGAAATTTTCTTTACACTATCGTTCCCTGTGGTCACCGTGACATCACGGTTTCCAAAAATCAATCCAAAATTATGTAAATTCAAGACGCGAGTAGTAGCAATTTAAATCCTATTCGTGAACCATAGTCTAGTGAACCCTCGGATTATTGGAGACCTTTACCATCAATTTCTTGTTCTAGTTCGGTCTCATCTTCTTCGTATACCTGGGCCCACTCCGATCCTACAACCATGGCCGACAATGTTAGTGAGCACGGTAGTCAAGGGGTTGCACCCGAACCCCCGTATAGGACCATGCGTGATTATTTGCAACCGGAGAGGACCACCTCTCCATCTTGTATCATTTTTCACTATAATGCCGCACAATTCCATTTTCGTAACGGAATGATCCAATTACTTCCTACTTTCCACGGCATGGAAAGTGAACAACCTTACCTTCATGTTAGAGAGTTTGAGGAGGTGTGCGCTACTTTTAGCGATCAAAACTGCCCTCTAGATGTCACACGACTCAAACTCTTCCCATTTTCCTTAAAGGACAAAGCCAAAACTTGGCTTTGGTCCTTGGCTCCTAATTCCATCGGGAGTTGGCGCGAAATGCAAGCGCAATTTTTGAAGAAATTCTTTCCTACTCATCGCACAAACTCTTTAAAGGGTCAAATCCAAACCTTCGCTCAAGCCGAAGGTGAATCATTCGAGAGATGTTGGGAGAGATTTAATGAGTTACTTTATAAGTGCCCACATCACGGGTTCGAAAAGTGGAGATTAATCTCGTTTTTCCACAATGGGCTTACCCTCAATGCAAAACAAATGGTGGAGACAATGTGCTCCGGTGAGTTTTTTGGTTTAGATCCTGATGATGCGTGGGCACATTTCAAATATTATGCCGAGACCACCCAAGCGTGGGACACTTCGGACCCTAGCAAAACCAATGCCCGGTCATCCAATCCACCTTCCTCTAGCCATGGGATATATCACCTTGCCGAAGGAGATGATATGTCATTAAGAGTAGCCCAACTTTCTAAGCGTATCGAGGCAATGGATGCCAAAGCTCGGGAACCATCCCATCCTTCTCCCTCACATGTAGAGGAGTCTTGTACCATTTGCAACGTTGACGATCACTCAACGAGGGATTATCCAACAATCCCGGCATATAAAGTGATGCTTCACGATCAAGCCAACGCGATGGCCACTTACAAGAAATAATACATGAGTCCTTTAGGTGAGGGATATAATCCTTTGTGGAGAAACCATCCGGGTTTCTCTTATGGGCAGCCCCAACATTCTCAAAATCCACCTCCCCCGAATTATCAAAATCTTCCCCCACCTCATAATTTTTAGCAACCATATAATCAAGTTCCTCCACCCCAAGCTCAAATGCAAGGTCCCCCTCAGGGACCACCTCCTCCGGTTATACCATTGTATGCTCACCCGAACAAGAGGAGCCTCGAAGAGACTCTTCAATCTTTCATAACCTCTCAACAAGCCACGAATTCTAGGCTTGAAAAGGAAATCTCCAAGTTGACTTCGGCTTTGAGTATCCAAGAGAAGGGTAAATTACCTTCCCAACCTCAAAAGGCCATGGGGCAAAATAGTGTCAATGACATTTCGAACCCCCCTCCTGATAGTGCTAAGGCTGTGACCGTTCTAAGGAGAGGGAAAGTCATTGATAAGCCCACCCCTCCTAGAGTCCCCACCGTCGTTAAGAAGGTTTCGCCCGACCCATTGGAGGTCGAAGATGCCTCCTTAAGGCAGAGAGAAGGGAAAGCCCCGTTAGAGTCGGATGTGGTTTCGAAGCTTCCTAGCCCCGTACCTTACCCTCAAAGGCTCCTGTCGCAAAAGGGGAATGTTAATAACGCTGACATACTAGAGATGTTCAAACAGGTCAAAATTAACATCCCTCTTTTGGATGCAATCAAGCAAGTCCCCGCTTATGCTAAGTTCTTAAAGGACTTAATTACTGTTAAACGGAAATTGTTTGTAAGGAAGAAATCCTTCTTGGCCGAAAACATTAGCTCAATAACTCAATCTGAATTACCACCCAAATATAAAGATCCCGGATGTCCCACCATTTCGTGTGTGATAGGGGACTTTAAAATTGAGCAGGCTTTGCTAGACCTAGGAGCAAGTGTCAATTTGTTACCTTACCATGTCTATGAACAGCTCGGTCTAGGGGACCTCAAGCCCACAAAAATAATCCTCCAATTAGCGGATCGCTCCGTTAAGGTTCTGAGGGGTGTAGTAGAAGATGTCATAATACAGGTTGACAAATTCTACTTTCCTGTGGACTTTGTGGTGCTTGACACCCATCCTACTTCTCCTAGCGGTAGAACTACCCCCATTATCCTTGGTCGTCCTTTCCTGGCCACTTCCAATGCATTAATTAATACTAGGAATGGCCAAATGAACCTGACATTTGGGAATATGACCTTGGAAATGAACATCTTCAATGTTTCGAACCAAGTAGGAGAATCTGATGATGAGGTCCATGAGGTGGACTTTTTAGAGGAGGTGGTCCAAGGGCATTTTGATGCTACATATTTTTCAGACCCCTTAGAGGGATGTCTTGTGAACCCGATTTACTTGGAGAATAGCTATTCTCCTTATGATGAAGAGGTAAAGTTCATGAGCTTGTTGTTAGACAAGGACGAGAGTGTTGATGATGTTAATTGGTGTAGTGTTTTTGAGGACTTACCCCCTCGTGATTCGTATGAAGTTCCCTCGGATGTGCGATTTCCCAAACTTGAATTAAAGCAATTTCCTTCCGAGTTAAAATATGCGTATTTAGGCGAAAATGATTCATATCCTGTTGTTGTCTCATCAAGCCTCGAGGCGGGTGAAGAACAAAGGCTGATAGACTTGTTAAGGAGATATAAGGGTGCATTTGGGTGGACAATTGTAGATTTGAAGGGAATTAGTCCCTTGATTTGCACTCACAAAATTAATCTTGAAGAGGATGCAAAACCCTCTCGTGAGATGCAAAGGAGATTGAATCCGGTGATGAAGGAAGTTGTGAGGGCGGAGGTAATTAAGCTTTTAGATGCTGATATCATATATCCGATATCCGATTGCAAATGGGTCAGTCCAATTCACATTGTTCCAAAGAAATCAGGTATCACCGTTGTAGAAAACATGAAAGGGGAATTTATCACTAAACGCACCACCACTGGGTGGCGTGTGTGCATCGACTATAGAAAACTTAATGCAATGACATTAAAGGATCATTTTCCCCTTCCATTCATTGACCAAATATTGGAACGTGGGTCCGGCCATCCTTACTATTGTTTTCTCGATGGGTACTCAGGTTACAACCAAATCCAACTTGATCTCAAGGATCAGGACAAAACTACCTTCACATGCCCTTTTGGGACTTTTGCTTACAAAAGGATGTCCTTCGGGTTATGTAATGCGCCTGATACGTTCCAAAGGTGCATGTTGAGCATGTTTTGTGATATGGTAGAACGTGGTCTAGAGGTGTTCATGGACGATTTCAGCGTCTTTGGCAACTCCTATGACCATTGTCTTTCCATGCTAGAGAAGGTTTTGTCTAGATGTGTCGAGAAAAAGCTCGTGCTAAACTGGGAGAAGTGCCATTTTATGGTCACTAAGGGGATTGTTTTAGGTCACATCGTCTCCTCAGATGGTATTGAGGTAGACAAGGCAAAGGTTGAGGTCATTGCCAACTTACCCGCCCCTAAATCTCTGAAAGATGTAAGGTCTTTCCTTGGGCATTCAGGATTTTATCGTCGTTTCATCAAGGACTTTAGCTCGATTGCTAGACCCTTGTGTAGTCTCCTCTCCAAGGAAACCCCGTTCGAATGGAGCGATGAGTGTCAAGCAGCTTTTGAGACTTTGAAAAGTATGCTTACCACCGCTCCCATAATTCAAGCTCCTGATTGGACCCTACCCTTCGAATTGATATGTGATGCTAGCGACTTCGCGGTTGGGGTTGTTTTAGGACAGAGAAGTGATAAGAAACCCCATGTCATTTCCTATGCAAGTCGAACTCTTAACGGTGCTCAGTTGAACTATTCAACCACCGAGAAAGAGTTATTAGCGGTTGTCTACGCTTTGGATAAATTCCGGGCATACCTCGTGGGATCCCCCATAGTTTGTTTTACGGATCATGCGGCGCTCAAATACCTTCTGTCTAAGAAGGACGCCAAGCCGCGCTTGATTAGGTGGATGCTCTTACTCCAGGAGTTAAATCTGACTATTAAAGATAAAAAAGGAGTAGAAAATGTTATCGCGGATCACTTGTCGCGTTTAACGTTTGAGGCACCCAAAGACCAACTCCCCATTGCTGAATTCTTTCCGGATGAATAGCTGTTCTCCACTTCCTCGCTGTCGTGGTTCGCTGATATCGTGAACTACCTCGTGACGGGTTCGATTCCATCTCATTGGACCCCTTAAGAGAAGAGGAAATTCTTTAGTTGGGTGCGGAGATTCTTTTTCGATGATCTGTATCTGTTCAAGTATTGCCCCGACCAGATCATCCGGAGATGTGTCCCGGATGATGAGTATGAGAGCGTAATTCGTCTCTCCCACACGGAGGCATGTGGGGGCCACTTTTCTTCCAAGAAAACCACCGCAAAAATCTTGCAATGCGGGCTTGATTGGCCCACACTTTTTAAGGATGCACACGAATTCTGCGTTTCGTGTGATCGTTGCCAAAAATTTGGTGCTATAACCCGTCGAAACATGATGCCAATGTCCCCCATTCTAGAAATTGAAGTCTTTGACTGTTGGGGAATTGATTTCATGGGCCCATTCCCGCCGTCTTTTGGTAACCTTTACATCTTGGTGGCCGTAGATTATGTATCAAAGTGGGTAGAGGCCATTGCATCCAAAACCAATGATCATCGGGTGGTGTTGAAGTTCCTTAAGGAACACATGCTTTCTCATTTCGGAACTCCGAAGGCGATCATAAGCGATAACGGAACTCATTTTTGTAATTCTTCGTTTTCTAATCTTATGCAAAAGTATGGGGTAACTCATAAGGTTGCAACTACCTACCACCCGCAAACAAATGGCCAAGCTGAATTGGCCAATCGAGAGATAAAGCACATCCTAGAGAAGACGGTCAATCCAGACCGCAAGGATTGGTCTCTTCGGCTTCCTGACGCTTTATGGGCATATCGTACGGCCTACAAGACCTCCTTGGGTATGTCGCCCTTTAGACTTGTGTACGGCAAACCATGACATTTACCAGTTGAAATCGAGCACAAGGCCTATTGGGCAATCAAGAAATTCAATTTTGATATAGACAAGGCCGGAAAGAAGCGAATGCTCCAACTCAATGAGTTGGATGAACTCCGGAATGATTCGTACGAGAGAGCGAGAATCTATAAACAAAGGGTGAAAGAGAGGCACGATAAGTGCATATCCCGTAAAACATTTCACCCTCTTCAAAAAGTACTCTTATACGACTCTAGGTTGCATTTGTTCTCGAGTAAGCTAAGGTCTAGGTGGATGGGTCCGTTTGTCGTTAAGACCATCCATCATCACAGTGCGATTGAGATTGAGAACCCATCTGATGGGAAGTTGTTCAAGGTCAATGTTCAGCGTCTCAAGCCTTTCCTAGAACCATTTGGCCCATGTTCAGACACGATTCCATTGTTCGACCCCGTTTACGGGGCTCTATAGGACTTCGGAATTGTAATTTTTGTGCCGAGCATCCCCCGGCATGTGTGGGGTGCAAAATTTTTGTCCCGGACCCTTTGTACATATTAAGCTCCACCTTTAGGGTCCAAGAATCCACCCTTTAGCAGCCCAATATAGCCACCCTCGAAAAAATGGTGTTTCAGCAAAGCAGAAACTCAGGTCTCCAAAGCCGAATCGATTTGGTTAACCACCGAATCGATTCGCCCCCTTCCAGTAGCCAACTTTGGGTTTGCGAATCGATTCGCAATTCTGGCGAATCGATTCGGTAAATCAAAAGTGTCAGGTCTCCAAATGCGAATCGATTCGGTTAACCATCGAATCGATTCAGCCCCTTCCAGTGTTGAATTCGAGATTTGCGAATCGATTCGGTTAACCACCGAATCGATTCGGTCCCCCTGTCACTTAAAATCCCTTAATTTCTTATGCATCATCCTCTCTTCTCCCAAAACCTGCGAAATCTCCCTCTCCCTTATCATTTACCTTCCTCCATTCTTATTCAATCCATGGCTTCCTCATCCAAGGCTTCCTCATCCAAGGTAACTACTTCAATCCACTTAATTCAATTTCAATTCTTATTTAGTGTTCTTGGTATAGAAAGTAGGGTTATTTGGGATATTTTTAAAAATTCAAATTTTATGCCAAATGCTTCATATTATCTCATTGTTTGTGGTATGAATCCAACAAATACAACATGTTTATGTTGCTTTGATGATTCAGTTGTATTTGTTGGGGTTGTTTCACATTAAACATATTATTTTCACCCTACTTTCTATACATTGCACACTAAGTGTTCGATAAATTGCCTCTGTGAAGATTTTGTGCGCTAATGCTCTATCTTCGCACCTTTTATCGCACATTCCTGTTGAATTGTCTTTGTTTGAGTATGGTGTGCGTCGATTACGTCTACTCGACCATTTTTCCCAACGCGCACCATCCGAACCTAGTTTCCCCAAATTTCACGATCACTTTGATTTTATGCATCTCACTTATCGTGTGTGTATTGAATTAATGCCTTGTAGGTTCCTTCGATCACCAAGACAACCTCCTATGTGGTTACTGGACGGGGAGGAGATGGTTTTGACTCCTTTCGTTCCAAGGAAGAGATGGAGTGGTATCGGTCCATGTTCAAAACCAGTCACCCGATCGCTATTGAGAAGGAGGTGATTGTTGAGGAGATGCCGGCTTCTGTGCGGCGATTTTTGGCCAAATTCAATTGGGAGGCCCATCTGGCCATGAGCAGAGAGGTCAACGAGGACCACGTGCGCCGTTTCTACGCTTCTCTGGTATCTGTGTGCGGCGGCGCGTATGAAGCGTATGTGAGAGGGAGGCGGATCACTATATCGAAGACCATCTTGGCTACACGCCTTAACGGGGCGTCTAACCCCGAGATATTTCATTACCCGATCCTTGCAGACGCGCCTCAGCTTCCACAAGACCAACTCATTGCGCGTCTTTCACCCGACAAGATTTGGGCGAGAGAAACTTTCCCCACTTCGGGCATGCCCGATGTACATCGTATCCTCCATCTCATCGCAGTTAACTCCATTATTCCCACTCAGACCAAGGCGGTCCTTCGCTACAAGCAGGCCCTCTTCTTATATAGTCTCTTAACGGATGACATGGTCATCAGTCTTCCCGCCCTCATATTACACCAAATTGTGAACGCTGCCTACAGCGAGAAGGGAACCACAACTCTTCCTTTCACGCGTCTGATTTCCCGGATTTGTAGGGATACCGGGTGTGAGGTGTTGGGCAGCGACAAGATACCGAGGCTGCCCAAGGTGTTTAATGATAAGACTATCGCAAAAAGCTTGGGGCAGGACTATTGGGAGAGGAGGAAGAAGCGTGCCTTTGATGCCCCTGTTGCCCCCGAAGCTCCGGAAGCTCCTGATGCGCCCGATGCCCCTATGCCGGATATTCCGGATGTGCCTCATCCTATCCCACCACCAGCCCCATCTACTGTTGACCCCATTGCGTATCTTGGGGTGCGGATGGATAAGTTACAGGCGGATTTTTTCGAGTTTAGGGGCACTTACATGTCGAGCTTTGCTTCGTTCCGGGCTGATTTTACCGCATATCGGGGCGCTTACGAGCGCGATATCTCGATGATTACTCGGGCGCAGATGGACCTATTTTCACACCTACGCGGGGGCGAGGCTCCTGTGCCTCCGTACCTTTATGACCCATATGCCCCTCGTGACCCCCCTACGCCCGAGTCCTCGCGCCGCCATCCGGACGATATGTAGGCCGCTGTCATCCCGTTTTCGCTGCTGCTGTCTACCGTGGTTCTTATTTTCATTTTTATCTTGTAACTTTTTAGGTTGTGTTTTGATGTGGGGAAGAGAGAGTACATTGATTGTATTTTCTAATTTTGGTTTTTTGTGCCCCATGTACACAACTCGTAATTATTAATGAAGTTACTCATTTTCAGTTTCATATTTGTTCTTGTATATATCTCTTTTGTATATATTATTGTTTATGGTACTAACTTGTAACAGGCATGCCGTTGCGCGTTTCTCGAGTTACTCCTTACGGGGTGACTATTTTCTAACCCATTTTCCCTTTTTATCCCTACTAACATTGGGGACAATGTTTCATTCAAGTTAGGGGGTATGGTTTACAATTGTGATGCTGGTTATCATGTTAGTATTTATTTATTTAAAAAATAAAAAAAATAAAAAAATAAAAAAATAAAAAAATAAAAAAATAAAAAAATAAAAAAATAAAAAAATAAAAAAAATAAAAAAAATAAAAAAAATAAAAAAATAAAAAATATATATATATAAAATTCTTTCTTTTTCTCTCTCATATCTACTATGATTACTTATATGATCGACATATCCTATTGTATAGCTATGAAGCATGCTTTGAGTCATTGATTTATTACCTTTTAGCCCGTTATTGTTTGCATTATGAATAGCATCATAAAATTAAACTATGAAGCTTTGAGCATATACACAAATAATTATTTATGATTTGGTTTAAAGTGTTTCAAATTCGTTATTCTAAGGCACATGCTATACCCTTACAAAAGTGAAAATTGAGACTTATCATCATTTGTGAGCGTATACACCCACTCTATCTCTTTCTTGTCAATGAACTCGTTGTCGATCTCATTTTCTTTTCATATTGATTGCAAACTAACTGATTTATCACTTGAGCATGATTTTCAATGGTGTTGAGTTCCGCGAATCACATGAAACTCTAGGAAAGGATTATAGGCCCTTGTTGTTGTTTAACCCATATGACCTTGACCTTTCCCTTAAATGTTTCCCCTAGTCAACCCCCTTGAGCCTTATTATTCCTTTCGTTTCAACCCCAAATCCCTTGTCCAACTCCACATTGGAGTCCTAAACCCTTATTTACTCCTCCCGTACCTTGATTAGGGATTGTTCCCGGGATTGAATGATGTTGTTTATATGGATTGAAAGCAAAAGAAAAGAAAAGAAAAGAAAAGAAAAGAAAAGAAAAAGAAAATCAAAGAAAAGAATAAGTTTCGAATAAAATGGGTCCTAGTTGTTTCCCATTTCACCATGTGCATGAATATCAAAGTCTCACTCTCATGAATACATTGCTTGTGGAATTTGACCATCGATTCCTAAATTGCCCATTAAATCCATTATCCCGCGCGTTATTCCCGAATCTCCTTTGATCCTACACATATCCCTTTCATTTCCTAACCCTAACCTAGCCTAAATTCTATACCCCCAAAAGTCCTATTTGATCCTAGGGTGATGTGATTCAAGGGTCGAACATTAGCGATAATCTGTTTAAATGCTTTTCTCTTGGTTAGTATGAGGTATCCTTTCATGAGATTATATTTTTCGCTTTTATATTGCGTTCTTCATTGATGACATGTGTGCGGCCTAGTTTCCCTTTACAATTACTCTTAATGCCCGCATGTCCCGTGTGTGTTACATCCCATTTCTAAGTGTTTCATTTTTTGAGTGTAACAACCGGAGAGAACTTGAGTATGCATGCCTTAGCATTTATATGGATTTTGAAAGTTTTGCCAAATCTAAATTACCACACGTGTCCGCTTATTTCGCATTTCCATGGTTTCGATTTTTACTGAAGTTATTTGTTTAATGCCGATAATTGTCGTCTTTTGTGTGAGCTTCGTTCACTTTGTTGATAAATTGTGCTTCTTAGATATTTGTTGAGCTACGCATTGAATTTTGCCGTATCATAGTATGAGTTGATTTGATGTTTGTGGGCGTCATCCCTGGAAACCCTCACGAGACCTCACTCGTCCCCTAGGGCCACCTAGGGGTTTAAAACGTCTTATTGCATACGCTAAATGCAATCGTTCGCCTACGAAAGTGGCATTTTTTTCCTTCGTTGTACATATTTCTTATTTTTTGGTTGCGTTGTTGGTCCTTGTTTCTTCATACTTCATTGCTCGGGACTAGCAATGTATAAGTTAGGGGGGGTGATTCGTCACTTTTATTGTATTTTATACCCCGTTAATTTGTACATTCTAGCATTCCCGTGCATGTATTTCCTGGTTCTTATACTCATTTATTGACTAACCCCTGAGTTCATCATATATACTTTGTATGTGTCTTTATTGATCTTTTATAGGTCTCGGGAATGCATTTTGGGAAGTTTGATTTTGATCCGGAAAGGTTCCGTTGACACTTGCACAGTCGGGGGAATTTTGGTAATTTCAGTACTCGGGTTTTTATCCCGATTTCTTCACGGAAGTTGTAGACCTTCTTCTTATCTTCGCGTGGCCTCCGACGGTGATTGAATCCGACCTCGAACGAAGAAGTTACGGAAGTTTCGGTGAAGCATGGGAGAAATAATGCCAATATAGGCAACTTTCCTTCTCCAGCAGGCCCGAATCGATTCGCGATTAATGCCGAATCGATTCGGTTTCATACAGGGGCAAATCTCTACACTTCCGAATCGATTCGGATTTGGCACCGAATCGATTCGGCCCTGCATTTCCAGCTTTCTTCTTATTACTAGTTTTCCATTTTGGTTGGATTTTTGGGGATTTATCCCTTGTTTTTCCTTTTTTTGAAGGGAGATTACTTTTGTTAGATATTTGGTGATATAGAAAAACACTCTCTTCTCTCTCCTAGGTCAAGTTCATTTATGGTTTTCACCAACTTGTAAAGCTTTGATTACTAGTTGAATTGTGGTTATTATTGCAAGAAAGGTTCATTTACTTCATCTCTACTTGTTCCACTAGCTTTAATTTGCATTTAATTCCATCCCTTGTATTGGTTTGTGTTAAACTAGATAACTAACTTAACTATGTTGTTAACTAGCATGTGTAGTTTAGTTTCAATTATGAGTAGCTAAACTTATGATTGGGGATCAGAATCCCACCTTGGATGCTTGAACTTCATATTTAGGGTTTGGTTTATAATTGTTCTAATGGAACTTCATGTGTTGGTTTTGGAGTATCATAGTTTATTAACTTCTCTTGTCATGCAAGGGTTAGTGTTTGAAGCTTAACTACAAACCCAACCCATCTAGCAATAACTAACTAACCCCTAATCCTCCATTGTTGAGTTTAGTCTCTACATGGTTGATGTTCGGACTTGATTAGTTATGCCCGATTAGAATTAACTTCAACCAAGCCCTATAATCCCCTTCTTTGTGAAACCGAGGTGGGAGAATGATCCTTGAACCCTTTAATTTCTTGAACTCAAGCTTATCTTAGTTCTTTTCATAGTTTCGTAATTATTAATTAATCAACTGATCATCAATAGAATGTTAGTTTAGAGATTACTCTCAATCACTTTTCCAAACTATTAAATCATCTTTTACACTTTAACTTTTGTGACGTTTAGAGAATCCCTTTACCCCAATCCTGTTCTCTTAGCAGTGTTTCAATCCCTGTGGATCACGATTCCGTACTTACCGGATATTACTTGTTACGATAGATTTGCACTTGAATCACAAGCTTTATTTTGGGCGCACCAAACAACGAAGAAGAATATGAAGAATTGATAGCAGGCCTGAAGAAGGCACAAGTAGTGGGGCAATGAAACTCCAGGTGTTTGGTGACTCACGGCTGGTTTCCAATTAGATAAGCGGAGACTTCACCGTGAGGGATGAGAGAATGGAGACCTACCTCACCATAGTAAAGAAATTAATGTCTAACTTCGAACAAGTCAGCGTCCAACAGTTTCCTAGAGGAAAAAATAGTCATGCTGATGCCCTAGCGGCCTTAAGCTCAGTGATTAATTCTGACTTGAAGAGAGCACTCCCGATCCACTTCCTTGCCCAGCCGAGCATTAACCAGAGCGACGAGAAGAGAAACACATGTCATGTTCTCCAAATTGAACTTGCCCCTAGTTGGATGAACCCTCTAAGGGATTATTTGAAAGATGGTACCCTACCGGACGATAAAAAGGCCGCTCATCAGATAAGAGTTAAAGCTGCCCGCTTTCACTTATCTCCTGAAGGAAAATTGTATAAGAAATCTTTCACCGGTCCTTACCTCTAATGCTTTCACTCAAAGGACGTTGAGCAAGTTTTGCACGAGCTCCATGAGGTAATCTATGGAAGTCATATTGGGGGATGGTCGCTAGATTTCCGAGCAATAAAGGAAGCCTACTGGTGGTCGTATATGCACAAGGATTCCGGGATATATGATCATAAATGAAAAAAATGTCAGCTACACGCTCCTATGGTTCACCAACCCGCCAGTGACCTAAAATCACTTACTAGCCCCTGGCCTTTCACTCAATGGGGAATGGACATCGTGGGAACTCTCCCTACCACTGTCGGTAATCGCAAGTATTTGTTGGTCACGATAGATTACTTCACCAAATGGATAAAGGCAGAGCCACTGGAAAACATCAGAGACGCGGATATGATGAGGTTCATATGGAAGAACATCATCTCCCGCTTTGGGATCCCCAAAACCATCATCACTAATAACGGAACCCAGTTCAAAAGTGGCCTCTTCCAGGGTTTCTGTAACAACCACGGGATCAGGCACCATTTCAGCTTGGTGGCATACCCTCAGAGCAACGGACAAGCTGGAGCTTCTAACAAAACAATGATTGATGGATTGAAGAAGCATTTGGAGCGAGCCAAAGGGGCATGGGTGAGCGAGCTACCACACATCCTATGGGCCTATCTCGCTACCCCACGGCGGGCAACTTGGAAAACCCCATTTGCACTGACATATGGTATAAAGGCAATCATCCCCTTGGAAGCTGGCCTCCCTACCATGAGGTCCACTTTGGTCGACCAAGGCCAGAACGATGCAACATTACTCGCTGAACTTGACCTAGATGAGGAACACAGAGAGCTGTCCCTAGTGAAACTAACAGGCTACCAGTAACAGCTAGGGAAGCACTACGACAAGAAGGTCAATCCATGAGCATTCCATGTTGGGGACTACGTCCTAAGGAAAGTTTTGGGCAACATAGTAAAACTATCAGATGGCAAGCTAGGACCAAACTGGGAGGGACCATTCAAGGTGATAAAGGACAACCTACAAGGAGCCTATCACTAAGAAATACTGGATTGAAGGGAGATACCTCGAGCTTGGAACGTAGCCAATTTAAAGAAATTCTACTTCTAGTATTCTGTTTTAATCTTTTATTACAATACCGAAATTTACAATTCTTTTCTGATTAATAAAAGATTGTTTGTCAGTGGCACTCTACGAAGTGTTGATTTTTTTAGAAACATTATAACTTTTGAACCTTTTACAAGTGACAGTCTCTCCTCTTAACACATATAAGCAGGGTTTTACCCTCCTCAGGTTCTCGTCATTTAACACGAACAACCTCTTAGCATTTCCCCTGAAAATATATAAAGCCCTATAGGGAACCCTTAGGCATCTCAGCCAACTCAAAATTGGTCGCCAAATGACGTTTGGCTAAAAAAACTGCTCGGATCGAACATTCAACACCAGGAGTGTCCTCGCCATTGCCACACATAGGCCTAAGGGAGTGTGACGACAAGACCTAAAAGGTAAAGTAGGGTAGAATGGTATCTTATAAGCATACTGGACTGGGAGGATACTCACGCAATAAAATAACTCTAGTCGGCTAAGAAAAGTCCAAAATAATCAAACAAGAAATCAATGAAGTGGGCAATACACAACACATGTTTAGTCAAAAAATCGCCCAAAATATAATTATTTTATTACTTCATTTCATTTACAAAGAGTTATATTGGTTGAAATTAAGCAGATCCTAATGAGGATTAGGCCTATGAGCAAGGTAATCAGCTACTTGCTCTCTTCGACCATCGTCTAGGTGAGGAGATAACTTCTCCTCGACTTTATTAGGATCTGGATCCAGTAGCTGCCTGGTGATATTATCTATAGGGACCCACTGATCATCCCTCCTAAAGGGGTTAGGCATTAAAGTTGAACGGGAAATTTCATGACGATACTAGAGTACTGAGTTCCTGGGGACCTTTAGCTCCTTGAGAGCATTCAGCCATACCCTAATTAGGGATATTTCGTCAACCTCTGCCACCCTCGTGGGAGCATCGGTCTAACCATGATCATAACCATTTCCCCACATTCGCCGAGGACCTTTCTTGAACAGGCGCCTCAGTAGGGTAACATCTCTTTAGATCCTGGAGACTATCACATATGGTCGGCGAACATCTCCTCGAAGCTCGCCAATCTCCCTAGCTAAACCCCTGTCAGTTGTACCAACTCATAGACCAGCCGATGAACACAAAACTTGAGGGGCAATGCTCGGCACATGCTCTCTAAGTCGTGAAACCTCTATCTTCAGAGCGTCATTCTCTTGTTGAAAAGCTTATCCAACTTGATTGATCTTAGAGGCATCCAAAGTGTATCCCTCAGAGCATTCACTTCCTCCTAAACGGAAGCCCCAACCTCTTCCATCTCCTGAAGCCTATCTTTCAGTCTGGCAATAAGCTTCGCCTCGTCTTTATAGCTCTGGGTCCTCGACCTAAGGGACTTGCAAATCCTTATAAAGGCTTGGCGAAATTTATATCTAGCATTAGGACCAAGAATCCTTCCTAGTTGAGAAGTAGCAGGTATATACTCATCAACATCAATCAGCTAAAGACCATACAAGCATTGAAGAATGAAATCAATATGTAGAAGGGAACCAATTTTCATTTCATTAAGAAAGGGTTCATAGTACATCATCAAAAGGAAAAGAACAATAAAAGTGAAAAATACAAAGAGTTACCTAAAGGAGGCTAGCTGGAAACCTCAGTTTTCTTTGTGATCGCTGTTTGCTTTCCCTTATCCACGGTAGAAGAAACGCCTCCCTCCGAATGGGCGGTCACTGTCCCCTAGTGCAGGAGAGGTCTGGACAACAAGAACACTTTCATTGATAGTAGGAGAAGGTGCCTCATCCACAACAGGCTTAGGGCCAGGATCGTGCTCATCAAAGAGTGGGGAGTCGATATCCACCTCAATCACCAGAGGAGCCTTATTCCAACCCTTCTTAAAATTAAGACGGTTGATGTAGCCAATCTGAACATCAGCATCCTCGTACGCAGTGACCCATCCGGCATTGTACAAGCTCTCCTTAAGGGTGGAGGCCATGGACTCCACCTTCTCCACCTTTCTCGTGAGCACCATGTTCTCCTCCACCACAGCCAGCTTGCTTGTGCAAACCAAGTCGTAGGACTGCCTCAACTCCTCGAGCTCCTTAGTTGCCACCTCCTTTGTTCGATTGTCTTCAGTCAGGGCAAGATAAAAAGACTTTTGGGCATTATTAGAAGTCTTCAAGATGGCCTCCAGATAGACATTTTTTCTTTCCAGTTTGGTATTCTTCCTCACCAGCTCGTTATGGTTGCGGTAGAGGATGGCGAAATCGGTCACAAACTACAGAGAAGAGAAATGTTAGCAAAAGAGGTATTGAATAGAATATTTCAAGAATAGAAAAAGTAGAGGCAGACTTACCAAGGCTAGCCACTGACTCTCCTTCAGGGCTAACTGGTCAGTCCCCATCACCTTCTAACGATCAACTGGAAAAACTGCTATTTCGAGCACTGCAGGAGCCAACTGAGGAGAGAGGGAAACAGTAGCCCCCTTGAGCAAAGGGAACACGGGCACCAGGGAGTACCCCACCTTTATCCTCACCTCCTCTCTCCTTTTTTCCTCTTCTCTCTCTTTCCTCTCCCTTTTAACTCTCTTCATCTCCTCCACCTTCTTCTTCTACTCTTCCTTCTTCCTCTCCCTCTCTCTCACTAGCTCCTCCTCCTTCTTATTCTCCTCCTCATGTGCAGTAGGCTGAGAACCAGTGGCAACATCCCCACTACTAGATTTTTGCTTCTTCAATCGATGAGAGAGAAGCGTATCGTCTTCATCACCATCTCGAATCAAATTCCTCTTAGGAGGAACAATCTCTTCCTCACTAGAGCTACTCGATTCAATCGAAGACTCCTGAACCTCTGAAACCTCTTTCGAGATGGAAGATTCTTCACTACCAGAGCTCCCATCACTTGAATTACCTTCAACACCACCCCTGTTAGCACCGTTGCTCTCCTCACCAGAGCTACTCTCCTCCTCGTCCAATTGGATTGGATCGGCAACAACCTCTTCTGAGATGTCTAGCTCAGGAGTGCTATCCACAGGTCACGTAATAAAAATGGACCCAATGTTCTTGTATTCCAGAAGGAGTGCCGTTGATCGAGGATATTCACCGTCAGCTAAAATTTCCCCGATTTTCCACACTTTAATCAGTTCGGCAGCCCGAATCTTGCGAAGATCTGGTTCTAAGTTCTTTATTTTCGCTGAAAAAGAAAAAGAGAGAAAGATATGAAAAAAACATACACGAACATAGGATCAATGAGCAAAGTAATAACTATGCCTACCTATGAATTCCTCCCCATAAGAGGCAATCTCAAATCTCCCAGACCTCAACCCTTCAGTATGGGGAGGGAACTGCCAATTTCTAGCAATAAACCCCTTATGCTAGTAGTCCTTGTGGGAATCAGGTAGATTTACTACCAATACCCTATCAATACTCCTAGCCTTGAGGTAAAGAAGATCAAAGCTTGTTCGAGAAAAAGAGTAGCAGAAGCAAATTTCAGCAAGCCCTATATTGGTGCCATAGAGCTGATTAATTATATTCACACCATTAATAATTTCCCAAACATTGGGAGAACACTATGCAGGAACTATATTAAAGTAACCAAAAAAGTGCAAAAATAAGTTATTTTGGGGAAAAGTAAGACCCCCCGAGATAACAAGAGAACATGAATCCAATGACCGTCCTCAATATCTCTGACATTACTAGGAACAGGGGCACATTCAATGTCCACCCAGTTTGGAATGTTGTAGCATTTCCTAAATTCAGTTATTGGCCTATTGCCTATTTTCGTCATCTGAAAGAAAATCCCTAGTAGCGGATATGAAGAAATTCCAACAGAAAAAGGAAAAAGAAAAAGTGCGAAGAACTTACTAAATGAGAGTCAGCTTGGGAAGAGGCAAAGTCACAAGAAGGGACGATGAAGATAAGAAAGAATCTTGAAGGCAAAACCTAAGAATAAGAGAGCTACAGTGAAAGCTTGGAGAAATTTAGAGAATGCGAAGAAGTTTGAAGCGACGTTAATAGAGTGGACACTCCAATATGATCTAAACCTTTATAATCATAATGCATTGGTAATGAGGCGATCTGCCGCCTAAATCAATTCAAAAAGGGCGCTTCAACCCTAAGAGTGTTGCATGATTCAAAAAAGTTCCATTAAGGCATAACATTTAAAATGATTGAGAAAAAATTGTGACCCAAAAATTTTAAGGGCAATTGTGGTACCTCGATTTGTCACTTTGGCCCAGACGAGTAGCCCAATTAAATACGGCCCAAAGTCTAAAGGCCTCGTGCATCTTCTAATTCGGTTGTGACTTATACCATTCCTAAAATCTCTTAAGGAGATATTCTAGGGATCATAGACTGACGTGGGGGAGTCCAACACCCCCACTCTTCGAAAAAGCAGCATGTGTATAATAAACCCTCAGCCCGGGGCAAAGGGCATGTATTCTTTTCTATAAACACTCCACAGAGTAAAGATAAATAAAATACTGAGAGCACCACCGTGGACGTAGGCCTTCTTGCCAAACCACGTATATCTTGTGTTGTGTGTGATTGTTATTCTTTCAAGTTCTTTACGTATTTTTGGTGATTGCCTTTGCTTGTTATTTTGTGTTGAGTTTAATTGTCACCACACTAAGTGTGCAGAGTTATTTGGTTACTCCCCAATTATCGGGATTACCTGTTCAAGTGCATTTTATGTCTTGAACGATATTATCATAGTATGTCTACGCATTTGCGTTGTATAGTCTGGACCTTATTTATAACTCGATAAACACCATATCCAATTATTATCACCATACCGTTCTTACATATATCACAGACTTCAGTATATCCCTGTTTAGTTCTATTGACATTTCCTGTTGCTACAGATTGTCGTACACTATTTTATATCTTGAGCATTTTAAACCAGGATATGCTATTTAAACAGATTCCTATATTTAAATTGTCATAGAACTAGAATTATCTACAGGGCAAAGTTTTTCTTATTCTTTCTTTATTTTACACATTTCCCAATAGGCCATGATGAATAGTTCAGAGATGAGCTGATACATAGAGACAACGAAAGGTCATGCTATAAGAAAAGGAGCCTAGTTAGCATGATAAATACTTTTGTATTATTCATAGATTTAAGTTGTATTACATATGAGAATCAATAAATGCCTCAGTTATTTCAGTATTCAAATTTAATTATGATTTAGTAATTATCAGGTTAATCCTCACCCTCGGCAAACACTAGGATGTGACAGCTACGCTGAAACATAGTAAGCCGCATAGATCCTAAAGACACTAGAAGTTGATGCTCTGATACCACCTGTAACAACCCACCTAATTAAATATCGAGTGATTACTCCTTCATTTAATTAAATCAGAATATCCAGTTGGTTCATTCTCAGCATCACTATCGAAAACCATTTCTTTATTAATCACCTAATAGTTAATTAAGCTAAGTGTCAAAAACTTTTTCCATTTTTAATTTAATTGAAACCATTCCACGACACTGAATAATAATATGTAACAACACATCACAACTGAATTAACTACAACGAGAATAAATGTGATTGGAATAACTCTCCAGTGAAATTATAACATTTACACTAAATAAAACTGATATCCACGATGCTTATATAAATAATTACAACCTCTAGAATCTTGGGCGACAATCCCTAAATGAAGTAGATGCTACAGATGAGTGAATCAATAGAAAGGAAGCATATAAAAAAATCCGCATCTCTACTAGCAACTATATTCCATCGGAACATCCAAAATCTATGTTGGGCATCCCTGCTACTGGATACCTGATGTACAAGATATATTAGAGAAGAGAATATGCAAGGAAACGGGTAAGAGCCCTATTGTAAAAGATTTTAAATTAGTAAGTGGTATAAGTAAGCATTTATTATGTACATGATAGTTTCTCGGGCTCTCTCTTGAGAATTTTCACCTCTCATCTAGAGTGTACAGTTATCGTATCTTATTATCTTCCTAGTTAAGGTTCCCGCCTAACTAGTTTCCACAACATAATTCTAACCAATATCATTAACCCGTATGTCCCATACCATACGTAATATAATTATTCACATTCATTTCTCTTTAACATGAACTAGTCTTGTTACAACCATGGAATTAACAGTTCACTTACTTAATTCAATTCAAATTTAATTATTTACTTCTATCTACAACATTACACAGAAGATTAAATCAGAGATTATATTTTTAATCTACAATATCACACAGAAGATTACATCTCTATATCTACAATGTCACGTGGTAGATTACATCACAGTTTATATATATAATATCACACTAATTATATATATATACTAATACGGCACCTCCCCAGTCACAACTGCGGTGCATGCATACTCTGCTACCATGTCCTGATACATAATATCAATGCATAGAGGACTATTGATTCGGCGTCTCTCACGAATCATATCATAACACAAATATATTGGAGGCGAGTATACTCCCCATACAAATGGGTCACACACATACCTACACTCCCATTCAATCGTCGAAACTATCATATACACTGATAACACGTGTCCAAGGTCCTATGCTCAGCGTACGAATCTTAAATACTCCCAAATTGGTGCACATGATAAGACCGTCCACAACGCGAAACCTCCACTCCGATAGCAAGCAGCGTAGGTATGTCATACATACAAATAATAATATAGGTATTCATCACACTTATATAAATATAACATACATAAGGCATTCACACAACCATATGATAATTCCCATACGTAGTATTTTTATCTATCAAATCCTACGTATTAAAGATTATGACTTTACATCTTTATTTTATATTCTCGAGCCTCAATCATTACTCGAAGATTAAATAAGTATTCCTTAACCTAATTCCGTAGGTAAATGTCTACACCTTACTTGTCCATGTCATCACAACTTCCGAAATTGTATAAATGTAACTCATCTTTAATTAGGTTTAATTCTTGATAACCCTTAATTCATTCTTAATCCTTCAATCTATCTCTTAGGGTTAACCCCACCTATTCCTAAGGTCATACCGGTAATTATTAACTCTCTTACCACTGGTCCCAACCTTAAATTATCATTTATCCAATTTAAATCCCAAGTAACATAAGTCTCAATAATAACTTGTTTAATTAACACTCGTTAATTTTCCCTCATTCAAAAATCCCCAAAATAATATTTTTCTGGTCTTGGGTATATCCTACTGCCCCTCTCTAAGTTCTATTAAGTTCATTTAATCATCATCAAAGATTCCTCAAAGTCTGGGATTTAATCAACAACTAAAAAAAATATTTCACATTTCCAGGGGGAGTCGATCGTTCAATGATTATGGTCGACCGATGGATCAGTAGATCGATCGACAGTCTTGAGTCGATCGATAGATTGACCATTTATTTGTCCAGATTTTCTGCATAAAATTCCTACGGGTTTCATACTTTTTAATCATCGAAATCCTTATCAAATAATCCCAAACTCCCCACGATTCATCCCATATGATATACCAAGATATATAATTGATCTCTAATAATCAAACAACCTAAAACCATCAAGAGGTTTGGATTCAAACATATTAGTTCTCAAAATTTCCAGAAAACTCACATTTTATTATTTCTCCAAGAACATCATATAAACTAAGATTTTCTTCACCAATGATTCCCAGATTTTGTGGATTAAATTCTATACTCAAAAGAAAATCAATCCTACATCATTAATATCACCATAATTCATCTTTGATTATGCATCTTTTCAGAATTTTCTAAACAACCTAACATGGACAATATACATGCTAAATTTGCAATACTTAATCACCTGCCTTTAGATGGTAGGTCTGATCCGTTGGGGATGATTGTCCACTGGTGGTCATTCTCTTTTTCCGGCCAACTTCCGGCACTGGTGGTGGTGGCTCTTGGTGGTGCACGGTGGTTGTCCTTTGGTTTCCTAGAAAAGTCTTTTCTTCTCCCATATAAAGTCTCTCAATCTCCCCTAAACCTTTTCCTCTTATTTTTGGTGAATGAACCTAAACTCTGTAATCTCGTTACTTATAAAATAAACTCATATTTCTGTAGTTACTATTCACCTCCCTTGTAAAATGATCGAAATACCCCTCTGGGATGTCCTTTCTATTCCAAAGTGCCTCGAGACCCAAATCAAACACCCAAGTAGATTTTTTTCGACTATTTGAACCCTTATGGACACTTTTCCGCAGTCAAAACGACCATTCGGATGACATAATAAAAATTCGCTTTTATTTCATTTAATTATAATCCCGACACGACTCAAATGAACGTCACGACTTAATTACCATAATTGTCATACACATAATTCGCGACGAGTTTATAAAGCCATAATCAATTGTAAAGTCATAATCATATATATTACTTTAATCACTAAGTAATATTCAACATAAATCACATATTACTTTATTCCTAAGTAATATTTAAATCCGGATTAATTTCCAATTATATCAATTAATCCCATATTAAAAGTCATTAAAAATATGGGGTATTACAATAGCTTTCCTTACAATGACGAATACAAAAAGATTCCTAATAGCCTTATCTAAGTGTAAAAATTCGTGTTAAGAGGTTGGGATAGATTGAAACTCCTCCTCCTCCTATAATCTAAGAAAAATTACAAAATCCCATCTTGGGCTGAACACTTTGGCCAAACTGAACTCATCACCGAACCCATGAAGGGAATCGATTCGCCTGGATGAATCAGTTCAGTCAGGATCTCTTCCATGCCTTGCTTTATTTTCCTGATTTTCTCTTCTTTACAGTTTTGCCACTGGACTTTCTTCTCAACTTCAAATGCATGTAACTTTCTAATTGTAGCTCTGATTAGGGTGACGCTTCTTAGAGTATTCTTATGACTTCAATATCTTCAACTTATCATTTGGCCCGTCCTTCGAATTCTACTGAATAATTACTGAAATGCCCTTGACTTTCCTTTTTCGTGATTCTTTAACCGTTTTGACTTTTCTCTTACATCCAATTGCACGATTTACTTGTAAAATATAAGAGAAATACACAAAACATGAAATACTCACCAAAAATATTAGTAGCAAAAGTATAAACTAAATTTGGTCTAGAAGCAATGTGCGGGACCATAAAAATACTAAAATTAAGGGGATAAATGTCGAATATTTAGGCCGAATTAGTAGACACAAATTTTTAGTCATATTCATGTTGTTTTCAAGTTTTTTTATCCCTCCAAAACATTGAGCACCAAAATGTATTTTTTGTAACATTCCTCACAACCAACATATTACCTCAAAAAAACCAAAACAACACATGCCGATACCACCTCAATCCATTTCCACCTCCAACCCTCTTTGCTTCCCGATTCTAGAATTTCTTTTCTTTTTAAATTCAATTCGTTGACTTTTTATTAAATTGGGTACCTTTCCACTGAATTGGAAAATAGTAATGGTGTTTGGTCAAATATTACATTGTATTGGTATGTAGTCAAGAATTAAAGTGATGGTGTTTGGGTATGTTTTTTGCGATGTTAGGCACATTTAATTATCGTTGATTGTTGAAAAATATTTTAGGTTTCTTTAAAATCAAATTTCATCAATATAGTCATTTTTCAATTTTCACACCAAGTGTTTGACGAAATTCCCTACGTAATTTTAAAGAATTTTTTTTTGCCCAGTTCACTTAAACACTACTCGCCTCACGTATTCGCTTCACTCCACCCTCACTTGAGGTTTCACCAACACACATATTTATCCCATTTTACCACTACTTTGCAATTTGACTTGTATTCTTTTAGTGGTGCCATGATACATATTGCTATAACATGAATGGGGTTGTAGCAATTTTCATTTTTAATATGGTGAAAAGTTCGTATGTCTTGCACGTTGGTATAAATTTACATACACCCACCACCATATCCACGTTTGCACATATGATTATGATGCCTCATTTTGACACACCCATATACTTTCATGTTCTCATCTTCATTTGTGTCTCTTGTCATATTTATTCCCCTGTATATAATTTTTTTTTATTGCTTTTTTTATGTAGGTATGCTTCATTATGCAATGTCTAAATCATTCTTTTTCCTAAATCGAGGTGATATCCCTTCTCACTCCATCTCGCAGTTATGCTTACATTTCTCGTTCTGCACTAAAACACGGAAATTGTAATGATTTTTTCCCTTTACAAAAATATTTGTAACGGATTTAATCTGTTAGAAAACAAACGTTATTTATTATTACAAAAACAACTTGTAATGGATAATATTCGTTACAAAATTAATTTTATAACGGATAAAAACCGTTGAAAATTATTTTATAACGAATTTAGGATTGGTACACATCCCATATTAGAAACGGATTTAAGAAATTGCAACCTATTACAATTTTTTTGTTATGAATAAAAACCACTACAAATTACAATGTAATGGATTAGGAATATCATATATTTGTGATGGATATTTTTATTTGTAACGATTAAAGTTCATTAACAATATTGATAATTTAAAATAAAATTAATTTCTTATTAAACAAATAGATAGTAAAAACTTGTGGCCAACCAATGGAAAGGCACTACACTCAAATAATGCTTACAAATTTCACTCAAAATATAATTCTAGAAACACATGATAAAATGAATGGCAATACATTTCAGTGGAAAAACATATTAGTTACATTAAAATGATTTAAAACTATGATTTATTCATAACCATTAAAATTTCCAAAATAAAATTGTAGCACAAGATCAACCCCAACAACCCTAAAAAACTTAAAATATATTTTTCTTCCAAGAATAGTCTTCATGCTACTCCTTGCAAAAGTAAACTTCATTCTCCTAAAAAATATTCATATTTCCCAGTAAGAACCCATTGAACAAACTCAATATAAGTAAATGTGTAAGCATAAATGTTTGTGTGGCCATCCTGGGAAATCGTTGAGGCGAAGGGGATGGAGGATCCCTCGAAAGATAACGGTCTTGCACCCTTTTTCGGGGCGCTTCGGTCGTCGTCGGTGTCGGTTAAATATAAAGAGATGGAGTCGCCGACCTATTTTCCACAAAACAGGCAAAAGAACAGGTTTCCACTTCGAGAGGGTGGAATCAAGGACAAACTGATGCATATAAAATCAATAGATCGAAGGTTCGGGGGATAAGTTACTGAATGGGAAGGTTTTAGGAACCCATCCCGCCCTTTTGGTCTCTCATGGGCAAGTGATATTGTTTTTCCTTATTTATCTGTGAAGTGTGTGCATGTGTATATATAATGGAGATTGGAATCATTCAACTCATACCATGGGAAATGTAGAGTGAGGTCATCCATATGAATGTTCCCAAAATAATATATATAAAAAATACGATTTGTGCGTTTATCGTGATATTAATCGTCATTATGAAATGATAATACGTGTTGGATTAAATGCAAACAAGCATAATATGTAATACAAGAATATAATAAATGTGGAAATGGGAGATTTTAGGAAAATTGAGGAATTTGCGAAATTGAGAAAATTAGAAAATTAGAATTTGGAAAATTGAAAAATTGGAAATTTGGAATCGAGTCTCGGGATTTAGTCCAAAACACCTAAGTAGCCTATGAAGGCATCAAAATCCATGTGGTTCGAATGTGGCATAGGGGTGGGGTTTATCCCATAGATCCGGACGGAATTTTATTATAGATATGTGTGTGTGTAGAAATGTGTTTTTGGTTTTGAAAAAGTGTGATGGATAATTCCGTTCGGAACTTATGGGCGTGGCCCTCTTTTTGTTTGTTTGTTTGTTTTTTTTTCAAAGAAAATAAGGTATGTGCCATATACTAATAAAAATATAGATATTAATGTGTATGAACTAAAGTAGAAACTAGATTTTGAATCTAATGAAATTTATGCAAAAATAAGAAATTTAAAGAGAGAGGGAAGGAATTGGACCTTCTTTGAAGCTTGATATTTGATATTAGATGAAATCCCTTGAATGTGAGATGAGTGTTGGATGGGAGAGAATATGATTTTGCCAAATTGGTATGAAAGGGATTGGAATGTAAGCTTGAATGGAACTTCACATGGGGAACTTCGCGGATTTCGAGAGAATATTGTTGAGATCACTGATGTTGATGGATCTATGGTGTTGTTGTCTGGTAGTGAGGTCATGAGCTCATTTTATAGGGCCATGGGGTTATCGATCAGCACTGACCTTATCCTGCCTATCGGTAGGTGACCCTAGACACACCGCCGATAGGCAGGGATCTGGACCTACTAATTGGCAGTCTCGTGCAGATTTTCTTAGGAAAATGATCACAGAACATAATCCATTAATCCAAATCGTGCACGGGGCATACCATTAGAAAGTTAAGTTAGATACCTTCAAGAGTCCTTTGGACCACCCTGGGTCCGGGAGTTGAATTTGGGTCAAATATGGCTCAGAGGCGCACATCGGTCTTTTGGACTAGAGATCGCCGAACTAAAATGAATTGTTCGTTCGCATGGTAAGTCAAAATTGTTCATGGGGTGGAACATTGGAAAGGTTAGGAGATGTAATTTGACATTACAAAGAATTTTTCTTGGTTCAGAATGTTGACCTTGGTCAACCGGGGCTCAAAAGCGCCCAGTGACCTCTCGAAGTAAACGAATTGTTCATCCGTACCGTAGGTTAGAATTGCACATGGGGAGGACCGTTAGAAAGGCTATTCAGTTCCCTTTGAAGATTAATTTAGTCTTATTCTAGCTGGAGACTTGACTTTGATCAAACAAAGCTCGGGATCACCCGGTGGCTTTCGAATCGATTTTTTGGGGAAAACTAATCGTTTGTCCCAACGGTTATGCCGATTCGTGCATGAAGCGGACCGTTGGAAAGGGGTTTCAGTTACCTTAGATGATTCAAAGATTTTTTACCCTGACGGTGAAGTTGATCAGGGTCAAATCGGGGCTCGGTGGCGCTTGGTGGCCTCCAAGTTAATTTTTAATAATAAAATGGTTCATTCGTCCAAATCGTTATATCGATTTTTGCACAGGGTAGACCATTAGAAAGGGTATTCAGATTCCTTCAAAGATTTAAAGATCTTTTGTTCGGATGATAGAGTTGAACGGAGTCAAACGTGGCTCGGGAGTGTCCGATGGCCCCTAGATCAGTACTCGGAGAGCAACCTAGGGTTTATAGTGAAATGGGTAGGTGTTTGGGACCTAAGGAGAGAATTAAGGGGTCCTAGAATGTGGTGTCTATAGATACCCTTGACGGGTGAGATTGGAATGAGCAAAAGCCATCGAATAGACACCACATGATAGAGGTCGATTATGCGGACCTAAGGGACGAGGATGACCGGTTTAAAGGGTCAAGGTCAATTCTGTGGACCTAAGGGGATGCTGGGGATGACTGATTGTGAGGACCTATGAGGGTTGATGACTGAGGTCAAAGGTAGGGAGTGACCAATTTTACGGGTTTAGGTCAAATCTGAGGACCTAAGTCGTAGCGACCCATTCTATGGGTCGAAGCCAATTGTGCGTGCTTAAGAAAGGGGTGAATAATTCTGCTGGTCAAAAAAATTTCTGAGGGCTTAAGTAGAAGCGATAAATTCTATACATCGAAACCAATTTTGAGGGCCTAAGACAGGGATGAAGAATTCTGGAGGTCAAAGTCAATTCTAAGGTCTTAAGTAGGAGTGTCCAATTCTGAGGGTCGAAGCCAATTCTGAGAGCTTAAGTAGGGGTGACCAAATCTTCTAGTCAAAACTGATTTTGAGGGATTCAGATAGGAGTGACCAATTCTTCTGGTCAAAGACAATTCTGAGATCTTAAGACATGGGTGATCAATTCTGTGGGCCAAAGCTAATTCTATCAATTCTGTGGTCTTAAGTAAAAGCGACCAATTCTACGGGATTAAGTAGAGGTGACTAATTCTGTGGGTCAAAGCCAATTCTGCAGGCTTAAGTGGAAGCGACCAATTCTGTGGGTCAAAGACAATTCAGCGGGCTTAAGTATAAACGAGCAATTTTTCTTGTCTAAGCCAATTCTGTGGGCTTAAGTAGAGGTGACCAATTCTGCGGGTCAAAGATAATTATGTGAGCTTAAGTAGAAGTGACCAATTCTGCGGGTCGAAGACAATTCTGTGGGCTTAAGTGAAAGTGACCAATTATGAGGGTCGAAGCCAATTTTGTGGGCTAAAGTAGAGGTGACCAATTTTTGGGTCGAATCCAATTCTAAGGGCTTAAGTAGAAGCGACCAATTATGCCGGTCATAGCCAATTTAGAGGGCTTAAGTGGAAGCGGTCACTTCTACGAATCAAAACCAATTCTGCGGGTTTAAATGGAAGCGACCAATTTTGCGGGCTTAAGTAGAAGCGACCAATTCTGCGGGTTGAGGAAATTCTACGGGATTAATTATAAGTGACGAATTCTGTGAGTCGAAGCAAATTCTGCGAGCTTAAGTGGAAGTGATCAATTCTGTGGGTCAAAGTCAATTATGCGGTCATAAGTAGAAGAGACAAATTTTACGGGTCGAATCCAATTCTTCGGGCTTAAGTAGAGGTGACAAAATCTGCTGGTCAAAGCCATTTTTTAGGTCTTAAGATAAAAGAGACCAATTCTTCGGGTCAAAGCCAATTCTGGGAGCTTAAGTGCAAGTGACCAATTCTGCGGGTCAAATGCAATTCTACGGTCTTTTGTTTCTTGGGGAAATTTGGAGACTCTGTTGGGGATATGTATCTTGTAGTTATACTATAATATAGGGAGGAATTTTATTTTTTTTTCCTCAGGGGAAGAGGAAATGATCTGAGGATCGAACGTTTCTCCGCCGAGGAATTCTTGAATTTTGTGGTGTCCTTTGGAGACATTACTGGAGTGACATGAAATTTATTTCAGGAATTCTTCTTGGGGAGATAAAATTTCTACTGTGGAATTTTTTGTGGTAAATTTTTTTTCCTTTTTGGATAGGGTTCCCAAATCCATTTGGGAATTTTAGGAATTTTTTGGGGATTTTTTGGCATTTTTCGAGCTTTTTGTACGAAATTTCAAAAGGGGTGCCGACCGGCATAGATAGAGGGGTTACAAACGATAGTGGTAAGGTCTTTTAGGGTACCTTGAGTAAGTGGAGGGAAAGTGCCGATCGGTGGGTGGCAAGGAGATGCTGATCGGCATGCCTCTTAGCCTCCTATAAAAAGGGGGTGTGTTCTCTTCATTTTTCATAGCTTTTTGACGTGCCTTCTTCTGAAATTACCTTCTGCAAATCATTTTAACGTTTAAAATTCAAGAAATGGTTGAGTTCTAAAGTAGCCTAACACACATGGCTTGACTTAATGCTGACGAATGGGCAAGCTTGGAATGGAGGGCTAGGTTGCCTTTGCTTTAGGCAGTGAAAACTCTTTTGACTCATTCAAGCCAATAATGGATGACTAGAATCTCTTGTGTGATCCTTTACATCATCACTCTTCTAGGGCGATGAACCCTGGCAGCTATGTAAGTATTGATGACTTTTGGTATTCTCTTCCCTTTTTTTCCTGGTGAGATTTCCTTATTTCTTGAACTTGATAAAGGTTTTTCTTTTACTTTTCGCTTTTGACGGTTTGATGTTTCTATGTTGACTATACGTGCCTGAGGGACGATGGGGATTAAGGATTTTTGGGATCACCTTCCATCCGTATTGCGTTGGATGGTGTCATCATCCAATTTTGGTAGGCTGGCGTTTGCTATAGATGAGACGCCTCGTTCCTCGACTGTTCTTTGTGCTCTAGGGGAGAGGTGGTGGGACACCACCCACAACTTTCATTTTGGCTTTGGGGAGATGACAGTGACTACTATAGATATGGAGAAACTGCTGGGGCTGGATTACGAGGGTATGCAGATTGAGGTGGATAGTATAATGCGGGTGATGCCAGAGGCGGTAGTGGCGGCATTGGGTGATGTGGAGAGGGTGGTCTCTGGGGACTCTCTTCGTTTGTATTTTTTTAGGGAGTTATTACTACGGTGGAGGATTGACGAGAGTGACAGGCGATAGGTGTGACAGATGGCTCGTCAATTCATTTTGCTGGTGTTGGGGATTTTCTTGGTGGAGACGAGTGGCGACGTTGTCCATTTGTGGTTTCTGCCTATCTTGAGGGTGTTTTTGGACATCCCTCTTTATGACTGGGGGAGCCTGATCTTGGTGACCCTTTATTATTCTCTTGATGCATTCAGCCTGTGCTACCGGTAAACTTTTACTGGAGCCACATAACTTCTTGAGGTATTCTTCATTTTTCGCATTTCCTTTATGCATTCGCATTTTCCTTCATGCGTTTTGTTCTTGATTTCATAAATTTTGACACTTTGTCCTTTACAGACATGGTTCTATGAGGTAATTGGGTTTAACACCCAATTGATAGTTTTGAAGGATGAGCCTATTGGGTACTTCTGTCGGATGTATCGGTAGCGGAATTCCAATCGACAATTGATGAAATTCCTCTCTCTGGAGATGGTGCGTCATGTCTTGAATGGTCTGAAGAGTGAGCGATTAAGTCCTCCTTTTTTCTTGAGACTGTCTTTCCCTTGATTATCTTTTGCTGATATTGATGTTTTTTGCTCTTGCTGGGGAATTTGCAAGTGACCTTTTATCCACGGGGGATGGCTATCCAGCATACGGGGGTGAATGGGGTGCATGCGCAAATGCGACATCTATTGCAGCATGAGTTTGGCTATTCTTGGTACCTTGGGGAGAGATTAGTTTGATAAATTATGGATGATGAGGTCATAGTACCACAGGAAAATCCCCCATTATTCATGAGGAGAGTGCGGGAGATGTCGAACGACGCCCGGGTGGCGGCAATGATGGGTGAGCCTTACTTGTCATATACCGACACGGTGGTGATGTATGATTATATGGAATTTGTGTCAAGATAGTTGATTCCACCCAACATATATGATGTGATGCTTATTCCTCGCGTGGGATCCTCCCACAGTGCAGGCAGTGGGATGACATCAGTGGAGACGATAACTTCGGAGGCTTCCCTCGTACGACTGTTCTTACCTGGTTACAACATCCGGCGGGCAGATGGAGGGTCGGTGTGTATACTGCACCGTCCTAATGCGATGGACCCGGAGGAGTTAGGCTTGACCGAGGAGGTCCTTTGACCTAAGGTATACTTTTTGTCTTTTTGTCTTTTATTTTCCTGATTTCTTCCTTTGCCTCAGACTGATTGATTTGCTATTTTCTGTTTTCTTTTGCATCACATTCGAGTCTCCACCACTTGGATGAGGGATATTGGGTATTGTATATCTTCGGTGACTGCCCGCATCAAGGATGCAATTTTTATTCCTTCTTGTCAGGTGCCATCTTCCTCGTCTGAGGAAGGGTCGGGCTCTGGGAGTGGTGGCACATCATCTCGCTGAAGACGGAAAAGGGTGCATCGCAAGGAGGGAGGCTCTTAGATAGATAGATAGATAGATAGATAGATAGATAGATAGACAGACAGACAGATAGACAGACAGACAGACAGACAGACAGATAGATAGATAGATAGATAGATAGATAGATAGAGAGAGAGAGAGAGATTGTCAGTGGATTCGGGCTGAGTCCCGCTATATATTTTTTTTGTGTGTTTTCTACAAAATAATGTAACACAGCAAATATCTATGCAAATGAAATAAACTTTTTTGTTAATTTATTTTTATTATTTAATTTGTTTTTGAGTGATTAATGCACATGCTCTTTTTACTTTCCTGTTGAGACAGTAAAAAGAATTAAAAATCACTGGAGAAATGTTTTATTTTAAAATGGGATAAGTAAAAAATATAAGGATAAGGAAATTCAAAATTCCCTTAAGATACAAATTATTTTTATTTCGTTTTTTGGTTTTGACAAAAAAGGGAAAAAATGGAGTTTTCCCCAAAATAGGGGTCTGTCGATCGGCAAGACCCCTATCCTGCTTATCGGTATATCAGTCTAGTCCAATCAACTAAAGGTTTTGATTGCAATTTCTTCAATTGATTGGTACTTGGTGGGGTAAGTTTTCGTCCGATTTCTGCAGGATTTCTTATCTTTGCTTAAGAGGTTTCAAGTATAAATAGGGGTGAGGATGGAGCTTGTCTTCACAGTTCCACATTCTTTTCCCTTTACATCCTTTTTTGCTCATTTTCTTCTTCTTTTGTGATATGGATCTCCCTAGTAGTTTTGATTTTGTGAACTACCTCGAAACCTTGGTAGCAATGTGTTCCTACAACGTTGACTACTACGCTTTCAACATGCGGAGAGTCTCTTTATGGTGCAATCGGTCCATAAAGTGGAATATGATGATGGCAGCAGTTGAATTCTGGTACCCTGAAGACCATTTTTTGGCTTTGGGATGGAAGAAATTTATCCTAGCTTTGAAGAGTTTTCTGCCATGTTGGGTATAAATCCCAGTGTTGTTGTGGCTATGCCTGAGTTTTCCTAGTTCCCTAAGGAGCTATTGGCGGGACTTCTCCACATTTCACTTTTGATAGCCAGGTCGTTGGTCACAAGAGGAATGAATTCTCTTCCTGTTGTATTGCATTATGTGCATTTGCGAGATGTCGGTGATGATGGTCACACTGGGGGCATCATTCTAGGCCTTATTTTGAAACTACTTTTGGTAACTAGGGAAGTAATGGTGGACCCTAAATTGCAGGTATTGTTTCTTGGATGTTGTACTGTCGTAATACTGCGGCGGTGATACTAGCGGAGACTTTGAATGGTCAGTATGCCTAGCGGGAAGGTCGTTATGGCTTTCTGAGGGGTAGCCTTGTAATTCTCTTCATATGGTTTTCAGAGAGGTTCCATATGGCGGTCCCACCTCAGTATCATTTGTCGAAGGTGCCAAATTTCTTCTTACACTATTTTATCAGTATGGTCCTGGACATCAAAATATGGGAAAACTAGTTCATGAAGCAGGGGGCTCGAGGCTTGCACTGGCCAGTGCCTTGGTGGGGGAGCTGTTGCCCATTCTGGAACTCGAGGAGTACCAATATGTTCGGTTAGTAGGCCTCAGATAGACCACTTTCTACTTTCCCTTGCGACTTCTACGCCAATGTAGTTATGAAAAAATTGGGCCACCGCGGACATTGAACTTCTTTCTTGTAGAGGACCAGACAAAGCGTATGAGCATGTGGCTCTCTTATCTATAGGAGAATCATCGTCCGTTGACTCATCCCTCCTAATATGTTAGTAGAGTCTGGCACGTCTCACGGGTATATATAAAGTGGTTGTGGAAGAATGTAGTGGCCAAGATGTTGTTTGTGGAGACTGGGCAAAGGTGGTTTTCCATATCTAACACCATGGAGGGAGGCATTGTGATTTTCCCCAAGCTAGTTTGGGCTTATCGCTCTACGGAGCATCTGTGACACTCCATTCAGGCAGGGGAAGTTTGGGGAGACCAGGATGTGAGTGATGACGGGGCGGGTTTCTCTGGCAGCTACGGGTAGAATTTTGTGAAGCTTTTGTACTGGGTGTGGTTCGGTGTTTGAAAATAATTTGAGGGTTATTTTGGGAGTAGTGGGTCTTGTTTTTATTTTGATTTTAGGAAGGTAGGAGTAGTCTTGACAAGGGAAGTCATTTGACTCCCTATGCCAATGTAATCATATCGAAATTTCGAACAATGAAATAAAGGAGTTTTTTATCATCTAGTTGTGCCTCTTGGTGAGTTTTTCATTTTGAATTATCTATACCGATCGCTAAGGCATACATAAACCTTTTGTTCATGTATATGTTAAAAGGAACTATTATTCTCGAGGATAAGAAAAGAATAGAATTTTGTGAAAAAAAGAAGGGGGCCATGCTCATGTAAGGCGGGTGAGTTGTCTACGTACCTTTGAGGGTTTTGAAATTCATTTTTAGAAAGAAAAAAGGTTTTAGAGGATCACGCCCCATGGAGTTCTGACTAGAGGGAGATAAAATCTTTTTTTAAGAATAGTAGGAAGATGAGAAGAGTCGTAGCGCGTTAAGATTTTGAACTAGGGGTATAATTTCTTGAGACGGTCCAGGTTTACAGGACGCACCATTTCTTCTCCATCAAGGTCAGTGAGCATAGCGACGTCGTTGGATAGGATCTTTTTCACAATGTAGGGGCCTCTCCAAGTGGGCTTGAATTCTCCTTTGTGGTCATAGATGGGCTCTACTATTTCTTTGAGGGATAATTCTCCTTTTAGGACACCACGGTCCTTGACTCTCTTGTTGAACGATCGTGTTATACAGTGATGGTACCCTTGTATGTGATATAGAACTTTCAGACTCCTTTCATCCAAGAGGGACAACTCGTTGAGATGGCTTTGGTGCCAGTTTTCCTCATTGACTTTGCTTTCAAGCATGATGCGCAGCGAAGGTATTTTTAGCTCCACAGGTAGGACTGCTTCCATGCCATAGACTAGAAAGTAAGGGTTAGCCCCAGTAAAGTTTCAGACTGAAGTGCAGTAGCCCCAGAGGGGGTAAGGGATCTTGTCGGTTCAATCTCGATAATTCTTGTTCATTTTGCTGATGATGGATTTGAGGTTCTTATTATCTTATTTGATTGCTCCGTTGATTTGGGGTCGGTGTGGAGAATATTTGTGTCTCTGAATTCCATACTCGTCGACCACCTTTGTAACTTCTACCTCGAGGTGTAACCCGTTGTCTGATACCAGCTCGTGCTGGACCCCATATCGGTAAATGATGCTTTTCTTGATGAACTTGGCCACTTTCTTGGCATTTAGGACTGCGTATGAGTCCCCTTCGACCCATTTAGTTAAGTAGTCAATGGTGACTATGATGAATGCATGCCCGTTGGACGCTTTTGGTGTAACTTTCCCTATAATGTCGATGTCCCATGTGGAGAACGACCAAGGAGATGTCATATTGTACAATTCTCATAGAGGCAAGTGTTGTAGGTTGGAAAATTACTGGCACTTGAGACATCTCCGGACATAAGTGATGCAATCCTGAACCATGGCAGTCCAATAGTATCCTTGTTGGATGACCTTCTTTGTGAGAATATGTCCATTCATGTGGGGTACTCATTCCCCACTGTGGATTTTCTGCATTATTTCTTCAGTATCAGCCCCTACGATGCAGTGCAAATGGGTTTCATCTCAGTTTCTCTTGAAAAGTGCTTTATCGCAGACAATGTACTAGGTAGCCAGTCTTTGGAGGGTTACTCGGTATTTCTTATCAGAACCTTGGGATACCTACCATTCTTGATGATGTGCCAAATATCATATTACCAGCAGTTGGCTATCTCAGGATCTTCCTCTGTGATGAGCTCAATGTGGTAGCTGTGGGTTGATTTATCTTGCTTTTGGACAAGGAAATGGGCCATGGGTTTTCCTTTGAGCATGTCAATCATGGAGGATAAGGTAATAAGGGCATCGTATAGGTTATTCTTTGCTCGGGGTAGGTAGTGGAAGATGATTTCTTGGAATTAGGAAGCTATCTCTTTGCGGTGGGCATGGAAGGGTAAGAATTTCTCGTCCTTGACTTTCCATTTTCTGAGTACTTAATAGATGATGAGGATTGAATCCCTAAATACATAGAGGTATCAAATTCCTTTCTTGAGGGAAACTTTGAGTCCTACCGTGCATGTCTCATATTCAGTCATGTTGTTGATCCAAGGAAAATCTAGCTTGATGGCAACGGGAGTATGAGATTTATCAGGGGTAATTAGGAGTATCCTAATGCCATGCCATTTCTTATTGGTAGCGCCATCGAAGAACATTTTCCATCAAAGGTCTTCTTGGGAGGTACAAAGGATATTCTCATCTAGGAACTTAAAGATCCTGACACCGACCTCTTCCATGGGGTAGTCATCATGATAGTCAGTGATGGCACTTCCTTTTATGGCTTTTTGCGTGACATAGGTAATATAAAATTCAACTAGGAGCATTAACCAGGGGCCATTCGGCTTGACAGGACAGGTTTTTTGAGTAGGTACTTGATTGGATCCATTCGGGATATTAGTTCATGGGAAAGACGAGCATATAGTGCCATAAATTTTGGGTAACCCAGACAAGAGCAACACATGATTTCTCCAAGGAGGTGTAGTTAACCTCGTAACTGGCCAACTTGCGACTGGCATAGTAGATGGATATCTCTTTGCGGGTTTCTTCAAGGTATTAGGCTAGTAAATCCCTAGTTGTAGTGTCAGTTATGGCTAGGTATAGGAGTAAGGGAAGACCAGGTTAAGTGGCATGATTATCAGAGGTTGGGTTAGGTATTGCTTGATTCGATCAAAGGCTTCTTGGCAATCTTCGTTCGAGATCTTGGTTGAACCCTTTCAGAGGATTTCGTAGATGTATTCACAAATGGAAGTCAAATGGATGATGAAACTGCTGATGTACTGTAATTTCTCGAGGAATTTGCAGACTTCCTTCTCCGTTCGAGGTGGTGGCATCTCGAGTATGGCTTTCATCTTAAAAGGATCGGCTTCTATCCCTTTCTCACTAACCATGAATCCTAAGAGTTTTCCTTTAGTAACACTAAAGACACATTTTTGTGGCTTAAGTCCAATCTGATACTGTCGCAGTGGCTTGAAAAACTTTCAGAGAGCGAGAACATGACCCTCCCTAGTCTTGGACTTGATAATCATGTCGTCTACATAGACCTCGACTTCCTTGTGTATCAGATCATGCAAAATAGTTGTGGTGGCCCTCTGGTAGGTAGCCCCTGTGTTTTTTAGACCAAATGGCATGACAGTGTAGTAAAAAGTTCCCCAAGGGGTGATGAATGCAATTTTCTCTTATTGATCGGGGTGAATCTTGATTTGGTTATATCCCGCAAACCCATCAACGAATGACTCGAGAGCATAACTGGTCATATTGTCCATAACCATGTTGATATTAGGTAGTGGGTAATCGTCCTATGGAGAGGCCTTGTTCAAGTCTCGGTAGTCGACACACATTCTGGGAGAGTTGGAATCTTATGTTGAGCTATCTCAGATAATGTCATCATAGGACCATGGAAAGACATCCACAAATTCCTTCAGTAATTCTTCGAGTTGTGCGCTCTCATGCTCGTTAAAGGTAGCCTCTATCCTAATCTTGCGTACTTGGATACTAGAACCGATATTAATAACAACAGTTTTATCTTCATTAACTTGAACGCGGTTATGTTGTTTGCTATTAACCTTATTTAGATCAATTAATAATTATTCATTTGTAAAATCATCATCATCATCAATTATTTGATTAGGATCAAGAAAATTAATGTAAGGCACAGTAAGATACTCAAAATCTTCATTTATTTCATTGATAGAAAAAATAGCATTGAGAAGCTCATCAAAGGAGGTATTTATTACATCAGAGTTAGGAGGAACAACCAAAGAATGGGAAATGGTATAAACATCAGGGTTAGGTTGAATATTGGCAGGTGGCACTAGTATAGCATGCCATTTGAAGAGAGGTGCATCAGTAGCTTTGATCAGACATGATGGACCCGACGTGGTATCCCTTGAGTGGATCAAGCAGAGTGTTAGCCGTAGTGTCTGTAAATCGAAAGAATCCTCGGATTCACTTTCCTTATAATCTCCGATATCCTCAGTGAGCGGTTGTACATGGTGCTGGGAACTCTCGGTCCATGGGTAGTTGTCCTGAAAGAAGATCTCCATTCTTGGTTTCATCTTTTTATTGACATGGTCATATAATGGTTCAGGGAAGCCGCAGAAGGGGAAATCTTCACCCTCCCTAATGAATCTTTCATTTAAGGAGTCTCCCAAGAAAATTTTGGCACATTCTAGCCTCCTCTTCAATCGAGGTTGACAGATCATTCCGAGTTCTTCTTCAGATGGCTAATAGCCCAGGAAAGGCCTTCTTCAACACAATAAGTTCAAGTATCCCTTGTTGTGTTTTTCCTATCCCTAGTCCGGGCATGAAGTGCATGTTCTTGAACATATGGATTACATTGCCATTTCTATGGGGGTCATATTCTAGACGAACCTTATCTTTGAAATCATCCCCTGCTGAGAGTAAAAGTGGTTCAGCTCAAAACCTGATAGAAGCATATCATTTGTCCCGTGTTTTATTTTAAGTACTGGATTACTGGTGCTTGCATTCTTGGTATTGTCTTCGTCACCCAAGATGGTGATGACATGCCTATTGGTGAAGAATTCTAGTTTTTTATGAAGGGAAGAAGAAACCCCCTTGATGCTATGAAGCCATGGTCATCAGAGTAGTAGATTAAACAATATGATTTATATGGACCGCCCCTATAACAAGATTTATATATCCCATTACCTCTCAGCGAGTATTATTATAGGCACATACGACGATAGAGGTTGGAGTTGGGTCGCTCACTTTCAATCCCAAACAATTAACGGTCCTCAACCGAAAAACATTAATAGCTGATCCATTATCGATAAGAGAGAGTGGGACATTTTCCCCATGACTTCGATAGAGATGTTGAGAGCATAATTGTGGTTTGGTCTCATCTTGGGGATTTTTTCTTCAGAGAAGGAGCGCATTCTAGTAGGAGTCAAGGATCCGACTAGACTCGCTTCTTTTCTTCTGGCGTGGCTGAGGGATGAACTGTGGGTCTTGTGAGTAGCTTAATTAGGGCAATTCGGTGCAACTGGGAAGACAGTAAAAGTCCCCATATAGTGATATTGGAATGGGTTTTCTTTAACTGATCGAGGATCTTGCTGTCTTCGAGGGTCATTTTTGGCATAGGAAGATTCTCGAAAACCTTCCCTTTTATCGCTTGTTGATGGTTACAGGCTTGGGATTTGGTAACGCCTTCCTGACCTGGTCATGTGGTTCACAGAAGGAGGGAAAAATATAAATCCTATTTCTTCATCGATATCAAGTTTTTCATCCACGAAGTTGGTCTCCCCTAGTAACTCCTCGAATGATATCATCCCACATATGCTGACTATCGGATTATTCTTCTCTGAACTCTGATCTTTGTTTGAATCCTTGAATTCGTCCCCCCACCTGGTGGTAACGATATTATTTTTCCATGAAAAGTTGATACATTTTCAACGGCCTTTTGATATAAGTCCTCCCATTCGGCGGGGAGATGTGAAAGTGAAGGGACTAGACGCATTTGTAGTTTTGAAGCATCGAGTAGCCCGGATATACTGCAGATGTCACCCGTCTGTCAGAATAAATCCATCATGATCTGGACTATATCATCTAGACTGACTTCATCGATCGGTACCACCCAATTGTCTGACTCTCGGGCCTATTTTTAAGTTTCTAAGAACAACATACTGAATCTCGGGCAGTCGTTTGGGGGGAAATTTCAGCCCAAACTCTAGGAGTTGGTTCAACACTGCTGATAGTTTCATGTCTTTACCTCCAGAACGGGTGTGGATAGCGATGCATACTCTGGTGAGGAGTGATAAGGCCTGATCGGTGAAGCTAGTAATGTGTAAGAGAAAGTATGGGCATGTTTGGAGAGGTGTGGGAGAGTATATGGGTATAATTGGTGATTTATTTTGTATGATCTGGGTAAATGGGTCAAATTCTGAGTTTTTTTTTAGGAAGATAGATTTTGTATGATTCGGGAGGGGATTATATGTAGTGTTTAGTTTAGGATTGGCTGGTGGGGCGATGATACCCCTGTTAATCAGGCCTTGGATCATATTTTGGAGGTGAAAACATTGGTCGGTGGCATGGCTGGCGGTTTGATGGAGATCACAATAGGCATCTTACTTGAAATTTTTAGGAAGTGGGTTTGGTAATGGACGAGAGTCCAAGGGCTTAATAAGATTTTGGATCAAGAGGGCCTGGTAAAATTTAAAGAGGGGAGCGTGAAGCTCGGTGTATTCCTTTCGGATCCAGTTAGACCGACTTTATAGAGCCCATAAAGTGGCAGGCTGAGAGATCTTGTTGATGGTGGAAATTGCGGTATTGGTAGGTTTTTCAAACTTTTTAAGAGTGAACTGTCTAGATGTTTTCTGTGGTTCAACCTCTGTCCTGGCCAGACCTTCTTTGATCTCCACTCCTTCTTCTCGGAGGGCTCATAAATAAGGGTAATACTATCATCCCTTCATTTCTCGGACAAGGGGTGAGAAGTTCTTTTTCACGACACTAACTTGCTCCTCTTTGAAAGGACGATCGGTCATGGTGGTTTCTTTCTCTCTCCACATTGCTATGAATTTACTGATTGATGCCCCAAGACTCTATTTGAGTAACTATAAATCATGATGCGTAATCTCTTAACTCCTCGTTGTACTTGTACCATGACATGAACTCGCGGGCAACATCTTCCTAACTACGGATTCTGGACTCTTCGAGAGATAAGAACCAATAGAGAGCGTTATCCTTCAAGGTTTATTGGAATATTTGGGCCATTATTTCCTCGGATGCCCCTGGAGAGTCATGGCTCGATGATAAATGTGAAGATGAACAATTATAGGTCCACTACCTTTGAATTTCTCAATGTTAGCCATCTTAAACTTTTCTAGTAACCTGGCTTTAGGATATGGAGACATGTGGGTGTAATCCATGTAATTTCCAGAGAGTCTGACTTGGTCTAATTTCTTGGTCAACTTCTTGAGGTCTTCCTTGACTTTGTTCAATTCTTCCTCCTTCGGATTAATGGTCACGGGTAAGTCAGACCCTACTTTGGCAAGATTCGATATAGGAAACTGGGTTAGAGGCGACCCATTAGCAGGAGGAGCACGTGGAGCATGCTAGTATTCCTCGGGAACCTAAATAGGCTAGGGTGCAAGCGGACCCATAGTGTGAGAGAAGAGGACCTCGGCCTCTTTGAGAATAATGACCCCGTTTCGTTGCATCTCATGAACTTCGATTTGAAGGTTGTCAATCTTTGAAGTAACTTGATCTAGAACTGTTAACAGATCCGACTGCACATTCGATACTTTATATGTGTTCTCCATGGAAAGTGGATGAACCTCGAACTTGGAGGAAGTAAGGGGACTGACGGAGCTTCAGGGTCGTTCGACTAAAAACCGAAGCCAATAGGGAGCGAGGCTAGGGGTATGCGATCGACCAGAGAAGGAGGAAGAACTGGGATTTATTTTTGGAAAGAGGAAAGTATATTTTTGACATTTTTTTGGGGGGGAAAAGATGAGGACAAAATGTTTTTTTATTTTTTTTGTAAAGGGAAGGAAATATTTTTAGTGAAAAAGAAAAAAATGTTTTTGGACACTTTTTGGAAAAAGAAAGAAGTAAAATTGAGAGACGTGCCTCAGCGTGATTATTATTATTATGTTTATTAGGTTCTCACTTATTAGGTTTACCTAAATGCAAAAAGAGAAATGTCAGATGGACCCGAGCCTAAAAAAATTGGCTTTGAAGAATATGTAAATGTGGTGACAATTAAACTCAACACAAAATAACAAGCAAAGGCAACCACCACTACACCAAAATACTAATTTTGTGACTGCCTTATTGTGAGTGCTAATGGGGGTGACAAACTTATCACTCCTGGGAGTAGTCACAAAATTATTTGTAACTGTCATTAGGAGTGATAAAATCTTTGGGTAATAAAAATTTGAGTCAATTGTTTGGTCACTCCTAATAACACTCACAAATCTTACTATATAATTAATTTGCGACTGCTATAAGCAGTCACAAATTTATAACTGCCACAAGCAGTTATAAATTTATTAGTAGGCTTAAGTTGTGATTCTTATGAGTAGTCACAAAATTGTAACTGGTATGAGGAGTCACAAATTTTGGCCTAAGACTTAATTTGTGACTCTTATTAGCAGTCATAAATTTGTGACCGCTCATAGCAGTCACAATTTTTTTTGCTAAAAAGTTTAATTCCCCTCATCTTTCCTCTCTCCTCTTCAAGATCCCGCTCCCCCCCCCCCCCCCCTCTCTTTCCCTCCTCTCTCTTTGCACTCTCTCTCTCTTTTTACAAAAATTTTGCCAAAGGTTTCATTAGGTAAATTTCTCTGTTTAATATATTTTCTTGATGTTGAATTTTTTTTGAAGGTTTTGTGTATTATCGTAGCCTAAACCAAATAAAAACCCTAGGTAAATCATCCATATATCTTTTGTGTTGAAATTTTTCCAAAGGTCTCAATACATCCATCAGTTCATTCTCATTTTTTCATTCTCATTTGATATGTTTTTTCATTCTTACATTTTTGGACTTACAGTTTCGAGGACTAACAGTTGTTCATTTTGTGTTTGTGACATGTTCGATTCAATTAGGTTGAATTTTTAGCAGCTAAAGGTATGTTTTTGTAAACAAGTTTTGCAGTTGTTCATTTCAAATGTGTGTATTTTACATTAACGTGTGCTTGTAATAATTATTATTGTTTATCACTTTGATTTTTTGTTTTAGTTGAATTAGGTATAGAATGTCATAATAATCAAGTTAGTGCCACCAAAGATGAGCGTACTATTTCCAACGGTATGTACATACTCTTTTCTTAAATTTTAACATTTAACGATGTTACATATTTCATTAGTTTTTGTTTATATTATTTATAGTAGTGATAGGTGGTTAAGAGTGAACCAATTGAAAACCCGAATTTCCAATTGGTTGTTGTAATATAGCTTTTAGATTAAGCTACAAGAATATTTGTTTACTAGTTTGTGTGAATTTTAGTTACAATTATTGATATTTGTTTACTAGTTTGTGATAAAATTTGTTTATCAGTGCTACGCGCCAGGAAAAAAATAAGATTATAAAATCAAGAAAGATTGGATTTTACTATAGTGAATTGTGATGAGTTTATTGTGATATTGATTAAGGAGTAAGTCTAACTAGGCCATTTACAAAGAAGATGTGAGAGGAGAAATTAGACATAGCCTATGTAGCACGGACACAGACACGGGTGTCGTGTTCGACAAGACACGGATACGTCGACACGGAAAATCTAAAAAAATTAGGACACGACACGGTGGGGACACGACATCAAATAAATATTTTTTATAAATATTTTTTATATAAAAAATATAAAAGATCACATTAATACTAATCTCATACTAAGAACAACATTAAACAATTCATATTAAATTCATATAAGCATTAAGAGTATTAAATCTATTCTAAACATTAAACATCACAATGATATTAAAATCCCGTAATCAAAATGCAAAGAAACGTAGCATTAGTCTTAAATCCATACATAACATCAAACTTCGATCCAAACTAGTAAAAAACAACTAAAATGCATATAAAACCAATTCTAAACATTAAACAAAAAATAACTTTGAACTCCAATGTTCCTCACTCCTCATCATCTTCAACATCTTCATTGCATTCTCCTAAAAACATTTCATCCAACTCTGGCTCATCAAGTGATAGATTTGCAACCTCTAATATCCTGGCACCTTCAACCTCAAATGAATCGAATGTATCCCCACCCACATTCCCCATCTTGCTATCTCCTTCCTTGTATTGATTACTTTTCCTCGATAGAAGTTGAAGATTACTATGCATAAACACCAAGTCTTTAGCACGTTTTAGAGTCAACTTGTTTCTCTTCACACTAATAAAAGAATAAGTGATCCAATTTCTCTCTGAACACAATGAAGAACAAGGATGGCCAAGAAATCTTGTGGCCAAAGCATGAAGCTTTGATGTAGAATATCCATGGAGAACACACCACAAACGACGATCAAGTACCCATCTATCATTTATAGAATCAAACTCATTAAACTCATCAGAAAGAGATGAGAACTTTGCAAATTCAATGTTGACCATTTGACGTTCGGATGCATTTAGAAAGAATAACATCAAACACTTCTTTCGTTCACTTTTGATTTCCACATATTTATTGGGCTCAACACGATTTGCACCTCCACTGAGTCATTGTTTGCTATAATACCTAAGGGAAAAAAACATTTTTTAACTAAAAAATTAAAATTCAAAAGTCAAATAACTACCTAAAGGAAATTAGGAACTAGTTAATGAGTTACCTAGGGTTCAATGAGTGTGCTACCCAGTGAAGGGGTGTGTTGATTTTTCCCCACCTATTAACCAAAAAAGTTATGAATAACCTCATAAAATAATGGCTCCTCGTGTTCTTCCTTCCTCTCATGCCGATATACAATCGTTTTTACTTTTTCAATCATGATATCCCACAAATCATACACCAAGTGAAGACATGGTTAGTCTGTATCGGCAAGCCTTAGCATCTCATAAATAGGCTCAGTAAAATGAAGGATATAGTCGACTTTGTCCCACCATATGTCACTCAATACTTTCTCCTTCATAAGTTGGGCTTTCCCAACATCATCATCCTTATACAAATTTCACCTCCCATTAATGACCAAACTCGAAGGCCGCTCTTTATAAGAATGAATCTTTTGAGCATGATAATCATGGAAGCAAAACGTGTATCCGCAATAGGAAGCATCTTCAATTTCAAAAATTGATTGTACATGTTAAGCCTCATTGAGTGACTTGTGATAAAAACTTTCATGACCATAGCATCCATTGCAATCTCGGTAATCCAATGACATTCACCGTATGTAATTGCATTAGCTTAGGTTAAAGTCTTGAAACATTTCTAAAATGGATTGCATAAAAATTGATTCGGCTAAAGTATGTGCTACTTATGAAAATGGGGGCATTGGTTTTATTAATCTCAGTATTTTAAATAGAGCTATTATTATTATCAAGCATGGAGTCTGCTTCAATCCTTTTCTATGTGTGATGCTTTCCTAAAACCTAGATTTAACTTCAAAGAGCCTTCTAGTCAAACTTACAAAATGTCTTTCTTATGGTTTGGATACAAAGAATCTATGAATTTAATCAGTCTTCACTCTCAGTGGTGTGTGGGAGATGGTAATAACATTAATTTTTGGAAAGATAATTGGCTCGGAGAACCTCTAGCTTCACCCAATAAGGGTATGGATCATGACAATGTCTTGGTGGCTTCTTATATCTCTAAAATATGTTGGATATTCTCTGCAGAATTCAAAGAAAACTTTCCCTATATATTCTTCGAATTGAAAGGATACACCTTCCCATTTATCCATTGAAAGATAAGCTAATATGTTCCCTAAAAATATAGAGATATGTGTTTAAAATATGCTATCAACGTGTTATTTCCTTGAAAAAATCATCTTTCATGGAGAAAAAATATGTGGCACTGCTTCATTCATCCCTGAATATCTATTTTGGCTTGGAGAGCATTGCAATATAAAATGCTCTTTTAGATATTCTAACCATATTTTCAACTCTTCTGAATTTTCTTTACATTTTTGCATTTTTGAAATTTGCTTCTCACCACTTTCAAAAAACAATTCCCCCAAGTTCTTAATATCTTCCAACTTTGGGAGTCTTCTCACAGATATCAGTTCAATCCATAAATCAATAACTTTTTGTTAGTATCTTTCTTAAGGACTATTGATATAATTTGGAGGGCTAAAAAATCTTTCGTTCCTAATGCCAAGATCTTTTTTCCCAACTCAATAATAAAATAGCTCATAGCTTCCTCTACTGCTTCATTAAGATATTATAGAGGATTTATACAAGGTTATTTTGGTGTTAATATTGGTAATCATAATGGTTTCTACATTAAATTATAAATTGTGATCATTGGACCTGACTTGTCTTAGGATAAAGGGTAGAATAAAACTTACTGTCATAGCTACTTGCACGGAGGGAATAAAATAGCTAATACTTGCAAATGGTTTTGTTACCTTTTACCAAGCATTTTATGGACCCTAAGTATTTCCTGTCCCCGAAATATATATATGTGAAGTACATAGTCACTGCAGTGAGTGAAGGCAAGCAGCAAACTGGCATTAAACAAAATTCCCCTCATGTGAAAATGTGTAATTCGTTATGAGTATTCCCACTGTTTATTTAATTGGGAGTGCTCAACTTATTTTCATCTGAATCATGCTTCAGTGTTGTTTCAAAACTAGAATCTAATAACTTGTTTGGAGAAGTTTATATTCTTTGCAACATTGCTCAGTGTTATACAGTTCGAGTTTGCGAGTTATATAGGCTTCTACGGCTTGATAAACTATCTTTTTCCAATATCCTTGAGATATATTTTCATGATAGGAGAAATGTATTGAACAACCTACTCGAGGTAATCTACCAGTGGCACTATGTTCACTGCCTCTGCTTATACACTTGATGTTTTTTAAATGCAATTCCAATCTAGAAGTTAGGTTTCAAAAGTGTTTGAATAGGAATTGTCATTTTCTTTGTTTACAGCTTCTTATAAATAAACTATTGTATGCACATCAGACATCTGAAATAATATAAGATGGTAGGGAAAAGAATCAAATCATCGGATGAAGCAAGTGGAGACAAATATAACTTTTCATATTGGGAAATAAGAGGCCGAACTTGCTTTAAGGGTGAATAGTGAAGCTTATCATGGTGATTTGTATCAACTAAAAAGTTTAATTCGAGCTGGAGCTGATCCAAACAGGAAATATTATGATGGAAGATCACCATTGGCAAATTTTCTAGATAATCAATATCTGAACATTATAGTTGAAGTTATTTTACTTTTCCCAATTTTTTCATTGCACTGCTTAATTGTGGTTGATTTTGCCAGTTCATATCTTGTAGTTGTCCATTACTTATTCTACATGTCTTTCCCATTCAGGAGTTTAATGCAAGAGACTTCTAAGCAACAGATTTTGCTAATTTCCTCTTCTTTTTTTGTTCATCTTCATGCTCTTTTTTTTTTTTTTTATTGACATGATATATTGAGTTTGGTTGACAACTTGAAAAATTACAAGGTGATGGGTCTTGCACACTATTGTATAATGAGCACGAAAAAGTCTTATGAGGCATTAGATATCTTCAGACCTAGATGAGGGAAGGACCCAATTTTTTTTCCATAGGGATTGAACAAACTATGAGATAATTATTTTTGTTCATTCATGATAACGAGATATATTTTCTACCTAGCCTACATCAATAATGCCGAGAAACTATTACTTTCAAGTATCATCATTAGTCCAACTCCTATCTCTCCACCACCAAGTCCATAGGATCATAACCCAAACATTTTTCATTTTCATGTATAGAATACACGAATATAACATTTAATCCATTACGAAAGTAAACTAATATAATATTCCCCTATTAAACATTAAAACATTAAAGCAATATATCCAAGAAAAGCTAAAATTGCATTGCTTTTTTTTATAAACTAGCAGCTAGAGATGTTTTGAAAAAAACAGTTTGTAAATTATACAGGGGTATGTATATATAAGGTCCTTATAGTAGACTCAATGTATATTTTGAAGACAATGCAGGGTTCCAACTATTAGAAACCTTGCGCAACTTTGCTTCATAGACATGTTGCGTAAGCTGTCCTATTTAGAGATAAGCATAAAACCGGAGCTTAATAAATATAATTATTATTGTTGCCGAAACTGCAGTTGTCTTGAATTGACTGCGCTGAAGGCATTCGTGTCCATTGGAAAGTCATATGTGTTTTCAATCTTGACTTGCATAATGGTCCTATCCTTGTCCATATTTACATTCATACCAGGATGATGTGTGGACTGTTATTGGTGCCTCTGCATTCTCTCCCACTGCTGTTGTTGCTGAAAAGACAAGTTTGGGGGGTTAATTTCCTATTGCATCTGAATATGTAGTTGCATTTGTCTTAAAATTTGCTATTATTGGGATTGGCGTATGGGAGCATGTCGGTCTGAATGGGAAGGTGATAAGACCCCGTGCACTTGTTGATGAGTTTGTTGTACATAATTACTTGTATTATCCTTAACGAGCTCAGTCAGGGAACCAAGATTACTATCTCCACTCATTTAAAGGAACATCTTTAGTAGTTCCATGGCCGAACATTGCTTTTTATAACTATCAGTAAGAAGTTTCAAGATACGGCCTAATTTGTAGATATGACAGATCAACAGCTGAGATAAAACTTCCAACGTCAATGTTCTTTATGTCAGCTCTATAATGTTAATTTATGTCAGCGTATTCCATAGTCAATGAATTACGTATTCTCTGGTAACTTAAGAAGCTCCTCGAGTACCAGTAGAACCCTTCCATGTTTTAGGACTGTGAACCACCTTATTACACATGCTCTGATTCGATTTTTTGACATGCATGCTTTAGTCCATGTCTTAGGACTGTGAATCATTCTAACACTATGAATAGGTGAGAATTTTTCAAACATTACATCTCTGGGCATTTATCAATGGCTAGACAAGAATCGAGATAAATTGACATATAATTTTATATTTACGATGAATGAAACCGACAACTTCATATAATTTAGTCTGACCCGAGAAGCAATAAAAAGTTCTACTTTTATTTTATTTTTATTTTTTGTCTATTAAAACACATCAATTATAAATTTCTTCACTATCATTTATGCATTTATTGTCTACATTCTTTGAAGACAATTATGGGCGGAGCTTGAATTCTTGAACAATATGGAACAGTTACTCAAATATGTAGGTGAGAAAGGCATTTATTCTTGTTGCTAGATATTTATGCAAAAGTGTGTTGTTTTTTATTTAATATACTTTATACGTGATCCTATTTCCTATTTGTTCTGAATATTGCTTAAGGGAACTAGGCTAGTTCATGAAAACGTGTTTATTTTTAATTACACCTTTGTCTTAAAGGATGTTGATGGCAACAGTTATGAATCTAAATATATTTTATTATTTGCAGGTGTACACATGGCATACCCAGCATACGTAGTATTCAAAGGCCTAAGTCTAGGCATTTACACTTAGTGGCAAGCAACACAAGCACAAGTCAATGGATACCGAGACGCCGCATTTCGTGTCATCAAAGTGTTGTGACATTTTTGTTTTTTATTCTATTTTCATTTTGTATTTGGCACCGAAGAAGGGTTTGTTTGATGTTAAATTAAGTTTAAACACGTTTTATGTGTACCAAATATTTGGAATGTTAAAAATATAAATGAAATGTTGTTGAATTTTTTTAGACTCGTTACATGTTCATGAACTTTCTTCTACTTCTTATTTTAGTTTACTTTTTTATTCTAGTATTGTCATTTCATCATTTTGTGAAAATATAATGACATTTTAATAGCTCTTACCACATTTAACAAATCAATTTTTGTAACTGCCAAAAGCAGTCACAAATTTGTCACTATTGTCAATTTTGTAACCGCTAATAGCAGTTACAAATATAAGATTTGTAACTGCTGTCAGCAATTATAAATATTAGATTCATAACTGCCGACAACAGTTAAAAATATTATATTCGTAACTACTGACAGCAGTCATAAATTGGGGTCACGGTCATAACCCTTATAGGGGTTATAAAAATTTGTGACTGCTGTTAGGAGTTACAATTTTTCTTTTGTCACCCCCTAAATTATGACAGTAAATAGCAGTTATAAAGCTCATTTGTGACTGCTAACAGCACTCACAAATCTCCTATTTTGGTCTAGTGCACCAAAATAAATAAAGAACTCGAAAGAACTGCAATCACACACAACACAAGATATACGTGTTTCGACAAGAAGGCCTACGTCCACGATGGTGCTCTCGGTATTTTATTTCTCTTTACTCCGGGGAGTGTTTATAAATTACATGCCCTTTTCCCCCGGGATAGGGGTTTGATATATACATGTTATTTCAGAGAGTGAAGGTGTGGGACTCCTCCACGCTAGCCCATAATCCCTAAAGTATCTCTCAAGAGAGATTTTAGGAACTGACTGGGTCACAACTGAATTAGTCAAGGTGCGAAGCTTCTAGACTTTGGTTCGTATTTAATTAGGCTACTCGTCTGGGCCAAAGAGTGGCAAATCGAGGTACCCATAATTGCCCCTAAAATTTTTGGGTCATAATTTGGGCTCAATAATTTTAAATGATTTGCCTTAATGTAATTTTTGTGAATCATGCAACACTTTGGGATTGAAGCACCCTTCCCGAATTGATTTAGGTGACAGATTGCCTCGTTTGTAGTGCATTATGATTAGAAAGGTTTAAATCATCTTGGAGTGGTCATTCCTTGAATGTCACTTCATACTTTTTCGTATTGTCTAAATTTATCCAAGCTTTCATGGTATCTCTCTTACTCCCAGGTCTCATCTTCCATCTTGAAGCTTCTTTCTAATCTGTTCATCGTCCCTGCTTGTGACTTTACACCGTCTCAATATGACTCTTACTTCGTAAGTTCTTCTCACATCTTCTTTTTTCTTTTTCTACTAGAATTTCTTCATATTCGATACTAGAGTTTCTTTTTTCTGATGATGAAGATAGGCAATAGGTAGATAACTCAGTTTAGGAAATTCTACCATATCCCAAACTCGATAGATAGTGAATGTGCCCCTGTTCCTCGTAATGTCACGAACATTGAGGACGGTCACTGGATACATGTTCTTTTGTTGTCCCAGGGGGGTCTTACTTTTCCCCCAAGTCGTTTATTCTTGCACTTTTTTAGCTACTTTGATATAGTTCCTGCACAGTGCTCGCCAAATGTTTGGAAAATTGTAAATGGTATGCATAGAATCAATCTGCTCTATGGCACAAATCTAGGGCTTACTGAAATCTGCTTCTTCTATTCTTTCTCTCGAACCAACTCTGGTCTTCTTTACCTTAAGGCCAGGAGTCTTGATAGGGTATTGGTAGTGAACCTACCTTATTCCCATAAGGACTATTGGCATGAAGGGTTTATTTCCAGAAATTAGTAGTTCCCTCCCATACTGAAGGGTCGAGGTCTGGGAGATTCATGATTCCTTTTTATGGGAAGGAATATATAGGTTGGAATCGCTCTTGTTCTTCTCATTGATCCTCTGTTAATGTATATTTTTTCTCATATATTTCTCTTTTTCTTTATTCAGCGAAGACAAAGAACTTAGAACCAGATCTTCGTGAGATTCGGACTGCGGAGCTGGTTAAGGCCAGGAAAATTAGGGAACTTTTAGCTGACGGTGAGCATCCTCGATCAGCGGAGTTCCTTCTGAAAAATAAGAACGTTGGGTCCAGTTTCATTTCTTGACCTATGGATAGCATTCCTGACCTAGATATCATAGAAGAGGTTGCAATCTACCCAATATAATAGGACGAGGAGGAAAGTAGCTCTGGTAAGGAGAGCGAGGGTGCTAACAGGGGTGGTGCTAAAGGTAATTCCAATGAGGAGAGCTTTGGTAGTGAAGAATCTTCCATCTCGTAAGAGGGTTCAGAGGTTCAAGAGCCTTCATGGGATTCAGGTAGCTCAAACGAGAAAGTTATGGCTCCTCCCAGGAAGAATTTGATTCCAGATGATGATGAAGATAACGCGCTTCTTTCTCGTCGATCGAAGAAGAAGAAATTAGGGGGCGGGGATGTTGTGACTGGTTCCAAGTCTGCTGCTCATGAGCAGGAGAGGAAGAAGAAGGAGGAGGCACAAGTGAGAGAAAGAGAAAGGAAGAAAGAAGAAGAGAGGAAGAAAGAAGAGGAGAGGAAGAGGGTGGAGGAGAGAAAGAGGGTTGAGAAGGATAAAAAGGAGAGAGAAGAAGAAAAAAGGAGGGGAGAGGTGAAGACGAATGCAGGGTAGTCTCTGGTGCCCATATCTGCTCTTCTCGAAGGGGCGTCTGTTGACCTTTCCCCTCAGCTGGCTCCAGTAGTGCTCGAGAGAGCAGTTTTACCGGCTGATCGCCAAAGGGCGATGAGGGGTGACCAGTTAGCTCTGAAGGAAAGTCAGAGGCTAACCTCAGTAAGCTTGCTTTTACTTCTCCGTCATTACAATATTCTTTCACTACTTCCTTTGCTAATATTTCCCTTTTCTCTGCAGTTTGTGATCGATTTCACTGTCCTCTACCGCAGTCATGACGAGCTGGCAAGGAGAAACGACAACCTGGATAGGAAGAATACTGAGCTGAAGGCTAGTCTAAAGGCTGCCAATAATGATCAGAAGTCTTCCAATCTCGCCCTGACTGAAGCCAATCAAGCGAAGAAGGTGGAAACTAAGGATCTTCAGGAGCTGAGGCAGTCCTATAATTTGGTTTGCTCGAGTAAGCTGATTGTGGTGGAGGAGAACAAGGTGCTCACATAGAAGGTGAGGAAGGTGGAATCTGAGGCTGCCACCCTTAAGGAGAGCTCATAGAACGCTGGATGGGTTGTTGCGTACGAGGATGTTGATGCTCAGATTAGCTACATCAGCCGTCTCAACTTTAAGAATGGTTGGAACAAGGATCTTTTGGTGGTCGAGGTGGATATTGACTCTCCACTCTTTAGCGAGCATGATCCTGGCCATAAGCCTGTTGTGGATGAGGCGCCTTCTCCTGCAGTTTCAACCATCGCTACTAATGCTCCCCTTGATCAGAGGGTGGCAATTTCTACATCTGGAGGAGGCACGCTTGGAGCTACTGCTAATAAGGGGAAGCAATCAGCGACCTCGGAGCAGACTGAGGTTGCAAGGTAGTCTTCTTTAAGGATATTTTTGTATTTTTTATTGTTCTTTCCTTTTGATGATGTACTTTAAACCTTTTCTTAATGAAATGAAATTTAGTTCCTTTTCGCGTACTGATTTATTTGATCTTCAATGCTTATATGGTATGTAGCTAATTAATGTTGATGAGTATATACCTGCTACTTCTCAACTAGGAACGATTCTCGATCCTAATGCGAGGAATCAAGTTTGCCAAGCCTTTGTAAGGATTTGCAAGCCTCTTAGGTCGAGGAATTAGAACTTTAAGGATCAGTTGGAGCTTGTTGCTAAACTGAAAGATAGGCTTCAGGAGATGGAAGACGTTGGCGCTTGCGTTTAAGAGGAAGTGAATGCTTTGAGGGATAAACTTCTGGATGCTTCCGAGACTAATCAAGTTGGAGAGGTACTTCAACAAGTGAATGATGCTCTGAGGAGAGAGGTTTCACAGCTTAGAGATCATGCCCCGATTATTGCCCGCTAGGTTTTATGGGGCTCCTCCTCATCAACTAGGTTGCGAGCTGGTACTGACAGTAGTGTCTCGGTTAGGGAGATTATTGAGCTCCGGGGTGATGTTCGCAGGGTGTATGTGATAGATGTCGGCCTCCAAAGAGATGTTACCTTGATGAGGCACCTGTTCAAGAAAGGTCCTCGGCAGGTGTGGGTTGATGGTTATGATCAGGGCTGGAACGATGCACCGATGAAGTTGAAGGAGGTTGAGGAGTTATTCTTAGTTAGAGGATGGTTGAGTGATCTTAGGAAGTTGCAGGTACCCCGGAACTCGATTCTCTGGTATCGCCATGAGATCTACCCCTCAACTTTGATGCCTAACCCATTCAGGAGGGATAATCAATGGGTCCCCATAGATGCTATCCCTATGTAGCTACTGGAGCTAGATGCAAACAAAGTCGAGGAGGAATTAGTTCCTCACCCAGACGATGGCCGAAGAGAGAAAGTGGTTGACTATCTTTCTCGGTGACCTATTCCTCATTAGGATTTATTCAATTAAATCATTGTAACTCTTTGTACATGTAGTGAAGTAATAAAATAATTATGTTTTGGGCGATTTGCCGACTAAACATGTGTTGTGTATTTTTCACTTCATTGGTTTCTTTTTTTATTATCTTGGGCTCTTCTTAGCCGACTAGATTTAATATAGGCAGAGTTGTTTCGTTGAGTGAGTATCCCCTAGACCAGTATGATTATAAGATACCATTCTACCTCACTTTACCTTTTAGGCTGTGTCATCACACTTCCTTAGACCTAAGTGTGGCAATGGAGAGGACACACCTGGTGTTGGATGTTCTGTCCGAGCAGGGTTTTTCAGACAAACATTGTTTGGCGACCAACCTGGGTTGGTCGAGCTTCCTAAGGGTCCCCTGTAGGGCTTCATATATTGCTAGGGGCAATGCTATGAGGTTATTCATGTTTGATAATGAAAATCTGAGGAGGGTAATACCCTGCTTTTATATGTTGAGAGTGGAGCCTGTAACTTGGAAAAGGTGCATGAATTAAAAATTATTTGAGATAAAATCAACACTTTGTAGAATGCTACTGCCAAATAATATTATATTAATCGAAAATGAATTGCAAATTTAAACATTGTAATAAAAGATCAACACAAAAAACTAGAAGTAGAATCTCTTTAAATTGGTTGTGTTCCAAGCTCGAGGTATCTCCGCGCCCTCCAGCATTTCCAAGTGATAGGCTCCTTGTAGATTGTCCCTTATCACCTTGAATGGTCCCTCCCAATTTGGTCCTAGCTTACCATCTGATGGTTTTACTGCGCTGCCAAGAACTTTCCTTAGGACGTAGTCCCCAAGTTGGAATGCACTTATATTGACCTTCTTGTTGTAGTGCTTTACTAGCTGTTGCTGATAGCCGGCTAGTTTCACTAGAGCCACCTCTCTTCGTTCCTCAACTAGGTCAAGTTCAGCGAGAAATGCTGCATCATTCTGGCCTTGGTCAACCAGGGTGGACCTCATGGTGGGGAGGTTGGCTTCCAAGGGAATGATTGCCTCTATATCATATATCAGTGCGAATGGGGTTTCCCCGGTTGCTCGTTGTGGGGTAGTGCGGTAGGCCCATAGGATGTGTGACAGCTCGCTCACCCATGCCCTTTTGGCTCGCTCCAATCATTTCTTCAATCCATAAATTAATATTTTGTTGGAAGCTTTAACTTGTTCGTTGTTCTCAGGATATGCCACCGAGATGAAATGGTGCCTGATCCCATGGTCGTTACAGAAACCCTGGAAGAGCCCACTTTCGAACTAGGTTCCGTTGTCGGTGATGATGGTCCTGGGGATCCCAAAATGGGTGATAATGTTCTTCTATATGAAACTCAGTATATCCACGTCTCTGATGTTTTCTAGCGGTTCTGCCTCTATCCATTTGGTAAAGTAGTCTATCACGACCAACAAATACTTATGATTACCGACAGCGGTAGGAAGAGGGCCTATGATGCCCATCCCCCATTGGGCGAAAGTCCATGGGCTTGTAAGTGATTTTAGGTCGTTGGTCGGTTGGTGAACCATAGGAGCATGGAGTTGACATTTTTTACACTTGCGAGCATATATCCCAGAATCCTTTTGCATGTACAGCCACAAGTACCCTTCCTTAGTTGCTCAGAAAACTAGCGACCTGCTCCAAATATGACTCCCATATATTCCCTCATGGAGCTCATGAAGAACTTTCTCAACATCCTTCGGGTGAACGCATTGGAGGTAAGGACCGTTGAAAGATCTCTTATACAGTTTGCCCTCAGGAGATAAGCAAAAGCGAGCAGCTTTGACCCTTATCTAATGAGCGGCCTTCTTATCGTCTGGCAGGGCACCATCTTTCAAATAATTCCTTAAGGGGTACATCTAGCTGGGGACTGATTCAATCTGGAGAACATGACCTCTGTCTTACAGTTCGTCGCTCTGGTTAATGCTTGGTTGGGCGAGGAAGTCGATCGGAATTGTTCTCTTTAAGTCAAAATTGATCGTTGAGCTCAAGGCCACTAGGGCTTCAGCATGGCTATTTTGTCCTCTGGGAAACTGTTGGACGCTGACTTATTTGAAGTTAGACATTAATTTCTTTGTTGTCGCGAGGTAGGCCTCCATTCTCTCATCCCTTGCGTTGAAGTCTCCACTTATTTGGTTAGAGACCAGCTGTGAGTCTCCGAATACTTAAAGTTGTCTTTCCTCCAGTACCTGTGCCTTCTGTATTCCTGCTATCAATGCTTCGTACTCTGCTTCATTATTGGAGGCTTCAAATCCAAGCCTGATTTCTTGCTCGATGATTCCACCCTCAGGGGTAACTAGCACTATGCCCACTCCTTCCCCTTTGGAGTTGGAGGCCCCATCAATGAACAGTCACTAAATATCATATGTCGAGTCATCTTCCCTTTTGATCAACCGGTTGAAGTTGGTCGCAAGGATGTTCTCCTGTAAATTTTGCGATGAAGTTGGCAAGGATCTATCCCTTGATTTCATTCCTTGGTTGAAACTAGATGTCAAATTGCTCGAGCTCGACTGACCACTTTGATAGTCTTTCGAACAAATATGCTTTTCGCAGGACTGCTTTAGGGGGGTGAGAGGTAAGGACGGTGATAGAGTGAGCTTCGAAGTATTGTTTAATTTCCTCGAGGCTACCACTAGTGCAAAGGTGAGATTTTCCAGTGGTAGGTATCATTTTTCGACGTCCAAGAGAGTCTTGCTTGCGTAATAGACTGGCCGCTAGATTCCCGTTCTTTTGCATACCAGTGCAGAACTGACAGTGTGGATGGAAACGGTGAGGTATAGGTACAGGGAATCTTTCTCTTGAGGTATTACGATCAAGGGTGGTGCGCTGAGGTAAGATTTAATCCCCTATAATGCCTTAGAGCAATCCTTGTTCCACTCCATATTTTTTCTTTTCTTCAACAGCTGCAAGAATGGTTGGCACCTTTCGGATGACTTCGAGATGAACCAATTTAGGGCGGAGAGCATCCCTGTGATATTTTTCACGTCTCTGATCATACGTGGGGGTTGGACCCTATTGATGGCATCAATCTGGTCCGAGTTGGCTTCAATGCCTCTCTTGCTAATCAAGTACCCAAGAAATTTTCCTGATTGGACACCTAATGAACACTTACTTGCATTAAGCTTCATTCGATATTTCCTGAGGATTTCGAAGGTCCTTGATATGTATGAGAGGTACTCTTCTTTATACCTACTCTTGACGAGCATATCATCTATTTAGACTTACATGGTGTTTCTCATTTGGTCCTTAAACATTTTGGTGACGAACCGCTAATAGGTTGCTCCTGCATTTTTTAGCCTAAAGGGCATAACCTTGTAATAATACAACCCAACGTGGTGATGAATGTTGCCTTGTCTTGATCTGGCTCGTGTAGAAGGATTTGGCAATACCCGAAGTATGCGTCCAGGAAAATCATTCTTTCATGAGCTGCTGTGGCGTCCATCAACTGGTCGATCTTTGGAAGAGGAAAACTATCCTTAGGGCGCACCCTATTAAGGTCGGTGAAGTCAATACAAACTCTACATTTTCCATTGCTCTTTGGGAACACTACTGGGTTGGATAGCCATTTAGGGAATTGAACTTCTCGTATGGATCCTGCATCCAACAGCTTCTCCACTTCCTTTTCCACAGCCTTGGCCTTCTCGGGTGCAGTTCATCGTGCCTTTTGTACGATCGGCTTAAAAGCTGGGTCAATGTCAACTGATGATAAGCCACTCTGAGATCAATCCCAGGCAGCTCATAGGGTTCCCACTAAAAAGGTCCAAGTTATTCTGCAAAAGTACCGTTAATTCCTTCTTCTCTCGATCTGTGAGAGAGGCTCCGATCAAGAACATTTTATCTTTCTTGCTTTCGCCGGCTGCTACCTCTTCTAGGTTCTCAACAACCCGCTCAGAGGGGAGGAGCCTAGCCTCCTCCACTCTAGGTCTTCTATATTTTAGCTGCTATTTGGAAGGTATCAAACCTTCCTGTTCTTTAACCTTCTCCTTGTCCTTCTAGACCTTCTTCTCCGGCTTTGGGTAGATGGATGCTATAAAGCACTTTCTCTTTATCGCATGATCTCCATGGATCTCCATCACTCCTCGCCCAGTCATATATTAGAGTTTCTGGTGGTAGGTAGAGGGGACAGATTTCATCGCATGTAGCCACCCTCTGCTAAGGATGGCCTAGTAGGGTGAATCAATGTCGACCACCAAAAACTAGATTATTTTAGAGACACTTCCTGCCCTCACTGGCAGTTCAATCTTTCCCAAAGGTATGGTCACTTTACCAGTGAAGCCAACTAGAGGGACAGTGGCTTCCTTTAAGTTGGCGACGCTTTACTTCGGAAGAGCTACCCTGGTCGACGAGCAACTTGTCGACATCGTAGTTAGGTATCCCGAGTGTAATGATCAAGGCATTATGATGTGGAGTCCTCACTCCCACGAGGTCTTCATCTGTGAACATAATGTGTTTGTTGTAGTCGACGTCATCTGCTCACCGACGCTTTTCTGTCTACGTTTTAGCTGGATCGATTTGAAAACCTTGCATTACTACCGTAAGCTTTTTAACCTCCATCCGAGATGAGTTTCCTGGAATATGATTTAGATCTGATGCCCCATGAATCACTGTAAACTCATGGCCAACATCCTCCTCAAGCACGTTATTGGGCCTCAGGTCTCTATTGGCACCGAACTTCTCTACCTTTTTTTCCACAAACTCGTTCAAATGTCCAGTCTGGGCTAACTCCTCAAGGTGAGACTTGAGAGCTTTGCAGTACTCAGTCTTGTGCCCACCCTCTTTATGGAAAGCACATCTCAGTGCGTTGTTCCATTTTTAGAGGTCTCCTCTCATCTTTTTGGGCCACTTAACGAAAGTATCGTCCTTGAATTTTTCTAGAATCTTGTAAATTGGTTGCTTAAAGACAGTGTTCACTGCCTGAAATGCTTTTGAAGTATCATTTTTGTTCCCGCACTTGGAGCCACTTTTACCCCTATTTTTGCATCCTTTCTTCTGATTCTCAGCTTTGTCACTTCCCTTGCCAGCGAACTTGGCGTGACCATTCTCCCCTGCATTAAGGCGGGTCACATCCTCAACTTTGGCATATTTTTTTATACGAGCCATTAGGTCGTCAATGGTTCTGGCCTCCTTCTTAGTAAGGGATTGGTGCAAGAGGCAAAAGTTGGTTAGGCCAATCTTAAAGGATACTAAAGCAACCTGCTCCGAGCAATCTTTGACTTCATTGAATAACTCCCAATATTTGTTTTCATAGTCTCTGAAGCTCTCCTGGGGCATTTTCTTCATTGTCAACAAGGCATCCATCCTCTTTGGATGGGAGCTGCTGGTAATGAAGCGAGCTGTGAAGAGCTCTGCCAGGGACTCGAAGCTCCTGATGGATCTGTGAGGGAGTCTCTCGAACCACTTCTGGTCCACATCGTGCAAACTTGATGGAAAGATCCAGCATATTAGTGCGTCTTTATGGTTCCAGAGGGTCATGGCCAGCCTGTACTTGCTAACATAGTCGATACGACCAGTCTTTTCATCATAGATCTTAAATCTAGGAATCGCAAACTTCTTGGGACTTCTTCTTCTATCTCCCTTGAGAAAGGGGATTTTATCTGGTCCTGAGAGCTCGCCTAGCTAGCTGTCTAGTCGATATGACACCCTGATGTGTTGGGTTCTGGTCCATTTCTCTCCGGACCAAATTCTTTATGTCATCATTTCCTCGAGCTGGGATCCTCTAATGGCGAGCTGGTTGTGCTTGCTCGAGCGAGTCATTATCAAACCTATGTTACTCAAATCTTTGAGATCCACGTCTAGGGATCCTTCCTCGGTTACGAGACTTGCTTGCCTTAGGGCTAGGAGTGCGATATTTTAATTGCCTGGTGCTACGATGGAGTTCCTTCTCTATTTTCTCCAATATTCTTTTGAGATGAGCACTCTCATCTTCTTGATTGCGAGTGGCCTCCTCTTGCTGTTAGAGCCTGGTTTCATAGGCATCGATCAGCCTAGAGAACTGTGTGGAACTGGTTGGTCTATGGCTTTCCTCTAAAGCTTGTCGTTCTGTTTGAGCCCTAGGTTTTGAACGCCGAACTTCAGATCTGATCTTGCGAGGGGCCGATTTATCTTGAATATCCCCTGCTTAAGGGGCATTGCTGCTATAACCAGACTTTCCAAATTCTTTTTGCTGAAGGATTTCTTAAAGTAAAACAAACGTTTCCCACAAATGGCGCCAATTATGGTGACAATTAAACTCAACACAAAATAACAAGCAAAGTCAATCACCAAAACAATTAAAGAACTCGAAAGAACTTCAATCACACACAACACAAGATATACGTGGTTCGACAAGAAGGCCTACATCCACGGTGGTGTTCTCGGTATTTTGTTTCTCTTTACTCTGGAGAGTTTTTACAAAATGCATGCCCTTTACCCCGAGCTAGGGGTTTGATATATACATGTTATTTCAGAGAGTGGAGGTGTGAGACTCCTCCACGTTAGCCCATAATCCCTAAAGTATCTCTCAAGAGAGATTTTAGGAACTGACTGGGTCACAACTGCATTAGTCAAGGTGCGAGGCCTCTGAACTTTGGGCCGTATTTAATTGGGCTACTCGTCTGGCCCAAAGTGTGGCAAATAGATGTACCCACAGTAAAAACTATGGTTGGACTTATTACTAGGCTCGTAGGTAGGGTCCTATTTTAAAAATTGCTCAAAAATTTGGGCGGCATGCCAACCCAAAATTTTGGTAGAGTTTCAAGTTAAAACTAACAAACTAAATATGTGTGTCCTAAGTTTAACACCTATATGCGGGTATGCAGTTATTGGGTTAATTGGAAGGGTTCCCCCCTTTGGCATGACTTACACAATATAGGTCTTGATTTTGAGGGCAATCGGTACGTGTGGACAAGCCATTTGATGTACCTGAGTATATGTGAATTGCCTCACTATATACCTCTTGGGGATAGTACGTGTGAGAGAGAATTTGATGTACTCGACATACGTGAACGAGTTCCCTGCGATATACCTCCCGTTATGACTTCAATCAATCGGTATGCTACGGGGGAACCGTTCGATATACGTCGAAGGTACATGGCTAATGTAAGGTGAGAGTCATATAGCTTTGGTTAACTACGACCTTCCAGACCAGCGCCCATCACGAAGTGACTCCCCCCCCCCCCCCACAGTTATGGGACAAAATTTGGTCAATAGATATTCCCTTTGGTGATGTTGTCTGTATCATGCATGATTATCGATTAGTATCTTATGGAGATAGTATCTTTATTGATGAGCATTACACCAAGCAAGGGGATGATGTACAAGAAATAAATCAATACTAAGCATGGATATGTGAGAGTGAGTGGTGTGTGGTGTGTGATTATCTACAAGTGAGTTTGTGATAGTGAACCTAAGCATGGATCAACTTCAAGTGGTGTGTGATAAGTGTAAGTGGGCATGGATATATACAACTGGAGGTACGTGTTAGTGACATCTAATCATTGATTTCTAATTGGTGCATGTGGCCCTAGTTACATGTGGTGTGAAGTGTACATGGAGAATTTCTACAAGTGTGTGAGTAGTGGCATAAGCAAGAGGTGTGTATCTATAGGAAATAAGGAGAGAAAAGGGGAACATACAAATGGGGGTATACACACACAAGAAAACAAAAAATCCTAAATAAATAGAGTCTAGACCTCTATGAAAAATCATCCCCAGCGGACTCGCCACTATGCCCATCCCGAGATATCTTTGAGGGGAAGGGGGTGGAGGATCCCTTGAAAGATAGTGGTCTCGCGCCCTTTTTCGGGGTGCTTCGACCGTCGTCAATATGGGGTAAATATAAAATGATGGAGTCACTAGCTTATTTTTCACAAAATAGGCAAAAGAACATGTTGCCACTTCGAGAGAGCGGCATCAAGGACAAACTGATGCACACGAAAGTAATAGATCGAAGGTTCGGGGTTTAAGTTACGGAATGGGAAGGTTTTAAGCACCCATCCTGCCCTTTCGGCCTCTCATGGGCTAGTGTTATTTTTTTTCCTTATTTCTCTGTGAAGTGTGCGCTTGTGTATATATAATGGAGATTTGAATCGTTCAACTCATACCATGGGAAAGGTAGAGTGAGGTCATCCATAGGAATGTTCCCAAAATAATATATATAAAAAATATGATTTGAGCATTTATCGTGATATTAATCGTTGTTATGAAAAAATAATACGCGTTAGATGAAACAAAAACAAGCATACTAAGTAATGCAAGAATATGATGAATGTGGAAATGGGAGATTTTAGGAAAATTTGGGAATTTGTGAAATTAAGAAAATTAGAAAATTAGAATTTGGGAAGTTGAAAAATTAGAAAATTAGAAATTGGACTCGAGTTTCGGGCTTTAGTTCGAAATGCCTACGTAGCCTATAAAGGCATCACACTCCATGTAGTTCGAATGTGGCATAGGGGTGGGGTTTATCCCATAGATTTGAACGGAATTTTACTACAAATATATGTCTGAAAAAAATGTCTTTTCGATTTAAAAAAATTGTGATGGATAATTCCATTCGGAATTTTTGGGCCTGGCCATCTTTTTGTTTGTTTTGTGTTTTTAAAAAAAAATAAGGTATGTGAAATATAGTAATAAAAATGTAGATATTAATGTGTATGAACTAAAGTAGGAACTAGATTACGAATCTAATCAAACTTATGCAAAAATAAGGAATTAAAAGAGAGAGGGAAGGAATTGGACCTTCTTTGAAGCTTGATCTTTGAACTTGGATGTACTTACTCGAATGTGAGATGAGTGTTGGATGGGAAAGAATATGATTTTTCCATATTGGGTTTGAAAAGGATGGGAATGTAAGCTTAACTGGAACTTCACATGGGGAACTTCGTTGATTTCGAGAGAATATTGCAGAGAAGACTGATGTTGATGGATCTCTAGTGTTGCTTTCTGGTAGTGAGGTCATGCCCTACTTTTATAGGGTCATAGCATTGATGATTGGAACTGACCTTATACTTCCTATCAGTAGGTGACGCTAGACACACTGATGATAGGCAGGGATCTGGACTTACCAATTGGCAGTCTCATGCAGATTTTTCTGGAAAAATGGTCCTAGAACATAATCCGTTGATCCGAATAATGCACACGTCATATCATTAGGTACTTCAGAGACCTTCAAGAGTCCTTTGGAATGCCCCAGGGTCTTGAAGTTAACTTTGGGTCAAATTTAGCTCGGACGCGCACATCGGTGTTTTGGACGAGAGATCACCGGACGAAAACGAATTGTGCGTCCGCATGGTAAGTCAGAATCGCACACAGGGTGAACCGTTGGAAAGGTTTGGATATGTAATTCAACATTCCAAAGAGTTTTTCTTGGTTTAGAAAGTTGACTTTGATAAAGTAGGGCTCGAAAGCTCCCGATGACCTCTCGGAGTAAAACGGATCATTCGTTCGTACCGTAGGTTAGAATCGCACACGGGGTAGACTGTTAAAAAAGGTATTCAGTTCCCTTTAAATATTCATTCAGTCTCATTCGAGTTAAAAAGTTTTCTTTGGTCAAATGGAGTACGGGAGACCCCAGTGGCCTCTGGATCATTTTTTAGGGGAAAACTGATTATTCGTCTGAATGGTTATGCCAATTTATGCATGGATCAGACCGTTAGAAAGGGGTTTCAGTGCCCTTCAAAGATTCAAAGAGATCTTGCCCTAACGACGAAGTTGATCGGGGTTAAATCGAGGCATGGGGGCACCCGGTGGCCTCAGAACTAATTTTCGACATTAAAATGGTCCATTCATTCGAACAATTATGCTTCTTTGTGCACGGGGTAGATTGTTGGAAAGGGTATTCATATCCCTTCAAAGATTCAAAGAGCTTTGGCTCTGATGATAGAGTTAATTGGAGTCAAATGAGGCCCGAGAGCGCTCGATGGCCCCTAGATCGGTACTCGAAGTGTGACCTAAGGTTTATAATGAAATAGGTAGGTGCTAGGGACCTAAGGAGAAACTTAGGGAGTCCTAGAATGTGGTTGCTATAGTCTGAGCAAAATTTATGATTGCTCACACTTTATTTTATTTTTGACGTATACTGTTACACAAACACGTCATCTAAACACATCTTCGAACACTACTTCTCGGTATTTGAAGACTTCATTGAAGACCATCAAAGAATTAAAGACTTGGTCATATCAACAACTTGGAAAAAGCACATGCTTGGAGTGGTAAAAAGGTTTTGATATTTTCTGGTGTTTAGTTATATTTTTATGAGTTTTTTTTACAAAAAGAAACTTACCCTTTTTAAGAAAAAGCGCGGAAGAAAATGATGCCTCCTTTGAACGAGACATCATGATCATTTGAATGAGTTTGAAGAGGTTTCAAACCTTTCAGCATTGACATCTCGTTAGAATCATTCGTTTTAAGCATCATTTAAATGAGATTGACTAGGTTCCTGCACTGTAATCTCGTTAGATGATTTTGTTCGAAGTTGTCAAATGAAATAAGGCAGTTGTTCGAATGACCTGCCCTTTCGTTCGAACGACTAGTGAAGATTTTATTTTTTTTAATGAATACCTACCCATTATCTTTTGTGTTTATCCATTTTATCTTCCCTTTTAATAAAAAGACTGAAAGGGATCATATATTTCTAGAATTCTTTTTCATAAAGAAAAACACCTTTTGAGTAATCTTTTGTGATCATATTCCTCACCCTGGGATATATTCAATATTACTTTTACAAACATAAAAAAGGTTTCTTATGATACACACCACTACACCAAATCTTGTGTTAGTCATGACGGGGTGTCACGGATATAGTCCGTGACTAGTTGGTCATGACCCAAATTTGTGACCATATAAAACTAAGGCGTGACCACATCCATGACCTAGCATAGTTAAGGATGCTCATGGAGATGGTAACGACCCAAATTGTTTACCATAGTGGGCCACGAACCTTATCCGTGACCATGGCATGATCATCATGGTGCCGAATTTGCACAAAAATTCCCTCCAAATGTAGTCACGGAGGGGTCACGAACTAAAGCCATAAACATGTGCATTACCAAGGCCACAATAAACATATATTGGGTTATGGCCAAAGCCATAACCATATCAAATTATTCAAGTGTATGGATCATGAAAGGATGTCGTGACTATTTCCTTCCCGGTACCTGGTCATACATTAATGTGTTAAAATTTAATGTGTCACAACGCTTGGTCACGGCTCTGATCCGTGACCAGTATCCTTATATTGAAACAACCCCGCCCATATTTTATTTTCACTTTTGCATCCAAACCCTTTTCCTCCTTTTTTTTCTCTACACCGACTTGCGACAATTTCTGGCAGTTTTCACTTAATCTCTCTCTCAATCTCAAAGGTAACAGTAATGTTTTGTGTGTGTGTGTGTGTGTGTGTGTGTGTATATATATGTATTTTGTATATATGTATGTATTAAGCCCTAATATTTTGTATATATGTATGTATTTCTGTGTATATGTGTGAGTATGTGTATTGCATATGTATTATGTGTGTATTTGGGTATGGATGTATTTATGTGTGTGTATTTTATTTGTTTTGTTTCAAACTAGATATATGTATGTGTATTTGATTTTCTTTAAATTAAGCAATTTCAAATTCGATATTGGTATAAAATTGGTTATTCACGAAATTTTAATTTGTAAGTTACCAAAAAAAATTCTTCTCTTATTTTCCTTTTACAATGCTAATCATATACATTAGTTAACTTGATATGATAGTTTTTTTAGGTCTATTGTTGGTGAAATTGTTGGCAGTGCTTAACATATATGTTAATTCTTTTATAAATACAAAACATAAAAAATATCAATTCTTTAATTCTTTACTTTAAATATGAATCGCAAACACCAATCTTAATGTATATGGTTAATGAGAAATAACCCTAATATAGTGAGATATTGTGATTATTGGTATGTGTTTTATGAGGTAGAAGATAGAAGGAGTACGGAGTAATTATTGGTTGTTGGTTTGGTTGTCGGATACTTTGTTGGATTTCTTGGATTGATAATACACATATACTTTAAAACTCTCTCATAATAAACCCTAACAAAATGTGTCTTAACACTTACATCGGGTTGTTATTTGGATTTCACATTAGTGAGATCCAAAATGAAAGGGGTTAAGGAAAGCATAGTGATGAATCAAAAACTTAATGAAACTAATATACCCGTATGCCTCGTATGTTTGAATTAATAGTTATTAATTAATTAGAGCCCTTAATTGTAGGACTCATATTCATTCCCTCGTATACTTTTCTCATGAAAATGAGGCTCGAGGATAATCACTGGCAACAAGAGTGCGAGGTATTCCAGGAGATACCAGGATTACCACCCAGCAGAGAAATCGAATTTGTTATCGATTTGGCACCGGGGACGAGGCCGATTGCTCGGGCACTTTACCGAATGACCCCTTCAGAAATGCGAGAATTGAGGGAACAGATTCAGCAACTACTGGGTCAGGGTTTTATTCGGCGGAGTACATCGCCGTGGGGTGCGCCGGTGTTGTTTGTGAAGAAGCGAGATGGTTCACTCCGCTTGTGCGTGGATTATAGGGAGCTGAACAAGGTGACGATACGGAATAAATATCCGTTGCCTCGGATTGATGATTTATTTGACCAATTGAGAGGGGCGTCTTACTTCTCCAAGGTCGACTTGAGGTCAGGGTATCATCAACTGCGTATCCGAGAGGGGGATGTTCCTAAGACCGCTTTCTTGTCGCGGTATGGATCATATGAGTTCAGGGTGATGCCCTTCGGGCTCACTAATGCACCAGCAGTGTTCATGGACCTCATGAACAGGGTTTTCAGGGAGTACTTAGATCAGTTTGTCATCGTGTTTGTTGATGACATCCTAATCTACTCGCGCACCGAGGAGGAGCACGCAGAGCATTTGCGCATGGTTTTACAGACACTGAGGGATCATCAGCTCTATGCCAAATTAGGGAAGTGTGGATTCTGGCTACGGGAGGTACAGTTCCTGGGTCACGTCGTGTCAGATCAGGGTATTGCAGTGGATCCGAATAAGGTGTCGGCAGTGAGGGAGTGGGGACAGCCCACGACACCGACCGAGGTGCGCAGTTTTCTGGGTTTGGCCAGTTACTACAGGCGATTCATTAAGGGATTCTCTAAAATTGCAGGACCTTTGACGAATCTGACTCGGAAAGGGGTACCTTTTAAGTGCGATGATAGTTGTCAATTAGCGTTCGATAAGCTAAAGGACAAGTTGACATCTGCACCAGTGCTTGCATTGCCAAAGGGAGGGCTAGAGTATCGGGTTTACACAGACGCATCCTTACGGGGTCTTGGGGGTGTGCTCCAGCAGGAGGAAAGGGCTATAGCTTATGCTTCCAGGAAGCTAAAGCCCCACGAGAGGAATTACCCCACTCACGACCTAGAGTTGGCAGCGGTCGTTTTTGCTTTGAGGATATGGAGGCATTATCTTCTAGGAGAGCAGTTTAATCTATTCACGGATCAGAAGTCACTTCAGTATCTCTTCACACAGAAGGATCTGAATATGAGGCAGAGGCGGTGGCTAGAATTCGTGAAGGACTACCAGTTTGATATTCAGTATCATCCTGGTAAGGCCAATGTGGTAGGAGACGCATTGAGCCGAAGGCCGACTGGGGAGATATCAGAGGTATGGAAAGCGAAGTGGAGAGAGCTTCAATATGAGGATGACATAGCCAAGGCTTGCATGTCAGCTTTATCCATCACACCCGAGATCATTATGCGAGTTGTGAAGGCTCAGACAGAGGATCAGATTTGTCGGGATAGGGTGGGCCAGTTGTTAGCTGAGGGAGTAGAGGGTTACTCGATTAGCTCAGAAGGAGGCCTACGCTTTAATGGGAGGTTAATGGTGCCAGAGGATGAGGATTTGAGGCATGCTGTTATGACAGAATCCCATGGTTCAAAATTTGCGGTACATCCCGGTGGGGATAAAATGTACCAAGATATGAGGAGGCAGTATTGGTGGGCAGGGATGAAACGGGACATAGCGGAGTTTGTTTCGAAATGTGCCACGTGTCAGCTTGTGAAAGTTGACCACCAGAGACCATCAGGGATGCTACAGCCGTTAGAAATTCTCGTGTGGAAGTGGGAGAGAATCTCCATGGACTTCATCACAGGGTTACCTGTATCGCAGAGGGGTCACGACTCCATATGGGTTATTGTGGATCGGTTGACTAAGGTGGCCCACTTTTTGCCGGTACGCACAGACTTCGAGACGATGCGTTATGCACAGCTATTCATAGCAGAGATTGTTAAGCTGCATGGAGTACCTATAAATATTGTATCCGACCGAGACAAAATCTTTGTCGTCCACATTTGGCAGAGTTTTCAGGAGGCAATGGGCACGGAGTTACGCTTGAGTACATCGTATCACCCACAGACTGACGGACAGACTGAGAGAGTTAACCAGATGCTGGAAGACATGCTCAGAATGTGCATTTTGGACTTCGGGGGTTGATGGGAAAAATATCTCCCTTTGGTAGAGTTTGCGTATAATAACTCTTACCAATTCACGATTGGCATGGAAACGTTTGAGGCACTGTACGGGAGACCTTGTCGTCCACCCGTTTGTTGGTTAGAGGTGGGGGACAACAAACTCTTGGGGCCGGAGATTATTCAGGAGACATCTGCCAAGATAGAGTTGATTCGAGGAAGAATTCGGATAGCTCAGGACAGGCAAAAGAGTTATGCTGATGCTTCTCGAAGACATGTGGAGCTAGAAGTTGGGGACCAGGTTTTAGTCCGGGTATCCCCAATGAAAGGGGTGATGAGGTTCGGCAAGAAGGGTAAGTTAGCACCGCGATACGGAGGACCTTTCCCTATTATTGAGAGGGTGGGACCGGTGGCGTATAAGCTTGGGTTACCAGAACATCTTCAGCGGATACACGATGTATTCCATGTGGCATCGCTGAAGAAATATCGAAGGAGCGAGAGAGCCTTTTGGCACATTCCACTCGAGGAGATCGACTTACAGCCAGACATCTCGTATGAGGAGAGGCCGGTAGCAATTCTGGATCATAGTGAGCGGAAATTACGATCCAAGGTTGTTCCATTGGTTAGAGAATAGTGGGGTCATCACAATGTTGACGAGTCTACTTGGGAGCGAGAGGAGGATATGCGGGAACAATATCCAGAGCTTTTCAACGCAGGTACGATATAATTTCGGGAACGAAATTCCTTTATAAGGGGGGGGGAGTATGTAACACCCCGTATTTTTGGTACATTTAAAATTTAATTAATTCGGATATTCTAAATTACTAGTGTGTTGTAATTTAATGAATTAATTATGATAGAATAATATATAAATATTAATCTGGGATTGAATGGTTAATATTTAAGGAAAATTTATTTACTAAGTGGATAGTAATAATGTAATTTCGTCGTTTCGAGTATTAATGACGAGGTATGTACTTATCACATCCGGAAGTCGGTATAGACTATATTGGGTGGGGGATAAGTATTTTTATAAATTAATTCGGATGCAAATTCTGATTGTACAGTTGAGTCCGGATGGGCCGAGATAGTCTGAAAAGTGTACCCGGGGGTAGTAAACGGGTCACAGGACGTTTTTAGACATAGTCGGGCCCACTCGGGGGCATTTTGGTCACTTGGGCTTGGCCCATTAGTCGAAAAACGGGAATTGAATAATTAAACTAATAAAAAGAAATAAGGGCATGGCTGAGCTTAATTAGAAAAAGGAATTAAAGGGTTAGGAAACCCTAGCAGCAGCCAAAGCCATTTTGGGGATCTCAAAGAACCAACAAGGTCATCTTTAACTTTGGAATCCATCGCAAATTCAGACACTACGAAACCTAAGGCAAGTGAATAACTTGCAATAGCATTAAATCTGTCTTTCAATTCATATTTGCGTGATGTAATGAATTAAAATTCTTTTTGGGGTTTCATGGCATAAACATGGGGTTTTGATAATACAAAAGAAAATATGAATCTGATTTGCCCGAATTTATGAGGAGTTATGTAAAATCTGATATTGGAATATTGATGTGTATCTGTTAGAATGATATCCAGATAAATTAGAACGAATTTGATGAAGAAATTTGGAGTAAAAATGTGTTTAAGGAAAAAGATGGATTTTTTTCCCAAAATTATAAATCAGTAGTTTATGGACGAATTGATGATTGTTGTGGACTTTCTGGGGAATCCTAATAAGGTTTATAATATGTGCTGGTGTTAAAAAGGCTTAAAATTCATGTTAGCAGAGATTAGGGTTTAAGAAATTCCGTCCATGGCTGCCCTATCTTCGCGAAGAAGACGAAGACCTGTTCGATCGATCGATCGACGGTTTGGGGTCGATCGATCGACGGTCGCCAGATTTTGGCAGTTTTGCCAGTTAGTTATATAAGAGGGGAAAATCATATAAAAATCTTATGTAATTAATTATTGAGAAATTAAATACATGAGAGTAAATCTAATTAATTGTAGATAAATTAATTAGGGTTTGAGGCTAATAAATTAGAGTCGGGAATTTTGACTCGGGTAAATTTATTTTGGGCTACGAGAGTAAGTCCAAATTTATGGTGGGGGCGACACCAAAAATAACTTAATTAATTAAGGTGAAATTTAATTAATATTTAGAGTTGGACCATAAACTCTTAATAATTTTAATAGGCTTATGTTACGGATTTAGCGAACGGTATAGCCGGGACTTTTATATTTATATATACGGAGGCGATAGTATATATATATGGTGTGCACAATCAATATCAGTGATTAGATATTTTATACTATAGTGCTATAGGGGGAGGTTGCGCGTAGTGGATGAATCCCCTAGCTTGAGGAGTAGGGTGAGTATATTCCCGAGGTTATAGCGTCCGTTATATGGGTGAGGGACATCTCACTTTCAGGGAAGGAATATGACCGCCTCCAATTATTTATTTTTATCAAGTTGGTGTGAAAATTCTGACTTGGGATATCTAGGCTATGTGATTGTACCTAGTGGGATAGCACGGGAGTATTTTGCTCGGGAGGATGCAAGTTGTTATATATATTACAGTATGATTGTGAATGCTGAAATATGATTATAAGTATATAATTAGATAATTAATTATACACGGGTTATTAATGAAAAGTGAGTTATTTCACATGTATAACAAGTGTAGAAGTTATATGAATATAAAAAGGGAAATGATTTAGTTAAGTTGATGTTACTAATAACTTAAAAATCATAATCACTACATACTCAGTTAGAGTAGGGTAGGTATAAAGGAACTATGTTAATTATCTAGTCATGAGATGAATAACTAGGTAATTTAATTAAAGCGTTAGTAGTGTACATTAGAGGAAGGGTAAGGAAGTCCTCAAGAGAGTGCGATACTAACTAAAAATATGAAGAGCATGCATATTTATTTATTACTGCAAGTTAATCATTTGTTAAATGTTTTTCAAATGTTTTGGGTACTAACCCTTGCTATAAAAACTTTTAAAAACCCTTTTAGGTGTCCAACCACAGGGACGCCAGCCTTGACTATATTCCAGGGATCCGTTGCTGCAGCATATGTGGATGTTGCGGGGTTTTGATAGACGCCTCATTCTTCATTCTTAATGTAGAAGTTCATGATTAGTATTCGAGCATGTTTCTCACTTTCCATTTATTTGTAATAGACTTGTTGGGAGTTTATTCTTGTCTTTATGGGATTTATTACTTGGACCGTTGGTTTATTCGGTCAATTATATTTTTACTTGTGAATGATTAATTCAGTTATTTGTGTTTGTTATATAGTTTTATGTTACGCATGGTTTTTTTTTGTTTAAATAATGAAAGATATATAAATGGCACCAGTCTATTTTTCTCACTTAGGTGGTTAGTAATTTAAAATGACGACAGTGATGCTAAGAATGGACCAAATGAGAATCCTGTTCTAACTTGATTTAGGACTGATCACCCGGGATTAATTAGGCGGGGTGTCACAGTTGGGTCTTTCTTCTTCAACTTTCTGCACCGTGATTAAGAGTTAAACAGATGCCGCCTTCGAAAAAATGCGAATAAAATTAAGAACACGCATACATACCTCGGACTCAGAGGGACAATGGGAGGATATAACTACTGGTGAAGGAGGAGATGAAGCATCAACAGAGGGAGCGAGGGAGAGAGGTACATCTGGAGTTTGTTTCCTCTGGGACTTGGTACCCAGAGTCTTGTTCCTCGCACCTGCAGTGCCAGTACTTCGAGGAACCTTTGAATTCTTCTTCCTTTTTTACCCTGGTTTCGTGGAATCAACCAGGATGGTAGGGAAGGCAACAGAAGGAGGAACGATAGGAGCGCATCATTGAAACTCAACATTTATCCATTCCACCTTAGCCTGAACCCTCCTTTTCAGCTCTTCACTTACCTCCACAAACATGGGAGGGGGAACAAAAGCGATGGGGAATGACTCCAAAAGGGTTTGAGGCTGAGTTTAAGATTTAAATTTTGAGGAAGTCCCACTTTTTGACTTCCTCGTTATTTTGGCTGGGGGCTGGGAAGGCCCTTTGTCAGTGGCTGCTTTGTTTGTAGGGGAAGACTGTTTTGGGGTTGCAACGGTCTTGGTCTTGGGCGTGGCAGTAGGGATCATTAGGCAATAAGGGGGTAGCTCAAAGGGAAGATCTTTAAAGATTCTACTCAGAGGGAACTCAACTCCAAGAATGGAGTTGCCTTTGAGACCCAACTCCAAAGCAAAAAAAGAAAGGAGTGTGGGATACTGGGGGGGACTATATATGAACTCACGAATCAGGGCCAGTTGCCTCAAATGAAACTTGGTGGCATAAGAAGTAGATACGCCCCCTTTCCTAGTGACAGTAGTGTTGATACCAAATTTAGTCTGCTGACGTGGACCATTCACTTGAAGACACGTGTCAACCTACGTGGCAATTACAAACACTTTCAACGAATAACATACTATCACCGAGCTACTCAAGCGCCAAGAGAAATTCAATCATACCGAGTAGCTTAGGTGCCCCGAGGAGCTTAAGGCTCCGAACAACTTAAGAATACCGAGCAACTCAACATACAGAGCATCCAAATCAGGAGAATAAAAAAGACGACTGCGCATTAAATGCTCATTATTATCATACAGATGTATATGCCTACTAGATAACAACTCATTGTCCTTTCACATGTACAGCCTCAAGGCTATAAATACATTGTAACCTCCTCATTAGAGGAAAACTCTGGATCTCTTGGTAAACCATTTATCAAGATTTCCAGTCAAACAGTCAGCAATACAAAAACAGTGGATGTAGGCCATTCTTACAAGGTTGAACCACTTTAAAAATCTTTTGTCTTATTTATTTTATCTGTGACTGATAAATTAGAGATAATCTAATTTTTTACATCAACAGATTGGCGCCGTCTGTGGGAAACGACTGTAATTAGCGTTTTTCACCAAAATAATTCATTATCAATGGTCGATAATCCAGAATCCGGTAATCGATCTGGGATCCCTCCAAACCTTTATACTCCCCCAAATGTTCAAGATCTGGCTGGTATAATGGCTAATCTAGCCCAAGGCCAGACGACCATGCAAGAAACCATACGACAACGTATACAAACTGTTCAAGGCGGAGTGACGGCTCAATTAAGACAACGAAGTGTTCAGAGAAAAACCCATTTACCTTCTTCGCAAACTAGGCGAACGCTATTCCCAGAGGAATCTCGATCCAGACGCATCGACTCATATCAGACTAAAAGATCTAATGATCCTTCTTATCAGCCTGGTCGGACTTCCTCAGTACGAGCTACAGACTCTCAATAAAACGTCACTTTATCTCCAGAAGGGACCAGTGCTCTTGAAAGGTTAAGTAGAGTCTCTCCTTTTGATCGTTTGGGACCTAGGAGGAATAAAAGTCACCCTAGGATTGTGTCGAGGAACTCTCAACGACCATCCGATCTAAGCGAAGGCTATGCCCAATCACGACCAACTACTCGTAATGAAAGATCCCAAGAGGCAAATTCAATGCGATCAGTTTCTCGAACCAATAGGCCCGAGGAGGGAAATGATGCATGGAAGGTCTCTATTCAGAGGTTGGAAGACATATTATGGGAAATGGCTAAGGCCAAGAATCCTCTACAAAGAACTTTTGTCCAAGGGACACCATTTTTACAGGTAATTGTGGATTTTCCCACACCATCAAAATTCAAAGCTCCTATGGTGACGCCTAAATATGATGGAAAAACTAACCCTATCCTTCATATAAAATAATACCAAGCTGTTGTCGATATCTATGCAGTTCCAGATGAGATGAGATGCAGGGAATTTTTAGGAACTCTTACCAGATCTGCTCAGATATAGTACAACAACCTTCTTCGGGGAAAAATTGTGACTTTCTTTCAACTAGCAGAACTCTTTATTGGGAACTTTTGTTTTGGAGCGAAACCAGTCAAACGAGTAGCACACTTGTTGAGTGTTAGACAAAAGACAGGTGAAAGCACCAGGGACTATATTACTCATTTCAATAACGAGAAACTGGAGGTAATTGATTATGAGGAGAAAACAATAATTACTGCTCTGATGAGTGGACTGTTGACGGATAAATTGTACTACACTTTAGCCAGGGATCTGCCTAGGACCATGGTTGAACTGGTGGCAAAAGCAGCCAAAATCATGAATGCTGAGAAAACTATGGCTGTGAAGAAAAATGCAGATACTAAGGAAACCAAGGCCGAGACTGACAAGACTGAGAAGAAGGATCAGAAGAATAATGGTGGCAACAGACAGTCGAAAGCAAAGCAAGTACTGGAACAGTTGAAGAAATTTGGAAATTATACTCCTTTGAAGGTAGATATAAACCACATTCTGGAAGAGATCAAGAACAGCGAGGAGCTAAACTGGCCATAAAAAATGAAGGCAGATCCTGATAAGAGGAATAAGTCCAAGTATTGCGAGTTCCATAAAGACCATGGTCACACGACCAAAAATTGCATAGCTCTCCAGAATGAGATTGAAGCACTCATCAGACGAGGAAAACTGGCTAGGTATGTTGATCGTCAAAATGGTGGGAAGACCAGCGACCGAAGAAGGCAAAGGTCTAGGTCTTCTCGTCGAGCAAAAGAAGACAAAAAGATAAGTCACGAAGAAGATCCAGAAGATGACCCCGATCCCCCTAAAAGACCAAGGCAGCCAGAACGTGAGGTATTTTTAATCCATTTTGGATCATTTGAATGTAATGTTATCACAGGTGGAGATACAGGAGGTGGGGACATGACTACAGAGAGGAAAGCTTACCTCAATGAGGCTCAAGCTTGCTCGTAAATTTAGCGAATAAATCTAGCTGAAGATGATCGCCTGAGGAAGGTGAATAAAGACAAATTAGTTATTCGTTTCTCTAAAAATGACCTGGCAGGTGTACTATATCCTCATGATGATCCATTGGTGATCAAGATGAGAATGAAGGAAGTGGTGATTTCACAAGTACTGGTGGATAATGGTAGATAGACAGACATCACGTTTTATTCATGCTTTGACAGTTTGAATCTGAAGCTAGCCCAGTTAGAGCAATATCATAGGCCCCTCCTTAGTTTTATTGGCGAGAAGGTTTTTCCACTTGGGACGATCAAGTTGGATATGCTTATTGGTACATGGCCTGCTTGTCGAACAGAAAGAGTACATTTTTTCATAATGGATAAAAATGTCCAATCAGCTTACAATATCATCATGGGAAGGGTAGGTCTGAAGAAGTTCGAGGCGGTACCATCTACTGTACATCAATGTTTAAAATTCCTAACCAATTTTAGAGTGGAGTTGTGAAAGGCGACCAGAAAGTATCTCGGGAATGCTACTATTCATCTGTCGAATAGGAGGAGCGTGAAGAATCCAGGAAGAAAAATACTACCTATCAGGTGGATAAAGTAGAAGATGCAGAGATTGAAATGCTAGACCCTAGAGATGAGTCTCAGCTCGCAAAGGGACAGGTCATGGAGGCTACTGAAAATATCATTCTGGACGACGAGCATCCAGAACGAACAACTCAAATTCGTGCTTCACTGGATGTATCGATAAAACAGGAATTGATATCATTTCTAAGGTGTAGAAAGCAGACTTTTGCATGGAGTCATGAAGACATGCCAGGGATAGATCCGAATTTCTTGTGTCACGAGCTCAACGTGAATAAGGAAATCAAGCCAGTAAAATAGCAAAGAAGAGTGTTCAGTCCTGAGAAGAACCAATCCATACAGGAAGAAGTAGACAAACTACAAAAAGCCTCTTTTATTGAAGATGTCAAATATCCCGATTGGCTAGCAAATGTGGTCAAAGTAAAGAAGAAAAATAACAAGTGGAGGATGTGTGTAGACTTTACTTATCTTAATAAGGCATGCTCAAAGGATCATTTTCCTTTGCCCCGAATCGATCAACTTGTGGATGCTACCTCGGGGCATGAATTATTGAGTTTCATAGATGCTTATTCTGGTTACAACCAGATTAAGATGAAGCCTGAGGACAGGAAGAGTACCTCTTTTATCACCCCAAGGGGAAATTATTATTATAATGTTATGCCTTTTGGACTTAAAAATGCATGTGCAACATATCAGCGGCTGATGAACAAGCTGTTTGCAGAGCAAATTAGTCATAATATGGAGGTTTATGTTGACGATATGTTGACGAATAGCAAGAAAGCTGCTGATCATCTCGTTGACCTAGGTCAGACCTTTGATCGACTAGAGAAATATCAAATGAAATTGAATCCTACCAAATACATATTCGGAGTACGAGGATGTATGTTTCTTGGATATATTGTTAACCAACGAGGGATTGAGGCGAACCCTAAAAAGATCAAGGCTTTATTGGAGTTGCAATCTCCAACCACAAAGAAGGAAGTGCAAAGCCTCACAGGGTGAGTTGCAGCACTTAATAGAGTTGTGTCAAGAGCAACAGAAAGATGTCTCCCATTCTTCAAAACACTCCGAAAAACTTTTGAGTGGAATGATGAATGCGAGGAGGCCTTTCAAGAGTTGAAGAAGTATCTGGGGACACCTCTATTATTATCAAGACCAGTGATGGGAGAAAGACTATACTTGTACCTAGCAGTTTCAGAAAACGCAATGAGCTCGGCATTGATAAGAGTGGAGGACGGAGTACAAAAACCAGTCTATTACACCAGTAAAGCTTTTCGAGGAGCAAAAATCAGATATCCAAGGCTGGAGAAGTTAGCGCTAGCACTGATTGAAGCAAGCAGAAGGACGAGGCCATACTTCAAGACCATACTATAGTGGTATACACTGATATGCCATTAATACAAGCTCTAAATAAACTGGAGAAATTAAGAAGATTGATATACTGGGCAGTAGAACTTGATAAATATGATATAATTTATGAGCCTAGATCGTCGCTCAAAGGGCAGGCAGTAGCGAATTTTATCACAAAATTTACTCAGGAGGATTCCTCCGACGAGCAGGAGTTGAATACAAACCAACCTTTGGATGTTACAAGATCATTAAATTTAAACCCCGACCAACTTACGTCGGTGGACGAGCAATGAGAATTACTGGAGGAGGACAAAGGGAAGCATCAAATATTCCACCGAGAAACTCTGTCTGACCAAGAGTTTGATAATAGGGTACCTGTATGGAATATGTATGTAGATGGCTCTTCGTGCTCTACTGGTAGTGGAGCAGGGATTATTTTAAAAAGTCCAGATGGGATTGATGTGGAATATTCTCTGCAATTTCAATTTAAGGCTTCTAATAATGAGGCCGAATATGAAGCAATGATCGTGGGTCTAAGCTTGGCTAAAACCATGAAGGCAGAGCAAGTCGCTGTGTTCAGTGACTCCCAGTTAATTGTAAATCAAATTCTGGGGGTGTATGCAGTAAAAGGAGAATTAATGGTCAGGTATCATGCAAAAGCGATGGAGGTTGTATTAAGTTTTACTGCAATTTAGTTGATTAGAATACCACGATTAGAGAATGCAAGAGCGGATGCCTTAGCTCGGTTAGCATCAACCACATGCACCAAGCTACGAAGAACAATCCCAATAGAAATCTTGGCTGGTCGGAGCATCGACAAAGATCTGACGATAAACTTCATCGCCCTTGACTTGGGACCATCTTAGATAGACCCCATCAGGGCCTATATTGAAGAGGGGGCTTTACCAACTGATAAACTCGTAGCCAAGAAACTAAAGTTTAAAGTTGCTCGTGATGTATTGACCAATGGCATTTTATATAGACGAGGAATTATATTAGGGCTACAAAGATGTGTCCACCACTACGAAGTGAAAGATTTGATCGAAGAGGTTCATGAAGGGTCTTGTGGAGCTCATATGGCAGGTCGGACGCTTTTGCAAAGATTAACAACGCAGGGGTATTACTCGCCGACGATGACAGCTGATTATGTATCTTATGCCAAGAAGTGTGATAAATGTCAACGCTTCTCTTCTATCCGAAGAACTCCCTAAGCATTATTAACACCCATTACGTCTTCTTGGCCATTCGCCATGTGGGGGATAGACTTGGTCGGGCCACTTCCAATGACTAGGGAAAGATTTAAATACCTCGTGGTTGATGTGGATTACTTTACCAAATGGGTGGAAGCTGAGCCGCTCATTGATATGACATACGACAAAGTCTATTAATTTATTTGGAAAAATATTATCTGCAGATATGGCCTGCCACATGCATTCATTACTGACCATGGAACCCAGTTTGACAACGAAGAGTTTACAGCGTATTGTTATCAATCCAATATACTGAAGACCCATTCTGCACCAGGCCATCCCCAAAGCAATGGGTAAACTGAGGTGACAAACAGAACGCTGCTGAATGGTTTGAAGAAATGACTAGATGATGCAAAAGGAAATTGGATTAACGAGCTACATTCTGTGTTGTGGGCTTATTGTACCACACCACGAACAGCAACTGGAGAGTCTCCATACATGATGGCTTTGGGGAGTGAAGCTGTCATACCAGCTGAATTGGGTTTACTCACGCACAGGGTGCTTAATTTCAAGTCTCATGTCAGTTATTTGATGAGAAGGTTAGACCTGGATATGCTCGAAGAAGTTAGGGAAGAAGCAGCAATCAGGAATGCAATGTATCAATAACAAACAGCTTTGTTCTATAACAAAAGAGTGAAGAAGTGTGATTTGAAGTAAGGGGATTATGTGCGGAAGAAAGTGATCCAAAACAATAACAAACTGGAAGCCAACTGGCATGGACCCTACAGAGTAATAGAAATTGTTCGTCCAGGGACATACAGGATTGAAACCTTGGAAGGAGAAGAGTTCAAGAATGGATGGAATGCAGAGCATCTGCGCAAATATTATCAGTAATTGAAATTCCTATGTAATACAATTTCTGCAGTATGAATAAAGTGATGTTTCACCTAGTTTCTCTCTTTGTTGAATTTTTTTCGGAATATTAGTGCTACACACTACACATCAATTGGTCGGCAAACTAATTACCACCAACTTCAATTGGTCGGGAATCAATTACCACCAACTCTGGTTGGTCGGCAAACTAATTACCACCAACTCCGGTTGGTCGGGAATCAATTACCACCAACTCCGATTGGTCGGGAATCAATTACCACCAACTCCGATTGGTCGACAAACTAATTACCACCAACTCCGGTTGGTCGGCAAATTAATTACCACCAACTCCGATTGGTCGAAAAATAAATTACAATCAACTCCGGATGGTTAGTACCAAACTAAGCAGAAACATGGGATGAAAATCATTCCATTGATTAGGACCAAAGAGTGACAAGTCACTATAATCAAACAATAAAATAGGACAAGTTCCATTATCCAAAAACAACACAGAATGTACATATATTCATAAACAAACAAACAAGAACATTCTACAAATTATTTAGAAGAAAATAAAATGGCAAAAGACTAAAAATTTCTTCATTCAAATCAAGTAGAATTACATATGATGTGAAAAATATACTTCATTACATAAAAACCCTATTCTATTGGGTTTTTCCCTTCTGCCTTTGAAACAGGTTCTACCTCAACAGGAGGATCATCAAATGCATAAGGGGAATTTATAAAGTTTAGATCTTGCAGCATTTGAACATTCATCATGGAGGGACGATTAAGCAAATGCTCTGGGCGAGATATCTCAAAGTTTTCATGAAGACTGTAATCGCCGAGATACTTGGAGATTAAGCATTGAGGAATTGCTCGATCAGGAATCCAACTGATGTCAAGCTTATAAGGAGGCACGGGCAAATCGAGCACTCCAGGGTCATAATAATCCCATAAGTAGTGGCCATGCTCCAATTTTAGTACAGACAGTGCATTCAACCACCCTTGCTTGTACCCCTCGTTATTTGACTGCTGGATCCGAGCATCAAGATGGTAAAGGGATTCATTATACCCAGCCATCCAAAACTCTCTGGGTTGTTTATGGAACTGATAAGTGAACCTCTCCAGCTGCTCGTGGATACTCTTCGCCAGAATTTCCTTATTTTTCAAAGCAGAACTCTGAGAAGAGAGTTGGTCAGTAAAATTCAGAATTTTCTTGGACATTTCTGCCAAAGCTTGATTCTTCGCCATCAACTAAAATGCCTGATTATCCAAGGACGATTGAGTTCTCGCTTCTTCAATAGAAACCCGAGCAGCCCTTGCTCATCCGCGAGAAGAAGACCTTGCTCGTTCATGAGTAGATGTGGAGGGTCCATCTCTTTTCAAAGTTTCTAACTCATCTCGTAAGTTGGCATTTTCTACCTCCAAGAAAGAAAAACCTTCATCATTAACAGGGACCAAGGCTCCCGAAGAAGATGCAGCAGATTTGAGTTATTTTATCTCTTCTTGCAAAGCAATGTTCTCCTGCTCCAACAACTTGGAGTTATGCATGTGCTCTTCAACTTCAAGCTTTAGAACACTCTCTTTCTTCTCATAAGCAGAGATAAACTTGTCATACCCTTTGTCAGCACTCAGTTGTTGATATCTTTTCTCGTATACTTGGTGCAAAAGGGTTAAAGATTCTTTATATTGCTGTTGGAGTTCCTCGAACGTTCCTTGGAGATCTTCAATCATCTCATAGTAGGCCACATTATTGATAACTGCACGATCGAGCAAACACTTCAGGTGTTGGTAAGCTTCAACTTCTCGGTCAGAAGCACCTGATCCAAGGATATAAATTATCAAGGCCTCATTAAGATCTGCATGACCATCTTTAAAATAATCATTGCATTTCTTCATCAATTATGTGTCATGAGCAGATAAGAGCTCAATCCTAGCCATAAACAAGCAAAGAGAAGAAATAAAAATAATCAATAATGACACAGACAGAGCAAGTAAAAGAGAAAGTCAAGATGAACAACCAAAGTTCGAATTTTATTTCATTATAAGAGTAAATACAAAGTCTGAGGTTACATTCAAAAATAACAAAATAAAAACTCGAACAACTCTACACCTTCTCCTTGTTTCCTATGACTTCCTCAGAAGGTTTGGAGGAAGAGATTGGTTGCTCGGAGAACAAGGGTAGCTGCTCGGCAGAAGTACTGGTTGGTTGGAGTTGCTCAGAATAAGGTTGAACAACAGGAACAGCAGGGACCTGATCTCCAATCATCATAGAAGATTCATCTGAAGCAGCTTCATCCTATTCTTCTTCTCTAAGAGACGGAGGAGGGCTATGAGTGTGCTGCTGAAATAACTCAGAATTCTCAGCAACTTTTAGCTCCTGCAAGGCTGCAACCCATCCATCCCTAAAATATTTGAGGCTGGCATACTCCATTTGAGAGGACATGGCAGCCAGGCCCTTGTTCCAGCCTTTGTCCCAACTAGCACTGAATGGTTTTTTAACTGCTTTCTTCCTTTTTGCCTTCTCCGAGGAGGTCTTTTCCCTAAGGAGCTCCTTAGCAGCCTTCAACTTCTCTTCCACCTCCATTTTCTGTCACTCAACATCTTGAAGTTTAACAACTTCCTCTTCAGCAGACTTGAGCTTAACTTCCAGTTCCTTGTTACTTTGTTCAAAGTCTTTGTTGCTCTGCTCAAACTCCTTCAACTTCTTCTCCAATTACTTGGAGGCATTCACAGCTTGATTTCTGTCCAGCTCAATGGAATTGAGTTGCTTCTCCCAAGCAACTTTATCTTCCTCGTATTTTTGATGAGAGTCTTTTAATGACTAAGTCAGCCCAACAAAAGCTTCCTCTACTCCTCCCGAGGAACTTGAATCCCTAATAGCTTCATCCTTATTCAAAATGCTATTGAAACACGTCACCAGCTGAAAAAAGAAATCACTTAAAGTCAATACATGAACATAGTATTAAAGAAATAAAGGGGTTGAGCTAAAGATACTTATTGAGGCAATGTGTTGAGCAGCCAGGGTAGTGATTCTCTCATGATAAAGAGTATCTTCAATGCCTTGGACTTTTGGGATAGTCCAGGATTTCACCAAGCCTATAGCAGAGCTCGGAGGGACAAAAGTTGGAACACTACCTTCAACATTTAAAGGTTGAGAGATAGGTTCAACAGGTCTCGCAGAAGAGCTTTTCTTTAACCTCTTCAGAGGAGCAGGAACATTTTCAATTAAAGACGTTGTCTTTATTGGTGATATGACAATAACCTCACTCGGAGGAGAGATAGTGACAGTCTTGCTCAGAGCCACAGAGGGCTTCTCACCAATCTTTTTGGCAGCAGTAGGAGGGGGTACATCAGTGGTTTTTATCCTTTTTTCTGGGACATCGTGCTTATTTTTCTTTGCCTTCACAGTGGCAGAGGCAGATTTATCAAAAAAGGCAGGAGCTCTTATCTTCTTCATCAAATCACTGATAGGAAAACTCGACTCAGAGGAAGAACCTTCCACACTAGTCTCGGAGGCTAGTACTTGGTCGAGGTTAACTATCACTGGACGAGGACGAGCAGTGAAAGATGAAGTATAACTTTTGTACTGCAATAAGTAAGAAGAAGATATAATATGCTCCTCAGTAACAGATTGATGCAAATCCCAGATAAGTTTCAAATGCTTTAAATTAACATCAGCTTCTTTTGGAGGTTTTCTTTTACTGTCAACTGTAACAAACAAAAATAGACATCCGTGATGCATTTTATCAAACATAAAGAAAAAAAGATTTCAAAAAATAAAAACAACATATCCCATTTCCATAAGGTGGACATCTGGGACCTTGGTATACATCATCTCCATTTAATAGAGGGTGTTGCCTATTTTTTATCACCACTCCATGATCAAAGTAATCCCTATTGGCATCAGGAAGATTGATAACTAATGCTCTATTCAAAAACCTAGTTTTTAAATAGAAAGTACTATCACTAATAACCCATCTGTAGCAATACATAATTTTTAGAATCCCTAAACGGGTTCCATGAAGTTGATTTAACTTGTATCCACCATTAACTATCCTCCATGTATTTGGAGCTATTCTTGCAGGTACAACATCAAAATATTGGCAAAACTCCAAACACAGGGGATTTGGCTGGAAAGAAAAGCCACATTCAACTATAAAAAGACTGGGGAACCAATATCCCTCAGCCAAAGAAAAATAATCAGAGGGTTCAGAAAGTTCTTCCAAAATAACCCACGAAGGGATTGAAAATTCAGACCGAAATTTATCAAGCGATTCAACAAGGTAAACCATGATGAACAAAGTAAATAAAAGAGAAGGAAGAAAATCTTACAAAAAAAGAGACCAGCTGACAACGAATGATGGAAAGAACGAGGCACAAGATAGAAAGAAAATGAAGAGTTCAAAGATATAGATTTGAAAAGTGAAAGACGATAGGATTTCTGCCGTGCTTAAATACTTTACCTCGAGAATAGAGAAAGGCAATGATTACAAGGGAGGACGTTTGTGTCTCCAATGGCTAAAAGAAGAAAAGGGTCACAAATATCGAAGTAGTCAGGAAAATTCAAAATATTTATGAGGCCTGATACTATGCGTTAAAAAAGGAGTTATATACAATGAACATTCTCCTAAAAACCATAAAAACCAATAATCTGAGCAGTTTTCGAGCAGAATATTTTACACTTTTCTTCAACCTCAAAGTGTGAAACATTGGGGGCTTCTGTTGATACCAAATTTAGTCTGCTGACGTGGATCATTCACTTGAAGACACGTATCAACCTATGTGGCAATTACAAACACTTTCAACGAACAACATACTGTCACCGAGCTACTCAAGCGCCCTGAGAAACTCAATCATACCGAGCAGCTTAGGCGCCCCGAGGAGCTTAAGGCTCTGAGCAACTTAAGCGTAAAGAGCAACTCAGGCGGTCCAAGCAACTCAACATACAGAGCATCCAAATCAGGAGAATAAAAAAGACGACTGCGCATTAAATTCTTATTATTATTGTACACATGTATATGCCTACTAGATAACAACTCATTGTCTTTTCACATGTACAGCCTCAAGGCTATAAATACATTGTAACCTCCTCATTAGAAGTAAACTCCAGATCTTTTGGTAAACCATTTATCGAGATTTTTAGTCAAATAGTCAGCAATACAAAAACAGTGGATGTAGGCCATTCTTATAAGGCTGAACCACTTTAAAAATCTTTTGTCTTATTTATTTTATTTGTGATTGATAAATTAGAGATAATCTAAATTTTTACATCAACAACTAGGAAGGGTGACTCGACCGTCCATGGTAGAAGTCACACCAAGTACTGCTGCTGCAAGGTAGAAGGTACAAGTCTCAGCAAAAGTAGCCTTTTTATTACTCAGTTGAAACACAGGTCGAGGAGCCCCCTGATCAAACTTGAACTGCCTGCTATATCTATCGGGGTTATAAGGTTCAGAAGTGTACCCCCATTCGGTGAAGGAAGGAAGAAACCCAGGAGTGAACAGAAGTACCACGGCTTGTGAAGGATCTTCTAAAATTAGAATGAAGGTGACCGTTGAAGCTGTAGAAGGAAAAAAGTCCCAAGTATGGGCAAAAGTAGACTCGTTGTACGACCTCGTGACAAAAGAATCAAAACAATCAAAAACTCCCATTATCTCCTTTCGGCTCTATTTTTTTATGGAAGCATAAGAGTCATGGAGGCTTGATTCCTTAACTCACGGGGTAGGGGATAGACTTGGCGGCAATGGCAGGAAAATGAGTATAAAGGAAGCCCTTTAAGATAACGGTGTTGGCAAAGTTATCTAAGTTGTAACGACTCAGTGACTGGGCCATGTCAATATGGGTTCGATCCAGCCAGGTGTAGAGGGACCCCAAAGCAATAGCGGCCAGAGGAAGGTTGAAACCCCTAACCAAACATATGGAAATATTTATAAGGTCCCTCCTGGGTTGGTCGTTGGGTTTCCCAGTCAAAAAGAAGCGCGAAAGCAGCTCAAGAATGTAGGTTGGTAGTTCCAAAGATGTACCTTTACCTTGTCCCGTTACAGCAGTGACGTCCTTCGGAGTAGGAGCTTCAAAAAAATAGATGATGAGGGGAGTAAAAGTGGCCTTGTTCGAAGACCCAGTGTAACAATGACATATTCGATTAATCTCAGCTCAGTCAGCAGTCTTTTCATCATCCAAAGCCTCATCGTGGTATGTAAACTCACCCATGGGCTTAAACCCAAGTAGCTCGCAAACGTCCTCCAACATAATGGTGAACTCTCACCATGAAGCAAAGAATGTATGAGTTATAACGTTCCATCTAGAAATCAATACTTGGAGCGCAACATTGTACTTGGAAAGAGTGAACTCCCCAAACTAGCTGGCTCGATGAAGACCAACCTTTGTAAGAGCTACAGCGTAAGAGCTCTACATGTGTGCATGCCAGGCGGCAAAATGGGCTGGCAATCCCCTAGGTGCCTCGAAATCGAAGTGAGAGTAGGGGAAGTCACCACGGTCCAATCGAAAGCATAGAGTCACCTCTGGAGGAAGAAAGCCCCACTTCGATGAATCCTCATCTTCATCACCCAGCAGTAAAGGATCGTACTTGGCCAAAAAATGGCAGGTCTTGCATGCATTGGATAACTCATCATCTTTTCCAAAGATGGGAGACCGGCAGTAAAAACTTAATTACTCTCGACGAGCAGCGTCCAGGGCAGCAGTGATAAGAGTAGCAGTGGCACCGAAGGTGGCAGAAGGGTATCCTAAGAAGCCATAGTAGGTGGCAATGAAAGAAATAACTCGGTAAAGAAGGGCTAGGAATGGAAAAAGGAGGAACACAACCACAAGTGGTGGCGTAACAGACGAGGAAGAAGAAAACTAGGCGAAAGCTTAGTAACAATGGAGTTCATGCAAAGTTTCTCTCTGTAGAGTAGATGGAAGCTTAAAGAAGATGAAGGAAGGAGAAGTGTTGTAAAAAAGAGACGTTTGAAACCTTTTAAACCCGTTTATTGAGTTTCCCACCACCACACGTGCATGGCCGCCTATAATCATTTCAAATGGACACGTGGCACTTCAAGAAGTGTCTTGACAGTCGAAAAGACAACGCCACATCATTAATGAAGTGCCGCTTGGGAAATAGAACTTCTTAAGCAAGTTTGAGTTTTAGCGCCAGAATTTTTTGTCAGACATATCTAATAACACCCAACAAAGACACTGCCCCAACGCTTCCAAAAAGCTACGATGTCCCCTCACCATAAGTCTAAACATTGTTTAAATTTTGACTCAGCTACATCAGGGATAATTCCTTCTTTTTCGAACATGAAGAAACGTTACAAGGGAGAATTTCACAAGCCACAATAATAGGGGCAGTTCTAACGAAAAAACTCATTGCCCACACCCATACTCCACAACAACACAAAAGGGGGAATTTCACTTTCCAAGAGTCAAAATGGGTATTTGAGAAAGTCAGCAGGTGTATCAAGAGAATTTTAAATAGTCGGTCCAGAATGGTTGAAGTTTAGTGAACAGAAAAAAGGTGGCGATGTCCCTTCGCCAAAGCGCTAATAAGACGCGACGTTTTAACTCAGATATATTGGGGAGAATTTTACTTTTTCCTACAGGGGGTAATGCAGTGGTCATAACGAAGGGAAAGATGCCAGAATTTTTTCACACAGAGAAGGTTCATTAGATTGAGAAGTTTTCGTGCAGACATTTACTGTTCCCACAATAAATCTCTCCACGAAGGGGCAAATGTAGATGGGGCTTGAAGGTAATCCTGAGATTAGGGATAATCCCCTATTTACAATAGTGTCTAGGGTCAAGGCAACGTGGAAGCTAAGCGTGGCAACTCAGCGAGGCAACTCAAGCGTGGCACCTCAGCGTGGCAAATCAGCAAGACAGCTCAAACGTGGCATCTCATATTTTAGCTTGTTGTGTTACTTAGCCATATTGTATCTTTTGTTTGTATTGACTATGAGCTATAACGATTATAATGATGTAACAAGAATAATGATTTTGTGTCAGGTCGAACGGTACTTGTGAGAGACCAGGCTTGGCTGGGCCTGGGAGAGCTTTCATGCTCTATCGAACGACCTCGCCATGGGAACTTTGTAGGGACTTGGTTTGGAGGATTGAGAAGTGAGGAACCGTTGGGGATTGTCCTGACCATCTTAGATACACTTGGTAAAATATCGAAGGAACCTGACCGTGGAACCCCGGGTGGAGCAGCTCTGAGTTCCATCGGGCGTTGAACCCTCTACTTAATGTCACATCTACTATAGGTGATGTCACTAGCCAGCTAGACAATGTCAAATTTGCACTTGAGTAAACCACCGTGGTATTTTGGGCTGTCAGACAGTTGGTGAGCCACCTCTGTGAAGACGGCCACTTGACACACAGTGGTTAGGAAAAAGGCATTTCTTGGCATTTAATGTTTATGACATGGAGATAACTAGTGCATCAGGTATTGAATGTTTGTGACGTAAAGTACGAGGGATATCTTTCACCGGCGTTAATGACTGAGTTACCTCGGGGGTGTTGGGGGGGGGGGGGGGGCTATTTAAGGACCCCAACCACCTCTGGGGAGAAGAGGTTCTTTTGAGAGTTCAGAAGTTATTACTAGAGAGAATATACATCAGAGAGAGATTATTACAAACCAGAGAGTTTACTCACCCATTATTGTCATTTATTTTGAAGCTTTTAATACTTGACAGAGATTCGTAAGGGTGTTTGGTGTGTTTGGCTGCCTGCCAAGGTGTATCTAGGGTGCTTGCTTCTCTCTCCCTCTAAATGAGTTATTTCTGAGTTCGATATCATCTTATTGAGTTATACACGAGAGATTTTTGAGTTTTAAGTGAGTTTATCTTCACTAAGTTGTGCTTGTGTGTCCTGTAGTTAATCAATAGTTTTGCTAGTTAATTTATCATTACTGTACTCGAAAGGGGTTACGCCTCCATCTAATCTAAACTAACCTCTTAGAATATTAATGTACATCGAAAGTGTATGGTTTATATTCTTCCCTCTATTCCATGAAAATTCTGGTCATTTCACCCTACTACTATTTGACAAGCTTGCAAGAAAATGGTTGCACTATGTCTCAACAAGTTATGAAGGCCCAAGAAACAAAGGAAAATACTCGAGGGAGGTTGTGCTAATGGTAAAAAATGATATAAATACTTTCTCAAATTCATTATTATATAATGCTATTTTATTCAAATGATTTTTATCAGATCAAACATATTGAGCAATATCTTGGAGAAGAGAGGAATTAATTGAGCAAGAACCCAAGCGTTACTCTATTATAGCCAACCCAAAAAATATGGTCTTCTGCAATCTCTTTAAGTAAAATTCCAATAGATTTAGATGCGGCTAAGATCTAGATATAATCGTATACATAAAGCAAACTCCAATTTTTTGTCATCTGCCCTCAGCAAAAAGAAGATTCGTAAGTTTTTTTACTTTGAATTACAAAACTTATATGATATGAAAATTCTTTTACTAATCTTTATTTTTTTAATAAACAAGAATGATTGTGGTATAAAAGTGTCATACTACATGGAGAAAATTGCGTATGGAAAGGCACTTGAAGAAACTTTTGCAGAAAGTGTGATGGATAAAATGCGGGCAAAAATTCTTATTAAGTTACTAAATTCTGTTGAGCATAAAAGAGCACAAAAGTGACTCAATTTAGGGAATTAGATACCATAAACGAAAATTTTTAAAACATCATATTCAGTTGTTCAAGTTTTGTTTCATTTTACTTGACATTTGAGATGATGTTTGTTTCATCATAATATTCAAACATGGTGTTGTATGTTATTAGTTATAAAGTAACTGTTTTTTTTTCAAAATGAACATGTAATATGTTATTAGTTATAAAAAATGAACATGTAGTATGTTATGAGTTATAAAAAATGGTGTTGTATATTATCAGTTATAAAGTAACTCTTTTTTTTTTTCAAAATGAACATGTAGTATGCTATCAGTTATAAAGTAACTATTTTTTTTTCAAAATGAACATGTAGTATGCTATCAGTTATAAAAAAATGAACATGTATGTTATCAGTTATAAAGTAACTGGTTTTTTCAAAATGAACATGTAATATGTTCTCACTTATAAAGTAACTGTTTTTTTCAAATGAACATGTAATAAGTTATCAGTTATAAAGTAACTATTTTTTTCAAAATGAACATGTAGTATGTTATTAGTTATAAAGTAACTGTTTTCTTCAAAATGAATATGTAGTATGTTATCAGTTATTAACTAACTGTTTTTTTTTTCAAAATGAAAATGTATGTTATCAGTTATAAAGTATTTTTTTTTCAAAATGAACATGTAGTATGTTCAGTTACTATAACTGATTTTTTCAAAATGAACATGCAGTATATTATCAGTTATAAAGTAAATATTATTTTCAAAATGAACATGTAGTATGTTATCAGTTATAAAGTAACTGATTTTTTCCATTTTCCACCTGAAGTAACGAATAACACACAATAATTGATGTCTCGTTACATAGTTAAAGTGACTAATTTTTTCAATTATATAAACATTGCCATTTATCTATTAATTGTCAAAAAGAATAAAGTTGGAAAATGAAATGGAGATGATGTGTATGATATCAATTGATATGTTCCTTTTCACAATTAAAGTCACTAAAATGATTTTTGAATTACCATGCTTGAATATATTAACTTGTTAACTATAAAACTTGAACATAAACATTAAACCTTGGAAATACACATAAACTCAGTAATCCTAAACATTTTCATTTATAAAGTTGGAAAATAAAACGAAGATTCTTGGGTATAAAGTCATTCTTAATGTAACTGACTTATTTCTTTTCACAAATAAGGTCACTAGTCCTTTGAACATGCATCTTCGATGAGGGTGAATAGAGATCCAGCATTGGGGGTATGGGGGCAGAGAGACATGGCGTGGGAGTGCCGCTGGCGCGGACTCTGAAATATAAGAGAATATTGGTTGTATGGGTTTTTGAGGAACCTTTTACAATAAAATAAAACGCTTAGACTAAATGTGTGTTAACAAATGTTGGAAGAACTTTTTGGTACTTGACCTAAATTATAAATATTTTTAATTGATTAAATATTCAACAATTTCAAATAAAATTAGAAAATGAAATGAAGATTGATGTGTATGATGTCATTTTTTAAGTAACTAATTTATTCCTTTTCACAAATAAAGTCACTAAAATTACTTCTGAGTTGTCGTGTTTGAATATATTAACTTCTTAACTACAAAACTTGAACATAAGCAATATATTAACCTTTAAACTTCACATAAACTCAGTAATTCAAAAAAAATTCATTTATAAAGTTGGAAAATAAAATGAAGATTGTTTTGTATAAAGTCATTCTTTAAGTAACTTACTTATTCCTTTTAACAAATAAGGTCACTAGTCCCTTGAACATAGTTTTCTGATGAGGGTGAATATAGCTCCGACATTGGGGGTGTGGGGGCGGGGAGATGTGGGGTGGGAGTGCCTTTGGCGTGAACCATAAAAAATAAGAGAATATGGGTTATATGGGTCTTTGAGGGACTTTATATTTACTCACTTGGTATAAAATCAGAAGATACACATAAACTAATCTTTATACATAATTGTAGTGCTATATACCAAATAGTCCCTTCAACAAGGATCTACGATGAGGCTCAACAGAGCTCCGACATTAGGGGTGTGAGGGAAGGGAGATGTGGGGTGGGAGTGGGAATTTATATCTACTTACTTGCTATAAAATCAGAACATACATATAAACTCAACTTTATACGTAATTACAGTTCCATATACCAAATAGTCCCTTCAAGAATGAGCTCCGGTGAGGGTCAATAGAGCTTCGACATTAGGGGGTGGATGAGGGGAAACAAGGGGTCAGAGTACCATTAGCACGGACCCCAAAAAATAAGTAAATATATTAACCTTTGAACTACTTGTAAACTCAGTAATTCCATTTTTTCAGTTATAAAGTTGGAAAATAAAGTGAAGATTGTTGTCTAATAAGGTCACTAAAATCAATTCTGAATTACCATGCCTTAATATGTTAACTTATTAACAAGAAAACCTGAACATAAAGAATATATTAACTTTTGAACTAACCATAAACTCAGTAATTCCATTTTTTTTCAGTTATAAAGTTGGAAAATAAAGTGAAGGTTGTTGTGTATAAAGTCATTCTTAAAGTAACTGACTCATTCTTTTTAACAGATAATGTCACTAAAACCACTATTGAATTATGATTTCTTAATATATTTAGTTACTTGCTATAAAATCAGAACATAAACAATATATAAAACTTTGAACTACACATATACTCGACTTTATACATAATTATAGTGCCGTATACCAATAGAGCTACAAATAAACTGAGTATTTCCATTTTTTTCAATTATAGAATAATTGAATTCTTAATATCAACTACTAAACTAAGAATCTTAAAAACTACTGTTATAAGAACTGCTTAAGTGAACACAGTTCTTTGGTTAGACTAACAAAGAAACTAAAATCATATATTTTGATTACTAACACAACAATATTAATAATATAAAAGGTAGAAAAATGCACTACTTTTGTTTCTCATTTATTGAAACTGCAATACAAATTGATATATGAAATAAAATTTCAAATTCTATACCCAAAAGAAAAATACAGAATTGTAAATAGAAAATTACAAATTAACTCTGGCCAGCTAGCTTATATGGTTGCTTTACAAGTTTTCTTATTATGATTTCTAATTATTTAGCACCTACTACACTTCATTGGCCTTTTGTATTCTCCTCGAGATGGTATTCTACGCTTTATTGGTCTTCCAGGAGGAACTTTTGCTATAGGGGCTTTCAAAATCACATCATTGCTAACAACTTCCTCTTTTTGTATACCAGTCACCGGAACGATAAAAAATGAGTAATTCTTCTTGAAATAATCAATAGTGAAATACTCCTCAACGTATTGAAATATATCCTGAGCATTTGACTGAATTGCAACTAAGGCATGTGATCATGGAAATCCACTTAATTTCCATTTAAAACAAGAGCAATAACGATCCAACAAATTCACAGTCTTAGCTTTCTGGCTATGAACTTGAAAAATAAACTCATTCGAACGTGTAACATTCCATCCCCTACACAATGCTAGTAATTCATTCAACCTCTTGTTCATCTTAGGACACAATATTATTGTCCATTTATTTGACTCCTAACATCTTCTAGAGATTTGGTTCATCATTTTAATTTCAATAGTTTCAACCAATTGTGCTATCGGTAAATATCTAGCCTCTTTAATCTAAGAATTGAATGACTCAGCTGCATTTGAATACATCTCCCCATATTTATGTCCATTGAAAAATGCACAACACCAATGCTTCTCTGGACAATTTTACAAGAAATATTTCATCAAACTACATCCCTCATTTATCAATTCATTTCGATGTTTTAGGTAAGACTCGGTAGTTGTGGAAAATGCTCGCATGTTAAACATTTTCACCATTTCTCCTTAAAATTTGGACTGAATCCATGATACCTACCCCGTATGTTATTTTAAAGATAATAAAGACAGAAAGCATATGGAGAGTTTGGGAAATGTTTCGGAACAACATCTAAAATTCCTTGATTACGATATGATATAAATGTTACCCCTCTCCCCATATGATTTAAAACCTCCCCAACACATTTCATAAATCAATTCCAATTACTCTCATTTTCAACATCAACAATAGCAAAAGCAAGTGGAAATAAACCTGCAAAAAGTTTTAAAAAAATAACATTACAAAAATTGAACAAAGTAACATATAGTTTCCATTGATAAAGTAACTAAAAACTGTACAGACTAAATAAAGTCGCTATTAGTAGAAAAGTAATTTAATACCATAACATACCTTGGTCATAATTTTTTTATGTGCCAGCCAACAATGTCCCTTTGCAATATACAAATATGTCCCACCCAAGAATAATATCGGTCTACAATATTGAAATCCTAGTACACATGCCCCAAAATTTATGAACAATCTCTTAAATAAAAAATCAACAACATCATGCTCGATAAAATAAAATGAATTTGGGTTTGTTTCAATTAATCGGTTGCAGTATAACATTAACTCCTTGTAAGATTTCTCCTCGTGCCCATGTTACTCAACACTTGCAAGTTCCTTTCCATTCCATGCTAAACGGTAAGATATATCAAACCCGTATTTTCTCTTAAAGCTACTCATTATGTCAATTTGCCTAATCGAGGGCTTCTCACGAACTTCATCCAGAAACACTGATGAAACAATTTCAGAGGACATCATTTCACTTCTTGATTTACGAACACAGCTTGTACAAGTGTGCGTATTATTCAACGTTCAAATATAGAAAAAACCATTCACAACATTCACATATGCATGCACACGCCAACTACATACAACATCTTCATTTTGAATACAACGAGACGTCACCCTAAGATTATCATTCTTTATGTACTTGAACTTAAATCCAATACATACTTACGTAAAACTATTCGAAACTCTTTGGCAGTCCCTTCAAACTTCTGTCCAACTTCAATAATGGCACTTGCCCAAGAATTCGACAAAAACAGATTTGATTTTGAAGATGTTGATTCAACCAAATATTCATCAATAATATCAAATGAGTTAATACTTAATGAATACTCAACATCAATTAAACCATCCTCAATCTTAAAAACTTCACTACTAACACAATTATAATCTTCAACCTTAATTTTAATAAAACCACAATTTGGCTTCTTCCAACAAATAAACATAAGTCTAAAATCCCCATCGTATTCCAAAATAACTCCAGAAAAATTCCCAACAGAATATGAGAACTTAATAGTTTCTCTTTGCAAAATCTTAAATTTTGAACATACGTCATCAGCAAAAGAATAATATGAACCTGTAGATTCAACGCTTATAGCATTAGACTTACAACATACAAACAGGAATACTATCCATAACTCAACGAACTGCAAAAAAACAAACCAATAATAAACGTCATATAACTCATAAAAATGAAATGTTACACTACTAAATTAGCAACACTAATAAATTGTTAAAAAACCATAGTTATCCTTTCAAAAACAGAGAAAAACATAAAAAAAATGTCAAAACAAAGCACCAAAACCACATATACTTACAAAACAATAAACAACACATTAATATATTCATAAAATATACAAAAGAAATCTAACTATCATATTAAACAACATACATATAACATACATTAATTAAATTCACATATAATTCAACTTCATGATGAAATCAGATAAAATGCATAATGAATAAAATTAGAACATAACAATTACTATGTTAATACAACCCATAATTGATTACTTTCATGTGAAAGATAAAAACAGATCATCTAATAAAACGTAAGCAGGTATAAACATCAAAACATATACAACCAAACATAATCACACAAATCAAATACGAAATAAAAAATAAAAAGTAATTGAGGAATAGAGCATAGAAACTTATACATACATGAACTGATATATAAATTCAGATTGGTAGAAGAAGAATATATACCATCAAATGTGAAGAAGAAAAAGAAGAATGATCATAATCATACGAAGAACAACGAAGAATTGGACGTATGTATCAAATTTTAACATAAATTGAATACATTATTTGAATGTAGAATTCTTCAATTTCTGGAATAAGAAGTTAACTAATTTGAACGGACTCTTGGCAAGTCTAACAATTATTCCTATTTGGACTCCTACGATATAGGAATAGAAGTGAGTAAATAAAATTTCCAAATCTGCGAAGGTCATAATCGGAAGTACAAAATGTATAATATATATGAAGGGATTATATATAGGTAAAAGTGAAAATAGGCATCTTTTTTAAAAATGATCAAATATCAAAAAGTCACTCCAATATTTTTTAATACATATTTAGTCCAAACTTTTTATTTTGTACAAAAAAGTCCCTCAAACACTCATTTAACTCATATCATCTTATTTTTAAAGGTATGTAACAAGGACATGGTAAATAACTTTTTGAAGTAAAATAAAAAAAAACTTGAACTAAACAATAATTGCCCCTTGAATGTATTATTTTTACAAAATAAAAATAGAGTAGTGCTATGAGTCCCAAATAACTCCCCCAAATCTCCCCCAAAATGACTTGTGCTTTGTGCCCTGACGGGCCCCGCATCACATGGCAATAGATGACAGGTAAGTGGAAGAATGACGTGACGTCCACATAGAATTTGAAGAAAATTTTAGGGAGTTATTTGGGACTCAAAGCATTATTCATAAAAATATAAACCCTTAATTTGACCCGACGAGGCTATAAATTATGAGGTATTTAATAGAAACAAACCTTTGCAAATATGTTGATTTCCAAGCAACATGGTATAAATTCCCAAGAAGGGGACCCGTGGCAAAATTGTGAACTTGGGCAATGGAGTCGGCTTCATCTTACTGCTATACGCCCCAATCTCTCTTATTGGGATTACCTCACTGTATTCCTTCTCCGACCCATTCTCGCCCTTACATTCGTCCTCTCGTTAATTCTTCTAGGTCTAACTCTCTCTCATTCTCATATACATATAGGTTGATGATCTGGAGTGTAAGTATTTGATGTGTTTATTATTACTGTTATGCAGGATGGTTTTTGGCGTGGAAGTTAGTATTGGTTCATGTTCCATTGGTCCAAGAGATCTTTGGTCTCCGAAAGAAGCCAGTAAAGCCCAAACCCATAGCTCACCGGCGCCTCTCTCGATTTTACAACGCTATTAATGCCCAAACCTCCACCTCTCAATCTCAATGGTATTTTCTTGTTCCTCAATTGTTGGATTATGTCAAAATGGGTTCTTTAATCTCTGCTTCAATCATTTCTGGATTTTGTTTTCATTTTCTTTCAATTAGCAACATCATAACTTGGTTTGGTTTTGTGTGGACTGCACAACTTCCATTTATATCATCAAAAATGATTATGCAAAATTTTCACTTTTGCCAAAGACGTGTTGGATTGCTCAACTCTAGGGATGGCAACGGGGCGGGTTTGGGGCGGGTTTTCAAAAATCCTAACCCGCCCCATTTAATAAACGGGGCGGGGCGGGGCGGGGCGGGTTAGGATTTTTGAAAATTAACTCATAACCCGCCCCATTTAATAAACGGGGCGGGGCGGGGCGGGGCGGGGCTCCTACGGGTTGCGTTAATTTTAAAAATAGTAAAATTAAAAATATTACATTATAGTCTTAGAGGTATACAATGGCTCGTATTCCAATAAGTGAGACAATCCCCCAATTGTCAATTCATATTTTCACTTAAATCTTTTACAAAATTAACATACATATAAAGATTTTTTTTAGTGTGTGAGTGTGTGTATATATATATATATCACTGTTCTAAAAAACCCGCCTAGGCTCCGCCTAGGCACGCCTAGGCTTAAGGCTTGGGAGAAACGCCTCGCCTTACGCTTTTCACGCCTTATTCTTGGTAAAACCCTTAAGGCGCACTTTTTTCTAAAAACAACAATGCTTTAGTGAAACGATGTCGCCTTTTAAAGAATCTCTTTACAAACGGACCATTATCTCATCCAAAATAATCAAATAGTATTTTAATTTGGATATATTCAGACATATTTTTATGATATGTGCAATTTTTGTATTTTAATAGCCTTGTTATGGTTAAAAAATATTAAAATATATTAAGAAGGCCTAAACGCCTTTTCACGCCTTTTCACGCCTAGGCCCGCCAAGGCGTCTAAGGCTTAAGGCTTGGCCTCCACGCCTCAATCACGCCCCGCGTTTTTTAGAACCTTGATATATATATAATTTAATTATAATTAACATACATATAAAGGATATTTATATAAGCATAAGTTAAACGGGGCGGGGCGGGGCGGGGCGGGGCGGGGCGGGGCGGGGCGGTTTTATTTCAGCTAACTCCTAACCCGCCCCATTTAATAAACGGGTTTTTTTCTTAAACCCATACCCGCTCCTAATTCATTAATCGGGTTTTAAAACCCGCCCCATTAGGGGCGGGGCGGGACTCCTACGGTTCGGGTTAAATTGCCATCCCTACTCAAATCATATGGTACAATATTTCACTAGAGATTTGAATTCCCATCTAGAAGAATAATTGTTTTTGCTTTTTTTTTTATTACTCAGTCGCAACTTAAATGATTATTTTTTTCTCGTAATATTGTGGTGAATATACTATTGATGCAACAATTATAGTTTTGAATGATGCAATAATCACTACCCGTGGGTGCCAATTGAGGGCACGGTGACGGGATTACCACCTCAGTTGGCACCCACAGGTCGGTACGACAAGAGGCACGTGGAGGGGACAATGATATCCTTATTTTTATTTTTTATTTTTCTGACCTTTGTTCCCAATGTTATAATGAATGTTATCTTATTCCCTTCGTTAATAGTATCCCATGTTAGTGATTTTCGCGCCATTTCAAAATTCGTATTGTTTCATGATTTCCATATCCTAACGATAATACAGATTTTGTTGTATTACTAGTATATATTCACCACATTTGAAGGTTAAGCAATAAAAAATTCCAAACAATTATATCACTGAAAACTCTATTCACTTGGGGACGGAGTAATAAAAAAATCGAGAAAAAACAATTATCTCTGAATTGGCATCTCTCAAATGCAAATACAATTAGTCTCTAGTCTTTAATTGAAACCTTAAATTCAGGCTATGTTATGCATCTCTCAAATGCAAAAAAAAGAAGTGTAATATATTTATAAATATCTTCATAACTTCAATTTGTAGTCTTATTATAAATATATTTAAAAGTGTAATATTTTAATTAAAAACTCAACTTGTTTTGGCAAAACTCATAATTGTATTGGTAATATTACTAAGCTTTTTGAAGAACATAATGAATTGATGTGGGAAAATTGAACTATGCAATAATAGTCATTATGTTTAAAATTGGGTGCCCTGTGTTTGCACTTTTGTATGTGTAGGTTAGAATCTTGATTTCTTCTCAAAAGATACTGAAGGAAAATATTGATTGGCTATACAACTTTTGTCTTGTCCTCATTGAAAAGTGAATTTTTACTAAAATGATCTACGATTTCAAGTGAAGGAACACGTTAACTTAAAATACCACCAAATGATCTTTTATGTCCGGATACCCTTGAAGAAAAGCGTGAATTCGATTAAGATGTAGCTGATCTAGAATTATAGGCACACTCTCCAACCCTGGCAGCACGACTAGCCACTCCCCACGTGAGTGCAGCATTGTCATAAAAAACAAGTTCATTATATCTTCATCTGAATCTCCATTAATCCTTCCAATTAACCATTCATTGCTTTCATCAATTTTATTCAAGGAGATGGGGTCAATGGTATCGCGTAATTTATATCGACGCTTCAATGCTCGATTATACTCAACGAACACCAAATCATTCAGACGAGATTGAGCCAACTTAATAAGTTTTTTGCTATGAAGCTGCCAAAAATTATATATAACTAATTAGTATTACACCATAAAAGTTAACCAAATAATTGTAATATTAATTATGAAATAATACTATAAACTTATATGTTAAAAAACACTCCAATTCCTTTTGCAACCAGATGCGCTACAAGTAAGGCTGAGAATCTTAATTGCAAATTTTTGCAAATTTGGGGTTGAAGCTCCATATTAAGCCCAGCACTTGGTTGTTAATTATAAAAATTAATTCCAATTAATATCAGTGTTCTAAAAGGCGTGCCTACGCTCCGCCTAACCTTGAAGCTTGGGAGAAATGCCCCGCTTTACGCCTTATTATTGGTAAAAATCTTGAGGTGCACTTTCTTTTAAAACAAAAATGTTTTAGTGAAGTGATATCGCCTTTTAAAGACTTTTTTTTGCAAACTGGACCAATATCTCGTCCAAAATAATCAAATAGTATTTTCATTTGCATATATTCAGACATGTTTTTAAGGTATGTACAATTTTAGTATTTTTAATAGCCTTGTTATGGTTAAAAATATTAAAATATATTAAAAAAGGCCTAAACGCCCTTTCACGCTTTTGTAGGCCTAAGGCCTAAACGCATTTTCACGCTTGTTTACCCCAAGGCTTCTAACGCTTAAGGTTTGGCCTCCACGCCACGGTCACGCCCCGCGTTTTTTAGAACCTTGATTAATATGTTATGTTAGTTGCAATATATATATATATATATATATATATGAAAATCACTTATAATTCATGAAGATTATTTGGCGCCTTCTTCGATTGTTAACTCACAGCCAAATCTATTCCAATGAGACCATCAGTTTTCTTATACTTAGCCAACTCGTCAGAAATTTTATCTCATGTTTCAATGCATGGCACTAATTTTCCAATGCATTTATACAACTCTAACATCACCTCTCGATGTTCTGATTAGTATAAAAGAACTCTGGGCTCAAGAAATACTCAGCTGCATGTAAAGGGCGATGAAACAGAACGTCCTACCTCCTATCAATAGCTTTTGCAAAAGTCCTCTTCATATTTGGTAACTTGAAAATGTCCTCCAACATGAAGTCCAAACAATGAGTCGCATATGGAGTCCAATTCAAGTGTGGATACTTCGACTCCAAATAAGAACCTATTAAGAGAAAATAAATAAATTTTTACAATCTGAAACTTAATTATATTTTACATGAATAATAAAAGATATGTACTTAAAATATAAAGATATCTTACTGGCTAAGACATTAGCGGAGACGCTATTTGTGATAACTTGTACCACATTTGACTCTCCAACCTTTTTAACAAAATTCCCAAGCAACTCAAACTGTTCGTCGCATTTTTTGAACATGCCGAAGCATCAATGGATTCTATAAACATACTTCCTTTCGGAGAATTGGCTAAAAGATTTATTAAAGTCTTCTCTCGCTTGTCTTGCCAACCATCCTCCATAAGGGAACACCAATTCTTCTCCCATATCACTTTGTGATATTTCATCGCATTTTTGCGTGCTTTCGACCTCCTTCTTAAGGGAACCCTCACCTCATGGTAGCTATGTGCTTTCATGCCGGGGATCTATTGTCCAACTGCTTTGATAAATGCATGAAAGCTTTCATATTTAATGAATTGAATGAAATTCCCGCATCATACATCCATCTAGAAAGTTGGATGCATGCCCGATCTCTCAATTTTTTTTCGTCGGATTATTCTCATCTAACCTCATTTGTTTCCCCTTTCGGTTTTGCGCTAGAACCTCAGGATCAGGAGTGTAATATAAATCAATTGGATCTTTTTGTTTCGGGGGCTTTCTACCGACTTTTGGCGGGTTATTACTTGCTCGATGAGAACCATCGACGAAAGACCGCTTCTTACTTGTAACCTCGACAACATCATTCTCATCTTCATCATCTCCCATGCTCCCAAATTTATCGAATTCAAGTATCAAATTTGTTTGTTCGTTCACTTGTTTTTTTCCTTCCATATACGCTTTAATTTCTTCTCTTACATGTGTGGGACATGTCGGGCAACGTACTACATTCCTATACCCACCCACAATATGTCGTCTAGCTCGATATATCCCTCCTTTGCTTACTTTCTTACAATATTTACAAGTCCCTGCATTTTTGTCATTTGCATTGGCCAAATATACATGCTCCCAAGCCGAATCTCCCACCCGTTCACTTGCCATTTATAAATCTAAAATGCAATATGAAAATTGAATTAATTTCAACAACAATATGAAATTAACCCACTGAAATCACAGTAAAAATATGAAATTAATACATTGAAATACACACTCAAATTACAGTAAAACTATGAAAGTAAAACTATGAAATAACACACTGACATACACATTGAAAAGATGGTGGAAAAATGAAATTAACACTGAAAATTTGAAATACAATACAACACCATTTTCTTTTTGTTCTTTACTTTTGGTTGTATGTGACTTTTGGAATTTACACAGAAAATATAGTAAACTGAAAACATTTTTTTGGTCATTATTATATCTCAACTGATTAAAGGTTTTTATAACAGCAAACGAGAACGGGTTGAGGATATACAACATACATAAGAACAAAGGCCACAAAATATAAGGAAAAAAGGCAGAAAAAAGAAAAGAAGAATAAGTCGGAGAAGAAAAATGATCAGTTGGAGTTGTTTGTTAGAAGAGAAGGTAAAAAAAGAAAAAATGAGGAAGAAAGAATAGTTGGAGCAGAAAAACACAAAATACAGAGAAAATGCAAAAAAAAAAAAGAAAAAAAGAAGAAGGCAAATACCTGATGTTTTTGACAGTCGGAGCTCACTGTCACCCTCGTCGGAGGTTGCAACCCGGAAAATAGCAGATAACATGATTTGTTGAAAGCAAACGTGTGGTTTTGTCTTTGTTGCTTGAGAGCCGGTTTCAAAAGCTAGGGCAAAAGTGTTATTTTGGCTAATTCTTTTTGTATTATAGATGGTATATCAGCCAAAAAAAGAAGAGAAGTTGTGAGACCCGGTCAAAAAATGGTAGAAAGTATAAGTGGCATGTTTTTTTCTCCTCCAAAATTTACCTTAAAACAGGTGCGCCTAGCGCTTACCCCACTTAGGCACACTCTTGCTTCAAGCCGCTTTGCCTTTATCCTCTGTAGACGCCATTCTTGCGCCTAGGTGCGCCTTTAACAACTATGGTCATGGGGACCATCTTATAGTGATCTTTTTCATGATATCACATGATGCTAGATTATTTCAAATATGGCTTTACAACCTTGCCCTCACCTCTACATATAGTGAACAACCCATTTGAGGTAAATTATTCAATTATCACATGAGTTAGAGAAATGAGTATGAGAATTTGATCAGTTCTTTTTAATATTAGTTGTTATTGGTAGAATGTATAAGTTGGAGTTGTTGCAGGAACCACGGTTGTGGCTCAGAGGAGCCACCACCAAAACTGTCCTCCAAATGTTACATGCCTCGCCCACCGTCAAGATGAGATTTTTCCGTTCCTGCTTCTCGGCAATTTCCCACTAAAGAGCTGAAAGGGGGCATGATCACCCACTCCCGTCACAAAACAGAAAAAACTCCAACCTTTGCAGGTGTTGGAGGGCTTTCACCGATACTTGACAACATCCGACGAAGCTTCTAGCGTGCCTGCTTCCCAGAAATCTCTCGCTCTAGAGCCAAAAGGCGACCGAGATCCCCCCCTCCTGTCACAAAACAGCAGAATCGTACTCTCCCAACCTTCGCCGACGTCTGGCGATCCTTGCCAGTGTCTCGTGAAGGTTGAGGCCCCTTGAAGTCTCATCATGCCGGGATCTTCTTCGTTCATCCTTGCAATCACCCGAGAAAAACTCCTGCTACCGCGCCGCCGATCGATGACCAGCCACGTTACCGGCATTGCCGGAGAGGTGTGAGCTCCACTGGAACCCCGATGATCTCAGAGTGAGACTTGGCTGTTGCCCTTTTTGTGTTGCAGCAAACCCTAACAGAAGTTTCGAAACCTGTTGTGTTGTCCTCATTGTTGAAGGTATGTACAAATCAACCCACCAAACTTTTGAATATAGTTTTGCCCTTGAGTTTTCAATATAGGGATGCCAATTTAACCCGCCCCGTAGGAGCCCCCCTCCTCCCCCCCCCCCCCCCCCAATGGGGCGGGTTTTAAAACCTGATTAATGAATTAGGAGCGAGTATGAGTTTTAAAAAAAAATCGTTTATTAAATGGGGGGAGTTAGGAGTCAAGTTAAATAACCCCCCCCCCCCCTGCCCCGCCCCATTTAACTTATGCCTTCATAATGATCCTTTATATGTATGTTAATTACAATTAAACCATGTATATATATACACACACACATACTAAAAAAATCGTTATATGTATGTTAATTTTGTGAAAGATCTATGTGGAAACATGGATTGACAATTAAGGGATTGTCTCACATTGAAATACGAACCATTGTAGACCTCTAATATAATGTAATAATGTTAATTTTACTATTTTTAAAATTAACCCAACCTGTAAGAGTTCTGCCCCGCCTCGTTTATTAAATGGGGCGGGTTAGGGTTTTGGAAAACCAGCGCCCCCCCCCCCCCCCCAAATACCCAAAAACACCTCTGAAAACACAACCCCTCTTTATAAACTACAAACCAATCTCGTCGGGGAAGATTCTGATAATTTATTAGTGGTGGAGACATATGTGACAGTGGAGTGGGACAACCACAATGCCATTGACCACCAACAAGAGGAGATTGATGATCGGTCGGGCTACTATTCGTCATGGCATCATGAGGCCCAACTTTTCCTTTGATTTCAGCTGCTTGGTATGAGGTGTGCTGCATACAAATAGTGAGTTTGTTAGGTTGATCGCCAAGTTGGGGGCTCAGTGCGACTGCGAATCTTAGGTTCAGGAGCGTGAGGAGACTTTGGTTGTGCTTCGCGGGCAGTTTTCTTTAGGTGAGCCACCCTGTCACCTCCATTCCTCCTGGTTCTGCAGACGGTTGCTCCTCCTCTTCTTTTTCTCTGACCTACACTCCTTGATCAATCGTGGTCGATGAGGAGCTCGCAGGGTACTTTAGTGGGATTTCTTCGAAATCTTTGTCGAGGATTGCTAGGTTATTCGTTCGTGGTTCAGAGACATAGAAGTTTTCAATATTGGCGTCTTTTATACCCTCTTAAAAGAGGACACTGGGTTTAACAACATCGGAGATGTCTTGAATATGTTTGTTGAGGGTTATTAGGTGACTCGTACTCGATTCCACGATGCAAGATCTTTTTGTGTTGGTGATTTCATATCGATTTTCGGGAATATGATGATTTTTCATAGGTTGTTTGTGTGGATGGTTTGTCCTGAAGAACTGCATTGCATTCCGACTGTTCATGTGGGCACACATATGCGGGCCCGGTTTGGGGTTCTTTTAAGTCCTATTCTAAATTGGTGATTCGACTTTCAGAACGGAAGATGTTGCGTGTTCTGGCCCCTGTGTGGTATCCTTGGCTCCAGCCGATCAGTTGGTTTGGTTTCGACATATTCTAGGGTCGAGTTTGGATCCATGACTGTGGTTTGGACTTCGGGCATTCTCTTCTTAGTTTTTTGCTAACTCGTAAACGCGGTGCCTTTTTAAGGACATCAGTGTTGGTTGTTTTGCTCCATTGATTCAGTCCTCCCACTCTCAGGATGAGCATTCTCAATTAGGGGAGAGTGATGTGAATTGGAAAGGCATTATTGTCTTTTTGTAGTTTTAATTCTCTTGTATTTTTTCTTTGGTATTTTAATAGAAGTTGGTGATGAGATTATAGCGATATATTGTAAATAAGGTTATTCTATACGTACTGTCATGGGAGGACCATCTTTTATTGATGTCACCTATGACGTCACATGAACTCTAGAATATTCCCAATATGGTTAGGATAACTATCTTTGGAATTTTCCCCTCACCCCTGTATACACCCCATTTGGGGTAAATCCTTCAATTACAACACGAGTTACAGAAATGAGAATGAGAGTTAGATTAATTGTTCTTAATATTAGAAGTTGTATTATTATTGATTTCGCATCACATCACTTTGACTTTCCCCTCTCTATGAAATTCTTTCTGCAAAAGCTGAAGGCCTTTCATCAAAATGTGTCTGAGATTAAAAACAAGCCAAATAAATGGTTGGGAAGCAAAAACCAGAAACACCTAATACAAAAGAAGATAGTTTATACAATAATTGATTTTGCGGAAGTAGAGAAAAATATTGTTTTTTTGGGTGGGGGTGGGGTGGACGCTGGGGCATCAGCAGGTGACAGTGGAGATGAGAGTCACCCTTTTAACTAGCTCAAACTGTGTTGTACCTAAAATTTTGAATTTTAAATTTAAACAAGTGATTAAATTTAAGTTTTCCATGGTAGCAATTGGCTTCTCACCAAGCCCATTGTTTAGGCCAGGAATGGACCTCCGTTATACAACTGATATTGCAGCAGCAATTTAACTATTTAAACTATTTTTTTTTCCATGTTATGTATTTTATTTGTATGTTCATAGGAGTTGAATGCCATTATTATGTTTTACGTCGCACTTGAATGTACACATACTTTATTTATGAATGACCATGACAAATAATTTTTCATGGGATAATGTAGGAGCATGAGCTTAGAGGGGTATTTTTGTACTTGTAGTCTTTATTCTTGTATTTGATTTAAAAGACTTCTAGCGATGTCACAATTGATCCCCCACCGTCGTAACAGTACTCAAGACACGACTATGCCTAGAAGAAGTTTCCGTTACACCTATAAAAAGGGACTCTCTCTGGTTTAGTAAACATTATTTTTGTAATTTAATGAGAATTAGAGAGTTTCCCCAAATTTCAAACATTATAATTTCGTCCGCGTTGTAAGGTCATATTGTGTTGACTTTACTCCAATTGGTTTGTAACACAATGTGTATAGATTAGGTGTGTCGTGTGTACTCACTCACTCACTCACTCAAGTCTTCACAAATGTTCTTATTGTTGCCACACCATGTTCGAGACATACCTTTTTCTTGCTCTCCGAGTCATCGTGCTTGATCCCAATAAACTTGGTTAGAAGATAAATAACTCTTTGACTAATATTGCAGAGTGGCTAGTTCAACTTTTTGTTCCCCATGTTATGCCGTATTTTCCTTTCTTGGTAGTTGAATGCCATCATTATGTTTTATGTCGCACTTGAAGGTACACATACTTCATTTATACTGACAAATACTTTTTCATGGAATATCTAATTGTATTAATGAATGAATTATGAAGACGGGGTTGTTGAGTATGGAATTTGATGATTGCATGTGACATAACAGATGCAGAAGTCACCAATAATGTGGAGCCAAAAAAGCTTCAAGTTAGGTTGCCTTTGCAAGGTTGAAATTGGGGATTATGTTTTGCAGGGCAATCAAACCCCTGTAGTAGTTGTTGGATCCAAACAAAGGAATTACTTTCAAGGTAAGTGGGTTTGTATATTAATTTGTTAATGATGTAAGAAATGATTTAGTAAGTGGACTTTTATGTGTATAGTTTGTAAGTGGGTTCATTTTGGTAAGAAAGTCTGTAAACGTATCTTTGTGTTTGACTTTAAGTTATTTGATGATATCACGGCGGTCTCATGCAAAGCTGTGTACATTTATGGCAACATGGTTAACTTAGGCAGAGATGACACTTTGTCAGCCATTAAAACTCCATATTTGGTAGGGTTCTTTTGACTTTTTTTTTTACAATTTGAAGATGTTTGTAGTCAAGGTATCAAATGTAGTGTTGTGGGTCTTGATTATTTCCATTCCTCAATCAAACCATGTTGTCAAAACTTTATTAACCCTTTCTAAGGTTACATCAATACAACCTCCAAATACTGTCGGAAATTCGACTCAATTTTAATAGACTTCAAACAGTTCGGTACCATTCAACCTAAAAGTGAGTGAGATGATGATGATCAAAAGTCTCAACCAATGAACATACACATATCTACCTAATTTTCATTTCACCCTCTAAATGGTTTTATTTTTTGATTATTTTTTAGATGATCTTTATCCACACAGTTTGGTTCAAAAATTTAATTTTTAACTATTTTTAAAATTGGTACGCTCCTTTGGTATGTTTAGTGAGTTATGTTGGAGAGTCTGGCATATATATATGATCTTATGTCAATTGATCTTATTTGATTAAGATATACTTGTTAATTAGGCTTCATCATCCTTTATTTGCTAGGTAGGAATATTGCTTGTTTGATTGATTGTTCGATAGTGGCAGTTGGAGGATAGTATCACATCCATAGAATGTCACCTAGGGGTGGTTATCGGTCGGTATTTGGCCAGTACTAATACTATACCAATTTTTTTCAGTTTGTTTGGTTTTGGTAATCTCTGTTTTCGATTTGTTAAAATCATTTACCAATACCAAAACATGCGGTACGTCAGTTATTTTGGTATTTTCGATAATATTGGTTTTAGTAATATTGGGGTTTTCAATATTTTAAATTCGATTTCCTTATATTTTTTTATCGTTTTTTGGTATTTCAATTTTTAAATGGATTAACTAAACTACCACATAAACATGAAATAACCTAAATGTTTGTTTATATGTTATATCATAGTTATCAATTAACTATGTACATAATTTTCTTACAAAATAATTGAAAAAAAACTCATATTAAAGATAAAACATACAAATAAGTACATATTCTTAATTTAAAAAATTAATACATTTACTTTGTTAAAAACTAAATATGGCTAAAATTAAATAATAGAGAGCATTCGCTGAAGGCTTCTATATGAAAAAGAAAATTGACGTTTGGTATTACTTTTAATATTAAAAGTTGTGATAAATGAGTGATGATATGTAATATAAATTTGGTTTTTTAGGCTTATTAAATCGGTATTTTGGGACGATAGTTTCAATATTTCATTTAGCATGGTAATTTCGGCAAAATTGATTTTTGAAATGCCTAAAACAAAAGCAACCACCATATTTTCGGTAATAAAAAGTAGTAAACCAAAATCATATTTTTCTGGACCAAAACGGTATGGTACAATAAAAAATCGTACCATAGCCTCCCCTAGTCACCTATATGATTGAACATGATTTGGTAACACCAAGTTTTTGTAAGGTTCAAAATAGGCTGGAAATCCCGGTAAAACCTTAGTGATGGTGGTGATGTGTCCAATCATCAATATAAGACAATTTTTCTAGGATATTTTTAATCAATCGAAATGATAATTAACTATAAAAGTTCACATTAACGTGTAACTGAAAGAAAAAACTAGGCTCATGAGTGTGATTGAAAGAGATAAAGTTCTGGGGTTAAGGACGAATCCGTAGAAATGGAGATAGATCGATTCACAGAACTCACTTAACCCATACCATCGCGTAAGCCTCCTAACAACCATCAATATCCTTCACTGGAACATTTACACCAGACTAACCCTCACATTACACAATATAAGGATAAGATTCCTTTTTACAAAGATAAACTGCATGCTGGTTGTCCCCATAAATATTTTCCTTCTTGGGTACTTGACCATGACACATAAAATTTAAACTTCGTTGACGAGGAAATTCAGCTAAACATCCGGTCATAAAATATTCTAAAAGTCAAGATACACAAAACTAAAAATTCTCCTATGCAAATGGAAAAATACTGCAATTATTAAATTACTCATAGTTTTTTTTCCTTTTACAACTCTTGCTCGCAAGCTTTAAAACTTATGAAAAATTCAAGAACAAATACTTGTAATGAATCTAGGTGTTATACTATAAATATGGAATGATTCGTGGACTAATTGGAAGAAGACATCTGGACCTGTGCATCAACAATAATTAGGTCGGCCCAGCTAGCAGCCTAGTCGGCCCCAGAATGAGGTCGGCCTGGCCAGGTCCTAACAGTTCATTTCACTCCATTAGCAGTCAGATAACACTGTTAAGTTAATTCCGTTATAGCAAGCACGTACAACGTGATTGTATGACATCATTCATGCACGCACATGGAGAAGATATGAAAATATTCCCTTCATGTGCCAATAACTAACTTCATGATTATTCACTTACCTCATATGTAATGCGTGTACTTGCCTAACCTACAAAGGCAAGCCACGTGGCACTCTCTTTTCTCTCTCCTCTAAACGCTTATAAATAGCGCATACACCCACACTTTTGGGGGATCCGAGATATTCACATTATTGTTATGCTGTCAAACTCTAGAGAGAATTTGAGACCTTTTATATTGTACTTGTTCATGGCGTTTGCTCAGTAATTCAATACAAACAACACTGTACATATGGACGTATGCACCATTTTGAACCGAACCACGTAAATTCAATTCTTATTCTCTTTCTCTCATTGCTTTACTGTTTACTCTACTTCAGTGTTTCAGTTTTTAAGATCTCTTATCTGCTATCTGCTTATAATAAGTATATTCAACCTAAGATAACCAGTTAGGTGACAACGAGCTCCCTAGTGGGCAAATTTTAACTTTCAAGCAACTAGCCAACCTATTCGTGAATAATTTCTTCTTTGGCATCAAGCCAGGGAAAATGGTGACTCATTTCTTAAGCGTCCGCTAATAGACGAATGACACGACAATGGATGGCTCAATATAGAGAAATTGGAGGTGGTAGATTACAATGAAAAGATTGCCACTACTGCCATTATGAGCATCCTATTATCATGAAAGCTTTACTGGGTAATGGAAAAAGAACTGTCGAGCACAATGGCCAAGCTCCTGGCCAAGGCGGGGAAGATTTTGAAGGCCGAGGAGGCAATGACAGTAAAGGAATTTAGTCAAGACGGTAAGAGCTCAGACAAGAAGGCAAATTCTAAGGGCTCTATGGAGTTGGCATTAGAGAAGCCAAAGAGATTTGACGAGTAAACACTGCTCACTATGGTCGTTCACCACATCCTCGACGAGATCCGAGGAAGAGAGAACCTTAAGTGGCCGAGCAAGTTGAAATCACCTCTTGGGTGGGTGACACTCCTTTAGCCAACCTTTATGATAACATCCGTCCTATGTTATTTACAAAACTTAAAGAGTTCAAAAATCTGCAGAATCAATAGTACATTCATGCATTATATCAACCTTTACAATTGGACATTATTCAGTAAATTAGAGGCATCAACTGGACCTCTATTCAAACACCTGACATACCTTTTTGGATTCCTATCAAATTAGGACACATCAACATTAAACCTTTTGTATTCCTACCAAATTAGGACACATTAAGATTAAAGGTACTTATGATTGGCTAACAAAACCTCTCACCATTGCACATATGCCCAACCTTCCTTGGATAAATCTTTGGACAACCCACTGTCCTCCTAAACTCAATTTTTTTGGTTCCTTGCTCATGAAGGCATACAAACTACGGACACGCTTATTAAGCTCCATAAACTTACATCCCAATTGTGTTCTTTGTGTGAATTACTACCATATTTTTTATGGCTGCCTAACATTCTTTTATGCCTAACATTCTTTTATGGCTGCCTAACATTCTTTTATGCACGATCCTCTGCTTCCATCTCAGACTTAAACACGGTTAATATCCTTACATCTCGACAAAACATTCAACCTCATGTTGACAATTGGGACTTTATATGGAAACCTTTTTTTACCTCTAGATTTTTTGGAAAACTAGAAATGATGCAGTCTTTTCCAATGCACCCATTAGTACTAGTGAGCTATCAACACAAATTAAATTACAAATGCATAATTTCAAACATAATCATATGGAGACTTCGTCACATCATTATCAATCCCAGCCAAATAAACTTCTCCTTATTACTTAGAAAAAACCCATGCCTAATATCATTAAAATCAACACAAATGGAGCTCCGACAACAATCACGAGACAAACAACCATTAGAGGAATCATTTGTAATCATAGTCAACATTACACATATTGAAATCGAAACATATTCAAAACTCTCTTTTAACATGATACACACGTGCAAGGTAACATTCGAGGGCAATGCTATCGGAGATACTTGAGGATCTCAGACAGTTTCACCAAGCATGTCTCTCATTTTTCTTTCTAAAAGCTAATAGTTGCGATGATTCTTTAGCTACCTTCTCAATTTCACAGCCTTTTTGTATTATGTATTATGATAAGTCCTTGAGTTTCTTACATAAGTTTCAATATTAGTACAAGTAGGGTATCTACTTGAAATGAGACTTGTAAAATATCAATACTATAATAAAGTTTCTCTTTTTGACAAAAAAGTTTAGGGTTATAAAAGATTTTATAAGTTTTTTGGCAAGTATAAAAACTGGAGGGACTTCTTTAATAAGTTCTTTTTGAAAATAGAAAAAGTTCAGGGATTTCTTCAGAAATTTCCAAAATATTCCAAAAGTATGAAATGGCCAGAATAGCAACCTCAGGATCCGATTGTTCGTCAAGAGATATAAAATTGTGAGATCTCCAAAATTACCCTATGACGAACACCTTATTCATTTAATAGTATGAAATGATAAGTGTAACTTGGATTAGTCATTCTTCTTCACGCCCTGTTAAGATAATTAAAAACCACACCCGAGAGTTTTATGAAATAATCGAAAAACAAAATCATAATTTTAATTTGAGTGTACTACTCAAATTGAAATTGTTACCTCAAACAATTATCGCAAATATGAACCGCATGCTTTGGAATTTAAATATATGCCACACAAAAAATCAACAATATTACCTCAATTGTTTATCGAATCTATCATAGACGATTCTTAGGTTGAGTCGCAGGCTAAGTCACGCTCTTTAAGACGTTTCGCGGCTCTATCCTCTGGATGTAGTATATAGTCACGTTGTCCCCAGGATAAAACAAGCACATAATCAACTCTCTCTTATAACTATGCACTCTAGTTATATGGCGTACTAACACCCATTACAAATGGCTAAAGTTGAAGGGATGGAAATAAAAATGTTCCTATATATATCGGAGACATTTTTTTATATAAAAAGTGGGCTTATATGTCTAAGACATCCAATTTTTTCAGCAACCAAGAAGATATTCAATTTAACGGCCTTTTAGTGGGTAACGGTCCACCGCGAGTATCAATAACTTCAACACCCATACGCGACCTGGGGAAACATAGTGTTTACTAACACAAATGATTAGGCTTGAAATCCTAGCAGCATCAAAGTGGGACATTCGAGGGAGGTGATTGGAATTCCCTTAACTCTGATGACTTTCTTCCACTATATCTAAAACAATTAGGGTAAAGTTGATTAGAGAAATTACTAACACTTAACAACAGACATATGTGATAATTGAGGGACCTTGTTCGAGATAATGGAGGTTGAGAATAACTTCCTTGACTCCAAAAACCAATCAGATTAGTCCCCTATATATGAGAGAGTGGACAAATAACTCCTCAATATAAAGTGAAATATTTGACCAATTCTTCTAAGTCTTGGAAGTGAGGAAGTGGAACTATATAACGGTATACACCTCAATATGCATAATGATCATGACCAACCAACTACTAAATTTACTCCCCCACTTTCTAAGGAGATAGGGGAGTTAGGCAGCCTCAGTGACTACCACGTGGACAACCATGTTCATCGAAGCATTCTTAGAAGTTAGTTAGTTAGGGGGTGAATTTAATCCATGGATATTATATAAATCCACGTGGGTAATATAATAAGGGTGTGAGTGTTGGAAATTAAGAATTAAAGTTGGAAATTAAAATTTTAATTTCAATTGTATTAAAATTCAAAACTATGAACCTCCCATTTATGTGGTCTTGATAAATATCAGACAATTAATTAGGCATGTGATAAATGCAAAAATTAAGAGATTGAGTTAGTTCCTATTTTTAAGCCACTTGATAGTTAGTGGAAGCCTTGAAACGAGGCATACTTTGACTAAGAATTTTGGACCTCTTCCCCTTATATATAAAGTGTCCTTGCATCATCTAGGGTTATCTCATAACACACATTTATCTAAGGTGGGAGAGAAAATCCGAAATTCATTTTTTTTTTCAAATTTTGGTCACACACAAGTCACAATCCTGACCTGTTTTCCAAGAGGTTCTAAGGAGAAATATACAGGAGCATTCAAGTCACCTACCTCACATTATAAATGGACAAAGGTTGGTATTCAAATCATAGTTATAAAGCATAACTAAATATGTGATTGCACGAAGATAAAGCATCCTGGAATCCATGTCAAAATTGTTTTAAATTTGATAATACATTGGTTTATGTATTAATTATGATTACAAAAAAGTCTTGATTAACATATGGTATCAGAGCTTAAGGTTTATAATCTCGTGCTATTCATATACGAATTATTTTATAACAGTATAGATTAATTGTATGCTCTAAAAAATTGCAAATTTTGGAATCACATATTAGAACACCTGAAAATTGTAGAATTTAAACCTTATGTATGATAGCATTTTAGGATATGTATTAGACTGTTTGTAGTACTGATATGAATCTCATATATGTTATTAGTGGTTCAAAATTTAATTCCTCGTATCTATGTGAAATTGAGTACAAAAATTGTATGTAAATAATCCATATTTTGTGATAATGGTCCCCTAATTGTAGCCCCCTTGAATTGTTATAGCCTTAATCCGTCTATGTTATTATTTTTATGTTTCATGTATTTAAAGCATTATGAAAAACAATTATAATAGCTATTTTGTGGAAATAAATCTGGTTGTAAGAATATTTAATGAAAACTGTGGTTTAGGGCAAAACAGTTTTGGGGTAGATTTTTTTTTCCCGTAGTGAATAGTGTTTTTCAAAATTTTAGTGTCCGATCGACTTGAAAATTGGTGAGTTGACTGGAAACGTGCCAATGATCAAATTTCATGATCTTTGGTTGTGGTGTAATGTGTTTTTCGACTATTTGAGTAGGGATGCCAATTTTTTCCAAAAATTCGAGTCCCCACAGATACCCAACCCTATCGGGTATGGTATGGGGATTAAGTTTCGGGGATCGGGGCGGGTTCAGGGAGTTAAAAAATCCTTAAAATTTTTTGAATCGGTTTCGGGTATAGCCTCGGGTCCCCACGGGTATACCTGAATTATTAATATATAATAAAATATTTATGTATATATAAGAATAAAGAAAAGGAAACGTCTAACTTTCTTTATTTCGCCTAACCCTATTTCTTCCACCTAACTTTCTTCTAACCATCTTCCACTCTTAAAAATCGATCTGATCTGATCTCCCCCATGAACCTGCCTAACCCGATCTGATTCCTCCCCTATGAACCTTGAAAAACGTGTGACTATGTGATAATTGATTAAATTAATTCGCAAGTTTCCAATTAAACTTTATTTAATTAGAGTCTATTTTTAAACCAAATCAATTCAGCCCCTAAACATGCAACTATGTGTGTGGGTGTGTCAACCCATAAATAAATAATAAAGCATGCGATACAAATTTCAGGAAAAATATCGCAGGGCAAAACTTTTTATTTTCACTATAATTTGTAATGAACGAATTACATGGATTATACTGAAAACAAGAGTGACATACAAAATACCCTCAGGTGTCGGTTTCAATATCGTCGGCTGGAATCTCCCGCAAGAACTCCAGATGGGCAGCAATGGAAAAGAAACGGCTTATCCACAAGTTACTCCAGATGAGTAAAAACGATCCTCTTGAAGGTTTAAAGATTCACATACATATATGGGAGTGGTTATGTGAATAAAGAAGGTATAAAACCTTAAAACATGAAGTCTATTTTCTGGGCTGTGAAATGCAGAAACGTATGTGAAAAAGACTTAGAAAATCGTGTAGAATGAACACAGATATTTATACGAAAATTGAGGCGACGACGTCCCTCGAACGAAGAACACGTGTCGCTCGAACGAGATCGCGTGACATGCATATGTCGCTCGAACGACAGAGTGATGTCATTTGAACGAGCTCGTCGATCGAGGACAGTTCGCTTCTACACTTAGAATTTTTTTTGCTTTTGATAAAAATGAATCAGACTTCGAAAAAATATTTTCTAAAAAATTCCCAAATATTTATGCAAATATAAACAACTCCAATAAATCATTTTACCAATATTGCGAAGTGGAGTAGTGGGAATGGTTGAGCAGCACGTCACACGTAGCATGATGTACGTGTGAGGATAGTGGATGCATGGATTCGGATCAAGGCCGTCATGGATGATCGTGTTGACGTGTCGAATGTAGCGGTATCAGACATAGATACTGTGATCTAGGACAAATAGAAAATTCCTAGATTCTACCCCGGACATTTATAAAATTATGTCCTTACAAATATCTCCCTATGTCTATGCCAGGTGATACATAAAAATCCGAATTATGCTATCTTCATAAAGCAAATGACATACAAGATAATATTCCCATTAAACCCTCAAACTGAGAATACTAGCTGACATGTCGTCAATCAAAACTTCAACATCTTCAAAGCTTCAACTTTTCAGAAACTCTCAAAGCTTTTCTCATCAGGGTGTGCAATCCAATGAACATCAATTTTGTACTTGCACACATGAGATAAAGCAGATACCTTCGTGACACATCGAGTTTGAAATGATATAAGAATAAATCATTAATAAATCAAATCTCCCCCATAATGAAAAAACTCCCCCATAACATGATAATTATTTCTCCCCCTTTTTATGATGTCCCCAAATAGATAGATAAGAAGAAACAATCAAAACACGGAGTGTCACGATAAAATGCATAGCAAACATGAATCAAACTACACACATGCAAAGGTAAATCTCAAAAAACATTCACAAACTATTTTTGATTTTTCAATTTTTTGGAACAAGAAATAAGATACCAAAAATCACACACCATGGATTTAAACTCAAACGTCCAAGTCATGGAAACGGAATGAATGGGTGTGAACACATTCTATAGGTAAATCAACTCAATCAAACATATGTGCACGATGAATACGTGTAGTCCTAACGAATGAGCATAAAAAGTATCGTTAGGCGTAAGAATTGTTGAATTTAGATGACATCGTCTTATGCAAATCAACAAATCAAAGTCAAAGTGATTTCCACACCAATAACGTCCAAAAACTATTTAACGTTTTTTTACGACTTTCAAGGACATGCAAATCCGTTTTAATTCTCCAACCAAACTCCCTCATATATATATATATACTTTTTTTAGGTGTATAAACTAAATTCTCAAACTTTGGATAATTGGTGCAAAAACCTAATGGCCCCTTTTTGGTATGAATTTCTTTTTATTGCCTTTAAATTTTTCGAGCTCTTTTAAACCTCTTTGGACCCCGGATAATAAAATACCTCAATTTATTAGGTCCAATTAAAAGGCGGCTTAATCGCAAAGGATAAATATGTATCTTTCGTAGCTCTTCACCGTTTTTTGAAAATTCACACAAATTCACGGCAAACAGTTAGAACATGCACACCTTTTATTATCTTATTTTATCACATTTGGTTTGTTTTAATAAACAAAATTGAGATGAAAATATGCAACCAACATGTGATTTGACAAGAACAATAATCAAATAAATTCGTATATGTGTGCAATAAAGGAAATCATGAGTCAAACATGTAGGAAGTAACACTTAATTACATCTCAATGACTCCAAACATTATAAAGCACATGGATGGATTTACCTATTGTCTCAAAACACTACCAAATAGTCACATGGATAAATTGAATGAAATTGTGACTCGGTCATCCTAAGTGTTCATCTATAAAAGATGCAAACAAAATACAAAACTCTTTTTGAATTTTTTTCAAAAACTTTTATCAAAATAAAATCTTTTTGGATTTTTCAAATTTTTCAAAAGCAAAAATTTATACAAAAAGTACATGTCACAAAGCTAGAAAACATAAATATCATGAAACAGAAAAAGTAGCGTATGACAAACATGCAAACACAATCATCTATATGATATGGAAAGAGAAGAATCATGTGTAGGCAAACGGGAATCAGCTTGTCTAAAATCTATTGCCTCTAGAAGAGATTTCCTAACCCCAAATAGATGTGAAACGTCATGTGGGGGATTTAGGAACCAAGGGAACATTAGACATAAACTTCCTAGGACATCTTTCAAGATCAAAACAAAAACGCCTAAGGTGACCTTTCCTACCACAATGTGAACATGTGTAAACGGGAGGAATGTTACCTAAAGTGTGATCTTTTCTAACGTCATTGGGATTAATTGACCCTCTAAAATAAATAATGGTTTTGGCTATAGCACTAGAAGCATGAGAACAAGATGAGCCATTACCATCACTATCAAACCTACTCGAGTCTGTCAAATTATTTTTTAACTTCAAATTTTTTTACTCAAGCAAAGAATTAGACTCTTCCAAAGACAGGAATATCTTTTTCAAATTTTCAATTAAACCTAGAAGGTTATCTCTCTCTCCCTCAATTAAAGCAAACTTTTCCCTAAGAGTCTCTTCACGTGCCACAAACTCATTGATTAAAATATTTTTATCCTCTTTGGCACAAACACAAACCATAGAATTTTTAAGGCCCTCTAATTCTTCTTCTAAAAATAGGACTCTTTCATCACTCTCCTTCTTGGACAATTTTAAAGCAACAAAGTCAAGGTCCAAGGAAACAAAATTTTCACGATAAAAATCTCTTTAATTTTGAACCGTTTGCAAAAGATCCATCGCGGATTTAAAACGAGAATTTTCTTTTTTCAAAAAATCAAATCTTTTAGCAAACGTCAAATTCAAATGATTTATATTATCAAAACTCTAACTCGTGTCATCAAAGGGGGGCATCCGATTACATAAGTGCTCCATCGAAAAAATTACAATTTTTCACAAAACTGATTTAAAAAAAAAATCAATATCACAGAATTTTGCGAAAAATAGGAATACACAATAAAATAGTGCAACCTGCTCTGATACCAATTTTACGACGTGAGAAGTCAAGTTGTATAAAAAAAATCCTTGAAAAACCAGGATCACGCGATAAATTAGCGTAACCCGTTTTGATACCAATTTGAAAAACGTGTGACTGTGTGATAATTGATTAAATTAATTCACAAGTTTCCAATTAAACCTTATTTAATTAGAGTCTATTTTTAAACCAAATCAATTCAGACCCTAAACATGCAACTACGTGTGTGGGTATGTCAACCCATAAATAAATAAAGCATGCGACACAAATTTAAGGAAAAATCCCCGCAGGGCAAAACCTTTTATTTTCACTACAATTTGTAATGAACGGATTATACTGAAAACAAGAGTGACATACGAAATACCCTCAGGTGTTGGTTCCGATGTCGTCAGCTGGAATCTCCTGTAAGAACTCCAGATGTGCAGCAATAAAAAAGAGACGGCTTCTCCACAAGTTACTCCAGATGAGTAAAAACGATCCTCTTGAAGGTTTAAAGATTCACACACACACACACACACACACACACACACATATATATATATATATATATATATATATATATATATATATATATATATATATATATATATATATGGGAGTGGTTATGTGAATAAAGAAGATATAAAAACTTAAAACATGAAGTCTGTTTTCTGGGGTGTGAAACGCAGAAACGTATGGAAAAAAGACTTAGAAAATTGTGAAGAATGAACACATGTTTTTATACGAAAATCGAGGCAGCGACGTCGCTCGAACGACATAGGCATGCCACTCGAATAAAGGACACGTGTCACTCGAACGAGATCGCGCGACATGCATATGTCGCTCGAACGACAGAGTGATGTCGTTTGAACTAGCTCGTCGACCGAGGACAGTCCGCTTCTACACTTAGAAAAATTTCTGCTTTTGATAATAATGAATCAGACTTTGAAAAAATATTTTCTAAAAAATTCCCAATATTTATGCAAATATAAACAACTCCAATAAATTATTTTACCAATATCGCGAAGTGGAGTAGTGGGAATGGTTGAGCAGCACGCCACATATAACATGATGCACGTGTGAAGATGGTGGATGCATGGATTCGGATCAAGGCCGTCGTGGATGATCGTGTTGACGTGCCGAATGTAGCGGTATCAGACATACATACCGTGATCTAAGACAAATAGAAAATTCCTAAATTCTATTCCGGACATTTATTAAATTATGTCCTTACAAACCTTCTTGCGCGCCTCCGTTGCACACTTTTTTAATGATCGTGCATCGAGTTTTGAATATGGTGTGTCGTTGATAATAAACTTCCTTCATTGGGTCCAGTAATAACCTCAGCACCACACAGGCCACACGTTCCCCGTCATCAGGATTTGCGATCTCTGCCTCGTCATACTCGTCTTCTACCGATCCATATTCAACCATGTTTATTCGTGGTCTCATTGGACACTCGTTAGGCTTGTGCCCTGTTTGTTGACAACGATAATGTTTAATCGTTCCAGGATAAGCGTACTGGCCTAGGTTAGGTCGGTTCTGCTGCGGCTGAGGATTTTGTTGACCGTCGACCCGCTCCTGGATCACGAACGTTGGTTTGAGATTGAAAATGGGTGCTAGAGTAAAATTCCCTTTGTCTACTGCTGGTCCCACATATGACACTTTAGTGCTGGTGGGCGCATTGTCGATCTCGTCAGCTGAGCCTCCAACTTGGCTGAAATATTCGTTGTTTCCGATAAAATCCACATGGTGCGGAGGCTAATCGGATCACGAATCTTCGGTCGCAGTCCTTTTATGAATTTGGCGATCTGCTGGCTCCATGGTTCAAAGTATCGGCCGAGTCAACTCGGTATCGCCCGAGTTGACTCGGAATCGCAGCCCACCGAACCGATAACGGGTCACGAATAAAAAAAAAAAATATCGTAATAAATCGTTAAATCTTGCTGATATATCGCCGTTCCCGAGATGACTCACCGATATCTCGATCGAGTCGGCGATATATACCCGAGATGAGTTTTTTTATCAAAAAAACGAGGGGGATGATGTTTGGCAGAAATAGAAGAAAAAAACAAAATTAATGGGGAAAAAACCTACCTTTATGCGTCACGGACTAGATTTGGGTTGAAAAAAGCTATAAAAATGGTTGAATCTGCTTGCTTTTCAAACCACAAACATCTCCTCTTAAACTATACTGATGTCAACCGAAATCCCCCTCTTTTTCTCCTCCGATTTCAGTCGGAAACCCCTTTCCCTTCTCCCACTTGTGTCGGCGTATGGGTTCTTTCGGTAAGGAGAAACCCTTGTTTTTTTTTCCAGCCAAGAGTCTTGGCCCAAGACTTTTGTTTTTAATCAGCCAAAAACCCTTGTTTTTAATCAGCAACCTTTTTTTCATTTGTTTTTAGAAGATAAACCAATAAGTGTTAAAATGTTTAAAATTGTACAACACATAATATTATTCATTTTTTTGTATAAAAATGTTTTAATTTTAGCAAAATGTTTTAATATTGTATATTTTTGTAAAAACAAGTTTTTGTACATTTTTGTACAAAAACATTTTTTTACAAACTACATTTTTGTAAAAACATTTTTTACAAAAATGTGCCTTTGCACATTTCTGTAAAAAAACATTAATGTAATTTTTTTTTGTGAAATGTTTTAATATTGTACATTTTTGTAAACAAAATTTTTATACAAAAAATACAAACTACATTTTTGTAAAAACATTTTTTACAACTTTTTTTCATTTGTACATTTTTGTAAAAAAGATTTATGGAAAAAATGTTTTAATTTTTACAAAATGTTTTAATATTGTACATTTTTAGAAAAAAGAATTTTTGTACAAAAAATACAAACTACATTTTTGTACATTTTGTAAAAACATTTTTTTTACAAAAATGTTCTTTTGTACATTTATGTAAAAAATGTTTTAAATTTTGCAAAGTGTTTTAATATTGTACACTTTTTTTGTACATTTTTGTAAAAATATTTTTTTAAAAAATTACCCTTTTCATTTTTTTGTTCCAACTCTCACAAATACTACAAATGTTGTCTAAAAAACATTTTTGTATAAAAAATGTATAAAGAAATGTTTTGTATACATCTATTTACAAAACATTTCTTTGTACACTTTTGTAAAAAAATTAAAAATATGTTTTGTAAATAAAAAATGTGCGCTTGTAAAAAAAATGTACACTTGTAAAAATTAAAAATATGTTTTGTAAAAAAAAAGTAACATTTCTTTGTACATATTTTTGTAAATAAAAAAAATGTACAAAGAAATGTTTTATAAATAAAAAAATATACAAAGAAATGTCTTGTAAATAAAACCTTGCTACATAATTTTTTGTACACTAGTTATTTTCAAATTTATTATTTAAAAAAAAATGTGTGTACACTTGTCATTTTGAAATGTATGAAACAAATGCTTGTTATTTTGTAGAATGACTCCTAAACCAAATATTGGATGGGAGCGTGATAGGATCCGGAGAAGTGCAACCACGAAAGTGTCGGACGAGATAGGAATAGAATTCTTAAAAAAATTGTTTTGTATTAAAAATATTTAGAATTCTTAAAGAAATGTGCATCTAAAAATAATAGGAATTCATAATAATAATGTTTTGTACAAAAAATGTTTAGAATTCTTAAAAAAATGTTTGGAATTTCTAAAAATTCCAAAAAATAATGTTTTGTATAAAAAATGTTTAGAATTCTTAAAAGAATTCAAATTTTTTAGAAATTCCTAACAATAATGTTTTGTACCAATAATATTTAAAATTCTTAAAAGTAATGTTTAGAATTTCTAAAAATTCCAAAAAATAATGTTTTGTACAAATAATGTTTAGAATTCTATAAGCAAATTGATTTATTATAGAATATTGAATCTGACATGTCCGTCGCGCTTCAGTATAACCAATGATACAATGCAATGCAATGCATATTAAATAATGGTTTTTAACGTATATAATTGGACCACATTGTTAATCTTATTTTTTTAAAATTTTCTATATTTTTTTCAGAATTTTTTGCGCTCTCTAAATAGTGTATCTTTGCGTATCGCCCGATACCGCGACCGAGTTAAAAATCGAATGTCCGATACCGGGTTCGATACCGAAACTTTGAACCATAGCCGGCTCACTGTCTCAATCAAATTGTTCTGTGCGTTTAGAGTGTAAAACTCCGTATAATCGATGACTAATTGCGTTTCCTGCCTACAGTTCAAATATTGTTGATATAATATCTGTTCATAGTCTACATAAGTCTTTTCATCTTCACCCGTGTTTAAATAGGTTGTTTTCCTTGGCGTCTTCTATTGCACTGCATTTGCTCACTCCAAGCTGATGCGCCTCCTTTTAGTTTGTAGGTCACCAATTTCACTTGCTTTATCTTCAGAGATATTCGTGATATCAAAGAAACTTTTCACCTTATTGATCCAATCAAGAAAATCCTCAATATGAAGATGCCCATTGAAATGTGAAATATTAATATATTCAGGAACATTACCATTTCTATAGTCGTGATGATTCCTCCTACTGCGAGCGTTCAAGATATCTTTTTTAAACTCGTATGAGATTGAATCTCTATACCACCTCTATACCCATGATTTGGCAGCCATGAGCCACCTCACGCACCTGACCCCTACCTGGGTTTTGATGCACGTTGCTATCAACAACAAGTGTAGCGAGTGTTCGTTGTATCTCTTGCAATTGCACCATCTGATCCACAAGTTGTAGATGCATTTCTTCCACCCGTTCTTGAACTTGCACGGCTGTCCATAGGGCCTGCACTCCTCAATTTGCGTCGTCGGAGTGGTTGCTTCCGGTTTCGTTGTTCTCCATCGAGCAAGGCGAAATCAAGGCTCCGATACCAACTGATGTAATGCAAAGCGATGCAATAAAGGGATCAAATCATAAACCCTTGAATCCACAAGATGGAAGCGTCACAAGACCTCAAAAGAGTGAATAAACTCCAAATTATATTAATAGTAAGAATGATGTGATTACAAGCTTACACCTCTTATCTATATATAGGCAAGTAAAAAGGCAACAAAACTTTAAAATAATATACACTTAACCCACTAGAAAAAGCAATGGAAGAGATGAATAAACACCCAAACCACCAATTTAAAGAAATCTTAAAAAATTAAATAAGTGGTCTTTGTAGTTTATCACTTTACACAATGCACATATTGAGGTTTACCACTTATCATAAGGCAAGCGGCACTTGATTTATATTTATTCAGCCCAAGGTACTCTCGTTTATTGTTCATATGAACAGTGTTGTTGTTCCACATCCTAACCTCATCTAATAAATAAGGCCTTTGGCCTCCATTTGTAAACATAACTTTTGACTTGTATAAATGAAGAATTATAGAGAGTTTCCTCCATATTTATCATTGCTGTTTTTGTTGTTGTGTAGTGTAATATTCGCTTCCACCCAACCCCATGCTCAACCCCCCTGCACATAAAATGTAGACTATCGTAAGTTCACTACTAAAATAATGTGATGCGAACAGTAACGATGCAAATGCGATGGAAAGTTGAAGACTTAATTGATATGGATGGAAATAGTAAATAAAGACCTGATATCTTGTGGTTTAAGAGAAACAATAATGCTATTCATTTAAAAGATGCACTCCAAAAGGAAAAATAATGCTGACATGGTTTGTTTTTGTTGGAAAAAAGATGTAAATTAAAACGACATCATTTTTTTATTTTTTAAAAATTTTATGATTTATTTTTTAGTTTTATAATTTATCTAGTGCTTCTTCAGATAATATTTTTTGTACTGTATTCCTTTAAAATTCTGTTGCATCTCGTTAACTGACTTTCTCTTACCATGTGTTTCTGATTTGTTGTCCAAAGGGTCACATGTTGAAGCTTAAAGGGACTTTAATGCTTGCAAGTCCCGATGTTGTGGCAGCCATACAGAAAATGAGACTACAAAGCTTCGAAAAAAGCAAGATGACTCGAGACCACAATGGTTTTCGAAAGCTGCTCATAGTACTTACCCGAGCAGGGAAACTTTATGCATTGCACACGGGAGATGGACGAGTTGTGTGGTCTAAATTACTCCATTCTCTTCGTAAATCAGAAGCATGTGAATACCCCACTGGGCTTTAGGTACATTACTGGCATGTTCCACATCATCATGCACTGGATGAGAATCCATCTGTTCTTGTAGTTGGGAGACGCGGACCTAGTGTAGATTCCCCTGGTGTTCTCTCTATCATAGATACATACACAGGGAAAGTGTTGGAAGAGGTTGTTTATATATTTAGAGGAGGGAGCAAAATATATGAAAAAGAGTGGAGAACTATTTGGTGAAAGGAACTCTTTTACTAGAACTCACTAAATTTTGCTTGATACAAAATGTGGAGACAACACCCCTATTTATACTATCCTCCAACTCAAATGAATGGTGGAGATTAAATTTACATCAAGGGTCAAGATTGAATCTCTAGAACCTTGTACATCAATCTCCACTAATCTACTATTTCTTACACTCTCCAAAATACACAAGAGGGATCTAAAGTGTTCTTTGGAAAATATCACTCTTAATGGATCTAACTTTATGGAGGCCCAATACTAACTGATTAGTCAACCTAAACATTAACCCAAAAATTACAAACTAATAAAGCCTAATTATTTTAATTGCAAAAAACAAGTTTAATTTTCAACACCCCCTCTTAAACTTGGTTTTGCAACTCCAAGTAGTCTTCGTAGCTTGTGGAACACTTCATACTTGAGTGGATTGGTAAAGATGTCGGCAACTTGATCATGAGACTTTACGTACTTCAATTGTACCTACTTCTTTTCCACACATTCACGAAGGTAGTGATACCTTGTATCAATGTGCTTGCTTCTGTCATGGAAAACTGGATTCTTTGCTAATGCAATCGCCGATTTGTTGTCGACGCATATCTCAACCTTATCTTCAGGTATGTTAAGCTCTTTCAATAAATTCTTCAACCAAATTGCATGACATACACAATTTGTTGTGGCGACGTATTCAGCTTCACAAGTGGAAAAAGTGACAATAGGTTGCTTCTTTGAACTCCATGTGAATGCAACGTCTCCCATGTAGAACACGAACTCACTTGTGCTTTTTCGGTCATCTAAGTCTCCTCCCCAATCACTATCACTGCAGCCAACAAGCTTGAAACTGTTAGAGACTGAATAAAACAATCCATAGTCAATTGTACCTTTGACGTAGCGAAGGAACCTTCTTGCAGCCTTCAAGTGTGTTGTTGTTGGAGTTTCCATATAACGACTGATAAGTCCAACTCCAAAGAGGATATCGGGCCTTATGTATGTTAAGTATCGCAAGCTTCCAACGAGGCTCTTAAAATATGTTGGATCCGTTGTTTCTCCTTCTTCATGCTTTGATAACTTGGTTCCACATTCCACGGGAGTGCTTACGGGCTGACATTCATTCATCTTGAATTTCTTGAGAACTTCCTTTGCATAGCTTTCTTGAGAAATAAATATTCCTTCTTTCTCTTGCTTTACTTCTATGCCAAGATAGTAGGACATGAGCCCAATATCGGTCATCTCAAATTCTCTTGTCATCACCTTCTTAAACTCCTCGATCATCTTTTCATCATTTCCTGTGAAGATTAAATCATTCACATACAAGCAAACAATTAAAATATCTTTATTTCCATTCACCTTTGTGTATAGGGCATGCTCATAAGGGCATTTTTTGAAACCATTTTTATGAAGATATTGATCAATTCTACTATTCCATGCCCTTAGTGCTTGTTTTAGGCTGTATAATGCCTTGTTCAATTTTAACACCTTATCTTCGTTGCCTTTCACAACAAACCCCATGGGTTGCTCTACATATACTTCTTCTTCAAGATGGCCATTTAAGAAAGCAGATTTCACATCCATTTGATGGATTTTCCATCTATTTTGAGCTGCTAAAGAGATAATTAATCTTATAGTTTCATGACGAGCAACAGGAGCAAATACCTCTTCATAGTAAATTCCATACCGTTTCTTAAATCCTTTGGCGACTAGTCTTGCTCTGTACCGCTCCACTTCTCCTTTAGCATTCTTCTTGGCTTTATACACCGATTTGACTCCAATAGCTTTGTGCCCTTTGGGAAGACTTATCAACTCCCATGTGTCATTCTTCTCAATCGCTTTTATCTCATCATCCATTGCATCCTTCCATCTCTTGCTTTGTATGGCCTCTTTAAAACCTATAGGTTCACAATCGGCAAAAAGACAAAAGAGAGTTATATCATTTTGATTTTTAGTTACCTCATATATTTCATCCAAGCTTCTCAACCGTGGGGCTCTTTCATGTTAACTTTGACTTGATGATGATGATGATGATGGATCTCCATGAGTGGATGATGGAGGTGGCGTAACAGGCTCTTCTACATCTCCATTGCTGTTATCTTCATCTTCTTCTTCAAACAAAGGAAGAAAGTAATAGTTTTCCTCCTGGGCATCCCAGTTCCACGATCCTTCTTCATGAAACTTGACATCTTTACTCGTGATGACTTTTCCACTGATTGGATTATACAACTTGTAGCCTTTGGAGCATGAATCGTAGCCAATAAATACATATTTTTCACTCTTGTCGTCAAGCTTTGTCCGCTTTTGATCCGGCACATGAGCATATGCAATGCTCCCAAATACTCTCAAATGAGAAATTTCGGGTTTTCTCCTACTCCATGCTTCTTGTGGAGTTTTATTCCACACACTTTTAGTGGGGCTTCTATTTGATAGATAAACGGCACAATCCACAGCTTCGGCCTAAAATTCTTTTGGCATTCTTTTGCTTTTCAATATGCTTCGAGTCAAATTTAAAATGGATCTATTTTTTCTTTCAGCAACTCCATTTTGTTGAGGTGAGTATGCAACCGTTAAAGGACGGCATATCCCATTTTCTTCACAAAACTTTTCAAGCTCTTTAGAAGTGAATTCGCCTCGTCATCGGATCGCATAGATTTTATTTCATAACCACTTTCTTTTTCCACAAGTGCTTTAAATTTCTTAAAACAACAAAATACTTCTGATTTTTCTTTTAAGAAATAAACCCATGTCTTCCTACTAAAATCATCAATGAAAAGTAGAAAGTATTTATTTTTGCCAAAAGAACAAGGAGTAATAGGTCCACACACATCGGTATGAATGAGTTCTAGGGGCTTCTTTGCTCTTGTAATTTACTCTTTTGGAAAACTCATTCTAGAATGTTTCCCAAGTAAGCATCCTTCACATAATTGATCCGTATGATTAATAGAAGGCAACCCATTAACCATTCTTTTGTTATGCAACAATTTTAAGCCACTAAAATTTAGATGCCCAAACCTTAAGTGCCAAAGCCAAGACATGTCTTTAAAGCAAGCTTTTAAACACATTGCACCTTCACTTTGAATGTTTAGCAAAAACATTATATTTCTTGCCATAGGTACTTTAGCAATTAAATTCATTTTTTGGTCTCTTAAAGAAAGACTATGATCTTTCATGTGGATATCATAACCTTTCTCTAAGAGTTGCCCCAGACTCAAGATATTTGTTTTCATGTTTGGCACATAGTAGACATTTGAAATAAATTGGTGCTTCCTATTTTTCATGTGAATCAATATCTTACCTTTTCCTTTCACCGGCACTTTTGATTCATCTCCAAAAGTAACATTGCCCTTTACCGATTCATCAAGTTCCACAAACATGTCCTTTTTCCCACACATATGGTTGCTTGCTCCCGTGTCAAGATACCACGTCTTGCTTTCTCCATTATGTTCTCCTTTGTATGCTAATAACAATGTCGAATCCTCGTGCTTTTCCTTTTCAACATAGTTAGCCTTCTCCTCCACAATATTCGAATTACTTCTGCATTCCGAAGCATAATGGCCGAATTTTTGATAATTATAACACTTAATTTGAGATTTTTCGTGCCTTGGTCTCGTGTTTCCCCCTTTTCCACGTCCTCTTACTGGATATGAGTTTTGCATTTCATTGTTGAAATACTTCACACCGCCTCTTCCTCGAAATTGGCATCTGCCTCTTCCTCTTTGGCTCCGTTCGTTGTTGTATTCTCTTCCTTCTTTTAGGGTAAGCTTTGTTTGAAGAGCTTGCTCTAAAGTCTCCTGACTTTTCCTGTTAAGTCTCTCTTCATGGGCTTTTAAGGAACCCATGAGTTCATCAATTCCCATAGAATCTGTATCTTTAGATTCTTTGTTTGCAACAACAACATAGTCAAACTTGGAACTTAAAGAGTGGAGGATTTTCTCTACCACCCGTGTGTCGCTTATATTTTCACCATTAGTTTTCAGTTGATTGACAATAGCCAAAACTCTATCAAAATAATCTGAAAGTAACTCGGAATCTTTCATATGTCAAGACTCGAACTCACCTCTAAGTGTTTGGAGACAAACCTTCTTTACCTTCTCAATCCCCTTATGAGAATTTTGTAGAGTCTCCCATGCTTCTTTGGCGGTTGTGGCAAACGCAATTTTCTCAAACGTACCTTCATCCAATGCTTGATGAATGAGAGTGAGAGCCTTTTGATCCTTCCTTCTTGCTTCTTTTAATCTATCCTTTTGAGCTTGGGATAGAGTGGCTTCATCTTGAGGCTCATTGTAGCCTTTTTCAACGATCTCCCAAACATCTTTAGAAGCGAGTAACACCTTCATCTTGATACTCCAATGGTTGTAGTTGTCTCTGGTGAGTTGAGGGATTTGGAAAGGAACCATACCATTAGCCATTTTAGAACCTTGGCTCTGATACCACTTTGTTGGAAGAGGTTGTTTATATATTTAGGGGAGGGAGCAAAATATATGAAAAAGAGTGGAGAACTATTTGGTGAAAGGAACTCTTTTATTAGAACTCACTAAATTTTGCTTGATACAAAATGTGGAGACAACACCCCTATTTATACTATCCTCCAACTCAAATGAATGGTGGAGATTAAATTTACATCAAGGGTCAAGGTTGAATCTCTAGAACCTTCTACATCAATCTCCACTAATTTACTATTTCTTACACTCTCCAAAATACACAAGAGGGATCTAGAATGTTCTTTGAAAAATATCACTCTTAATGAATCTAACTTTATGGAGACCCAATACTAACTGATTAGTCAACCCAAACATTAACCCAAAAATTACAAACTAATAAAGCCCAATTATTTTAATTGCAAAAAACAAGTTTAATTTTCAACAGGTTAACAGCTTGGGCCCAGTTCATTCGATCACCCATGTTATTCCATTGCCATTTACTCATTCAATGGAACAACGTCTCGATCTACTTATAGATGCTGAGAGGCGGGTTCATTTGTACCCCAGAACTTCTGAGTCTGTTGATATCTTTCACGCGAGTTTGCAAACGTATATTGGTACTCAGTTGAATCGAATAGTGACATCGTAAGGGGGCATGGGTTGAAGAAAAATTGTGTTCTTGAGGTAGCAGATGAATATTGTTTTGAGACTGAATTTATGGTCAATTGTATTCCCCGCCGAGTCGGAAAAGATCATTGCTACCGTGACAAGAAAATTGAATGAGGTATCTTTCTGTTTTCAAATATGCTTATGCAGATCTCTCTCTCTCTCTCTCTCTCTCTCGTATCTTTTATTTAGTACTTGTTCATTATTATCATTTCTTCTTTCTTTTCCCCGAAGTAAGAGACAAAAGTTCTTTTGACGCATTATATTATATAAAATTCTATGTTCCTATAAAAGAACTTTTCCTTGCTTTTGGTCTTCAAAGATGCACTTAAATGTTATCAAACGTAAATATTTTTGGACTGTTAGAGACTTCGAAGGTCTTATTATATCTCTAGTTGAAAGGGAATATGACACCGTTTGTTATTTGAGGATTACGGGATGTTTTTAAAGGGCTTCTTAGAGCTTGACCGATTCTTTAAGCCATTGTTCCCTTGTAAACTATCTCTTGTGACTTCTCAACCGAAATAATTTTTTCTTTGCTTTTACATTCCTTTTATCTCCACTTGAGGATTTACTAAGGCCATGTACTATCAGTTTGTGATACCTTTTTCTCTGTTTTTCCCGTATTCTTTCTAGGTGGTTCATACTCAAGCTAAGGTTGTAACAGACCAAGATGTGATATATAAATATACATCCAAAAATTTGCTTTTTTTGGTCACCGCTGCACCTAGAGCCATGGGCGAAATAGGCTCGGTTACCCCAGAGGAGTCATGGCTGGCTGTATATCTTATCGACACTATTACTGGTCGTATTCTTCACCGCATGACTCATCATGGTTTGCAGGGCCGTCACCGTCAACCGAATTGGGAGCCTTTCTCCAAGTGGGTAAATCACGAAAGCGTCTTCTTCTTTGTGGGATTTAGAAGAAAACCCAAACTTCTCTTCAAACTAATGTAGAGATAAACACGGTGACAAACTCCAAGCGAGATGTATATATATGAACTTGGATAAACAAAACTATGGGTGTAAAACTAAAGTGTATAATGATTTTTTTTAAAATTGACACTTTAAAACAATGAACTTTTCCCTAAAACAAAATTTCTCTCAAACATTCTCTAGCCTGTCTCACACTACGATGACGACGACCAAACCCTCCTGCCTCGACTACTGATCCGATCTGATCGTCGCTCCTCCCGTGCTGGTCTTCAAGTCTCTCTCTCTCTCTCTCTCTCTCTCTCTCTCTCTCTCTCTCTCTCTCTCTCTCTCTCTCTATATATATATATATATATATATATATATATATATATATATATATATCCTAGTGGTGAATATATGAAGCTCCCTGAAATTTTTTTTACAATTTTTTTTACAAAATTTATGTAGATATGTTAAATTTCAGTATGTTGTCCAAACTATGAGAATGTTGGGGATTTGTTATGTGAACCCTCTCATATACACATCAAACACATGTTATTTTGATAGTTACCTACGGATGTGAGAGATCCTCAGAATATGATTTACAGTATGGATTTAAAAAAAGGCTTCCCCGCGAGGAAACTGATACCTGTTTTAAACGAGGATGGGAATCCCCGAACCCATTATAACGGGGAACATGGCGGGGACGAGGAATGATATTCCTAACGTGGATGGAGATGCTTTCCCCAACCCCGAACTGACCCGTTGCCATTCCTATATTTGAGGCTATTAAGGCCCTCAAAACCAAGTTTTTTCCTTTTTTGATAATAATCTACGGGCTTATAATTTTTGACAGAAAATTGATTTTAATGTTTCGCAAAAAGTTTTGATTTTTTGGCACGATTTACTTCGATTATATGGTGAAAACTTATATTTTCTATTTTGACAAAAATCAAGAATTCTTACATTTTAAGTAGTTGTTTTCATCAGAACGGATATTTTATCCTGTTATAGTCAATTAATATTCATACATGATTATGTTTATTGCAAACAAAATATTTGGTTGACATTAACATATATTAAGTATCTTAAGTAAATATTCATTTAGGTAAGTCAAAAGCTAAATACAGGTTGAGTCTGTATGTGTGAATATTACACTTGTAGTCATTTAATTAATTCTAATGTTTGTTATAAAATTGGATTGAGGCGAAACAAATGATAATATCTAGATTAAACAACGTTAGAATTGTTTTGTGAAAATTGAATAGTTGACATTTAGTCCATTTATCATAATATAAAAATCTTTAGGTAACAAACACAGATGCCAAAATTATGGGACCATGATCAATGAATCAAAGGATAATATATCTTTATAATCTGAATATTATGTGATGATTAATGAAGATTACATAATATTTGGACTATTTAAGAAATCTGCCAAATTGTATTAAGTCAACAATTCAATATTCAACCCTTGCAAATTATTATTGTGTGTAAAATTTTAATAAGTGGACATTGTTATTAAATTGTAGTTCCCCTCAACCTTTATTCTCATGCTCAGTCCTATTCCAAATTTAATGGAACTAATTTCTCCGAATGGAATGAGCAAATTGAGTTCAACTTGGGGGTTATTGACCTGGACATGACAATAGCAATGATGAAATTGTTGTTATTACTGAAAACAATAGCGATTATGAAATTGTTATCCATGAAGCATGGTCGCGATCCAACAGGTGGTCCTTATGTTAATGAGAATGTGCGTCGCTGCTAATATAAAGACCTCCCTACCTGAAATTAAGTAAACGAAAGATTATTTGAACAACATAAAGGAACGCTTTAGCACTGCTGATAAATTCCTTGTTGGGAAATTGATGGTTGACCTGACCACCATGAGGTTCGATGGCATTCAAACCATGAATGAACACATTATAGAAATAACCAATCTGGTTGCTAGACTTCGAGTTTTGGGCATAACAGTGGACGAGTCTTTTCTCGTTCAATTCGTCCTAAACTCTCTACTTCCTGAGTATGGGAACTATTAAAGACAAGTGAAATGTAAATGGTTTACAAAGCATGTAAGTATACGAGGAAGACGGACTCAAGCAACAAAATGGTCATGTGTCTAAAGGACAAGTGAAAAATCTGATGGTTAAAGGAGCTGATTTTAAAAAAAAGACTGTAAAGGGCATTAAGAAAGGTCATGGATCATCTCATCAAGCCGAACCTTCATCTACTGCGAAGAAGGAAAAGAAAGACCATTTCCAGAAGGATTATCATAAACGAAAGGCCTGGTTCGAGAAAAAGGGTAAGCCTTTTATTTTGAATCAAAATTATTAATGTTCCTTCTAACACTTTGTGGATTGATTCTGGTTCTATGTGTCATGTTTCTAATTTGATGCAGGACTTCATTACGATCCACTCAAGAAGTCCAAATGATCACTTTCTTTACAAGGACAACCGAGCAAAGGCTTAACTAGAAGCTATTGGAGTCTTTCGCTTAATTTTAAGTTCTGGTTTTATATTAGATTTGCAAGAAACTTTTTATGTTCCCTCTATTTTTAGGAATTTAATTTTAATGTCCAAACTTGCTCTAGACGGGTTTGCACTTAAATTTAAGAATAATGGTTTGGGATTATTTAAAAATTTGGTTAATGTTGGTTCTGAATTTTTGGATAGTTTATATCAATTAAATCTTAAAAAGAATTTTTGTGAGACCCCTATAGCCCTACATCCTAATGTTGGTATTAAACATACACTAAATAATAAAAAAAATTGCTTATTTATGAAATAAAAGATTGGGGCACATATCCAGGCCAAGAATTGAAAGACTTATTAAAGATGAAATTCTTTATAACCTTAGTTGTATCGATTATGATGTATGTGTGGACTGTATTGAAGGAAAACAAACCAAACATACAAAGAACTGAGTCACAAGAAGCATCCAGCTAGTTAAAATAATATATACAAATATATGTAGACCTTTTGATGTTCCATCTATTGGTGGAGAAAAATATTTTATCACATTTATCGATGTTTTTTCACGTTATTACATGTTGCACTTATTGCATAATAAATTTCAATCTGTGAATGTAATTGAAATATACATAAATGAGGTTGAGAGACAACTAGGCAAAAGGTGAAAATTATTAGGTCCGATAGATGAGGTGAATTTTATGGTAGATATGACGAGTCAGGGAAACACCCTAGACCTTTTGATAAACTCCTATAAAAATTTGGTATTTGCGAACAATACACAATACCAGGATCACCTTGGCGAAATGGTGTGGATGAAAAGCATAACCGTACCCTTATAGAGATGGTTAGTGTAGGGGGGAGTCCCCATTAAAGAGTGATTAACTTAGTTAATATGTTAATTGGCAGACGAAGAAGGAGGATGAAGGTCACTCGAGCAAGTTACCTCGAAGATTCTCTACAGTAGTGGCTCGAAGGACCCACCTCGAAGATTCTCCATAGAGATGGCTCGAATGACCTACCTCGAAGATTATCCTACGGACCTGGTTCGAAGTATTCAACTTGTAGAACAGAGTCACTTGAATGATGATAGTTTGTAATACGAAATAAAATGAATTATATCATGTACTTTATCTTATGTTATATGTTGAGCAAGGTTATTTGGTACCCACGAAGGACAATGCCTGGCAGGGCATGGGAGAGATAACATGCTCTATCGAACAACCTCCTCTTGGGAACCTTGCAGGGACATGGTTTGGAGGATTGGGAGCAAGACAACGTTGGGAATACAATTACCAACCCTCTTGGCACACTTGGTCAAAACTTCAGTTAGTATATATGGTTGCTCGAGCTACTACAGCCGAGCTACCTCAACTCTTATTTTTTCGAGGGAACCTCCTCAAGGTACCTCAATCTTGCAGCCTTTGTCTTAAGATAGTTCTTAACTATCTGAGCAACCTTAAAGAAGACGCCATCCCGCCTGATTGATGTGGCTATACATCTACCAGAGTCACTGTTTACCCACTTTCTGACGTCATAACGTCTGACATTGAGGGACACGAAGTTACAACACTCAAGTGGGTTTATCCTTAGGGTGACAGGACTAATTTACCAAGCTTGACCCTTTAGCCACTCTAAGATAAGCCCCAAGTTACCACGTTACGTCCCTCATTAATGCCCGCCATACCTCCTGCCAATGAAACAGTTTTCCACCAAATTATGAGATCCCATGCATTTAATGCAATATCTTCTACATTAATGGGAGGTACTTGTGCATTTAAGGCAATTAATCATATTGAACATGGGCAAGTTTACTCGAGTAACCTGTCCTTTATATAAATACACCAGACAAATAGTTTAAGAGGAAGAGCATTCGGAGCCTAAAATTGTTGCCCAAATTCCTCCGTACACGAGAGATATTGTAAGAACATTATCTCCCACTCCTATTTAATACCCATATCAATAAGCATTAACTGAGCTTGAAGTTCCTACCTTGCCTTTGTTGTGCCTAGAGTGCTTGCTCTTTCTCCATCCGACCAAGCTACTTGCTGGTCCCATCTATTTATTATGCATGTTGTGTATTTATTATGCCAATATATCATATAATACAAGTTTGATTATTGATCCCTTTGTCTCTTATTCACTTGTGTTCACTGTCAACATTCAATACCTCCAGTGTTGATCCTGATCTTGATAAGGGGTTACGCCTTACTTGATACTAACTGTATCCCAAGAACCCGCATCTTACATTTGGCGACTCCGTTGGGGAGGTATTCTATTTTAAATAGATACCATAGGATGACACTGCCAGAATCATTGACTTTGACACCATACAACGTGAGGAGGAGACAAACCTTTCCATGTTACCTGAGGGAGTGAGAACAGAACGGACGGAGCCTTATGCGTCCAATAACGGTGTGACGAAAACAATGAGCGCGCAGACAGGAATATGCTCGACACAAATGAAGGGACTCATGGGTTTGTTCGCAGAGTTCATCAAGACTCCAGTGACCCAGGGGATCCCTATGGGAGGGAACTCCTTCACTACACCACCAGGGGAAATACCTGCCCCTACCGTTACGGGGGGGTGTTATTACGCCCGCTTTTAATGGAGCTCTCCCTATCACTCCGCCAACCTTTGGCAGTGTGCCTCCCACCACGGTCCCACTCATGACAACTGGGCCAACACCGCAAGATAGGGGAACAACTTCGACGACTTAGGCTACGACGGGCGACACGGGAAAAAGTGCACCACCCTGTTCGGCGATTTTGACAGTAATAACAGTGCAACCAACTAGCTCTTTATCGTCCATCATGGAGGAAATGAAGAAGGAGCTGCTGAAGTTCATAGTAGTGTCCAAAGGGGGACATAATTCTTTGGGCTATGATGAATTCTGTACTCTATACCCAAAGGCATACAACAACGAATCTTACCTAGTAGGGTATATTCCACTAATCTTCGAGAAGTACACGGAGAAATGTGCAAACCCAAAGGAGCACGTGAAGAGATTTATAGAAAGTCTTGGGGCCCATTGCAATGATAAAAAGCTATGGTTGAGGGAATTTTCAAAGTCCTTGACAGAGAAAGCATACACGTGGTATTCCCACCTGTCCCCAGGAAGCGTGGGCTCCTGGGAGGAGTTACACGTTTTGTTCGTACAAAAGTTCTTTTTGGCTGAGGATGAGTTTACACTCACGCAGCTAGCACGTGCGAAGCAGAAGTCGAGGAGGATGTTGTGGCCTATATTAGGAGATTTCGCGAGCGCTTTGTGGACATGAGGTAGGAAACACGAGAGGCTAAAATTTTATAAGTTTGTACGAAAGGTTTGTTGCCTGAGTATATCTGCCATTTGTTTAATGAAACACGAGAGGGTACATTCGCAGCGTTCTTGAAAGTAGTGAGGAACATAGACTTGGTGGTTAAGCCTGTACTACCCTCGCCTGCCTTGTCAAACTTGCTACTAAGGCCAGCAGTTGCCTCGGGGAGGGGAGTACCCTCAAGAATTAATTACGCAGATGATAGGGCTAATGAGGAAATCAGTGGTAGCCGAGGAAGCAAAAGGAGGAGAGGCAACAGGAGAATATTCGAAGGCGAGGAAGATCCCCCTGAGCTACCTTGCATAGTGGAATAAGCTCTAAACCTGTATGATCTTATGGTTCATGACATGGTCTGCAGGCCGGTCAACGTTAGTACATCGCAACTTCCTCGGGAGGACAGGGAGAAACCTCACTATTGTGCACTTCACAATAGGGTGAACCACCATACCAAAGTGTGTTTTTCACTAAGGAGGTTGATTGACCATCATGTGAATAATGAAGACATCGAGTTGCTACAAACTAATGTGAATGATAACCTTTTACCACCACATGGAGCCCATATGGGCAGCGCTTTTGATGAAGAGGCTAAACGATTGATGAGAAAGCAGTGGTTCGAAGAGAGTGATTTTGAAGAATCTCTGGAGGAATTCACCATCGATCTGGCTCATCTCCATCTAAATGATGAGGCAGAGGAGGTAGACAAACAAGAGAAAGAAGTACATGACCCCTTTGAGGGACTTAGTAGACAGATGGGAGCTTGTTATCTAGAGGAGGTAAATGCAGTGATAGCCTACGATGAGCCAGCGTATAGAGATGTAGAAGAAGTTTCTGAACTAGAAGATGAATAAGCATACCCGAGGGTCGAATGTGTGGCAGTTTCTCGCTCACCAAAGTTTAGTTGGTTCTTCGATTAAGTTGGCTTCCCCGAGGACTCGCGGTTGGAGGTTACGCGAACCATCTTGGAAATCACAAAGAAAAACATGGCGCCACACCTGAAATGGAAGGGGCCTATGACCAAGCTTGTGAGAAGGTACCTCTCTGAAGTCATGTTCTCGGAAGCTGACAGATTAATCAAGTATCCCCACAATAGACCCTTGTATGTTACGAAATTTGTAAATGATTATGTTTTCTCGCGTGTTTTATTGGATGGGGGAGCATCCATCAATATAATGCCTATTGGGTCCTTTTACGCTACTGGACCGTCGGAGACAAGGATAGTACCCCATTCATTGGCAATCTCAGGGTATGAAAATCAGTTGTCCAAGACGACGGGTTACGTCAACGTAGGTATCACGATGGGAAATATCACCTCTCATATCAAATTCCATATCATGAATTACGAGCCATCATACCAACTTATAGTAGGCAAAGTATGGATGAACAACCATAGGTTGGTGCCCTCTACATATCATCAGTGCGCTAAGGCAAATAGGTGGTGATTCGAGCTACCAAGAAACCCTTTGCAAATGAGGAAGATCATATGGTAGACATCGTTTTCTATAAATATCTGACATAAGAAGCTACAATGGTAACGAGGTACACCAGGGGAGCAAGGGTCCCGTCCGCTCGAGAAAGGGTGTGAGCACCCGCCCGAACGATGGTGGACTACAAAGAGGAACGCAAATTGAGTGCAACGAGGCCCTATAGTCTATCGAGGTAGCTTCGAGATCGAATGATCCCCTGTATTGATCCGATCGAACACCAAGTTCAGACTCAGAGCGTCCTTTGCAGGTGAATGGTGAGAGAGGTGGACGAGAGTCACAAGAAGATGCCCTTGAAAGAAGAGGTGGCCTGACAGTGCAAGCGGGTAGTTTTACCTAGCGACAGAATTATCTACAAGTTATGAAAGTGTGAGTGAGCAACTGAAGGTCTGAACGATGAGGTTGACCCGGTTCATGAATGCTTCCTAGTGGATAACCAGGGGCAATGTTTGGTTATTGATAACTTTGGAGTGTAAGATTTTGTAGAAGAGATAGAAGAAGATCTTGAGTGCATGAAGGACAGTCCTAGGACAAAGATCCAAGAGTTGGAGAAAATTAACCTAGCCAAAGAAGGCGATGATCCTAACCCCATCTTTATCTCGAAGGATCTGGAGGGGGCGCCTCGAGAGGAGTTGATTGAATTGCTGTTAGAGTTCAAAGACGTCTTCATGTGGAAGTACACCGAGATGCCTGGGGTAGACAAGGAAATGAGCTGTCACAGGTTGAACGTTTTTCCATCAGCCATCTCGATAAAGTAGGCCACCCGAACGTATAAAGCGATTTGTGGTAAATCGTCAAGGGGTGTAAATGGACTTAGACAAACGTCGGACCATACTTGATATGCCAAGACCAAAGTCAGCAAGGGAATTAAAAATCTTCCTTGGCAAAGTAACCTACTTGAGAAAGTTTGTTCTAGGGCTAGCCGAGGTAACGCACCCGTGATGGAGTTGCTGATAAAGGGCGTGAAGTTCGCATAGGAGGCGATGCACTAAGATGCTATGGATAAGATGGAAGTGCTCCTTACTTCTCCTTAGACGATGATCCCCCCGAAGGCAGGTATCCCTTTTCGTCTATATCTTACATCAACCGAACGATCTATTGGTACTTTATTGGCCCAAGAGATGGACGGTGTAGAGAAACCTGAGTAAAATCATACATGGGCCTTAGGCCAGATATACTAGTATTTAAAGGCATTATTTAACTCTTGTATTTATAGTGCAAAAACTTAGGCACTACCTACTATCATTCACAGTCCATATTGTAACTGGGTGTGATCCTATAAAGTTTTGGCTTGTTAGAACTGTACTAATAGGCAGGGAAACTCGATGGTTCTTAATCCTCTCAGCGTATGATCTCAAGTGCGTGGTCCCCCAAGCCATTAAGAGCCAAGCATATGCGGATTTACTGGCTATCTTTCCATCGAGAATGTTCGAGACACCTGTTGAAGAACTCCCGCGTGACGATCTCTAAGCCAACTTTATAGCATCCATCCTGGACGAGTGGAGTATGGAATTTGGCGGCTCTTCGGCTGAGAAAAAAGGGGGAGCTGGAGTCATTTTACGAAGAGATGGCAAAGAGGTTCGTCTATCTTTCAAGATGGAGTTTAAATGTTTGAATAATGATGCTGAATACGAAGCACTGATCTTGGGGTTACTCCAAGCTCTCAGAAGAGGTATCCAAGTCCTGACGATAAAGGGAGACTCCAACTTGGTAGTGAAATAGGTAACTGGTGAATTCGACGTGAAGCATCTGAGCCTAGCGCCCTACAGAACAATCATACAGCGGTTGCTTGGGCAGTTCAAAGTGGTGAAGATTAAGAGGCATTCCCGAATGATGAACTGACGTGCTGATGCTTATGCCACTATTGCCTAAAAGAGTGCCTTTGATAGAGAATCAACGGTGGTTCGGATCACAAAGAGGACAACTCCCTTGATGGTGTTAAAAATGTTTCTCACAGACGACAAGGATGATTGGAGGGGTGAGATTAGAAAGAAACTGGAGAGAGGCGAAGGTCCACTGAGCTTAGTTGATCTGGCACAATACTTTGTCACCAGGGGCAACTTATATTACAAAATAAAGGGGGCTAGCTGTTCAGATGTGTGGACCCCGAGGAAGCCAAAATAATATTGATCGAGGTGCACGAAGACAGCTGTGAAACCACCAAGATCCCTTTGTAAAAAAGAGTACAACGGGTAGGGTATTTTTGGCCTTTGATGAAATAAGATTCCGCGGAAGTGCAGAGAGAGTGTGCGAAGTGTTGTCTGTTCTATCAGGGAGCAAAGTGAAATTTTATTGATCAACCTCAGGATTGGAGGCAATCGTATATGAATTTGTTGATAGACGGAGTAATGCCTACGGACAAAGAGGATGCCACCAAAGTGAGGAGGTGAGCACCCAGGTACTTTGTGCAAGAAGGGCAGTTGTACCGACGGGGCTATCATGACAGGCCCCTAAGGTGCATAAGAGGGGAGGAGGCCAAAAAGGTGCTGAAGGATGCTAAGAAGACGGGCCACATCAGAGGAGCCAAACTCTACGATCAACTCATGACTTTGGGATATTATTGGATTATAATAGAGAAAAATTCGGCGGAGTTCGTTCGTAAGTGTAAAGCTTGTTAACTGCATGGGAATATGATCCACGCTCCTTCGGTGGACCTATATTCTCTCTCTACGCCTTTTTCATTTCAAACTTGGGCGTTCGATCTTGTGGGGGCCGTAAACCCTTCGTCGCGAGGAAAGATCTGGATTCTGGTAGCCACAGAGTGCTTTACGAAGTGGGCAAAAGCCATACCGCTCAAGAAAGCCACAGTAGGGGTAGTGGCCCGATTCATGAAGCAATAAATTATCTGCCGATTTGGTATCCCGAAAGTGTTTTTAATCAGATAATGACACCTCGTTTGTGAATTACGAAGTGAGTTTGCTAAAGGACAAGTACTCCATTATCCACCATAAGTCAACGGTAGCATACCCAAAGTGCAATGGGAAGGCAGAGGCCACCAACAAGACCTTAGTAAATATCTTGGTAAAGATGTTAAAAGATTTTTCGGGCATCTGGGACGACAAGATCCCCGAAGTACTTTGGGCCTACCGAACAACAAAGAGAAAACCAACGGGATATACCCCATTTTCCTTAGTGATTGGGGCATAAGCAGCTTTACCAGAAGGTACCTTTCGTCCGCCATAACTTGCGAAGTGCCATGCTCCCTGACAATCGGCACGTGAAAATCGAAGCACTGGAAGAGCATCGGGACAATGCATCGAGACACTTCGTGATGTATAGAAAGCAGCTATCCAGATCCTATGACCAATTGGTGAGACCGAGGAAGTTTAAAGAGGGGGACTTGGTTCTAAAAGCATGCACCAGGCACATCAAAGGTTTGTCATTGCCCAAGTTTGAGGCCAACTGGGAAGGACCTTACATCGTTCGAGTAGCTCATGATTCGGGTTATTGCGAGATATCCAATGTGGAGGACAATGTTACTTTCAAACTGAACAACAAGTGGCTGAAGATATACCATGTTTAAATGTACATTTTGCAAACATCTCAATTTATTGCATTGTATCTTGTTAATGTTTGTTTGAAAGGATGTCCCTCGTAAATAATTGGTCCTATTCGTTTAATATAGTGTGAAGTAAATGTTTATGTAGAAAATGTTAACCTTATCGTGCATGGCGTGACTTGTATTAATGCAATAGTTTAGACAATGTTAAATGAAAAAAAGGAAAAGGAAGAAGACACCAAAGGTCACAAACTTTTTTTTTTATTTAATTGAGAAGTACTATGATTACATGCAAATAAAATAAGGGTCATTTACTGTTTGTGATACATTTGTTTATAATATTTGGCGCTTCGGGTACGCTAGTTTTCGTATTAGTTCGTTGGATCCAAAACTAACAAAAACTGTCAGTTGACCGTTAGATGACAACTTTAACAATTGTCTCTTACATGGTAAATGACATATTTACACTTGAAATTAAAACATAAAATGTTTAATATTTATAAAAGTTGTTTAATTAAAATTATTTAATAAAAATTGTTTAATATTAATAAAAATAATGTTGTTAAATAAGAACTGTTTAATACAAACTTTTTAATAAAAATTGTTTAATATTTATAAAAAAATGTTTAAAATTTGTACAAACTCTTCAATATTTCTAAAAATTGTTTAATACTTATAAAAACTGTTTAATATTTATAAAAAAAGATTCAATATTTATAAAAACTATTTAGTAAAAACTATTTTTAGTAAAAATTATTAAAAAATATTTTTAATAGATAATTGTTTTAAACCGTTTTAAAATTGTTATATATATATATATAAGCTTTAAATATTTAGGGAAAAAAACAGTTAAAAAAGTTGTTAAAAACATTTAAAAACATAACTTCCAAAAATTGTTAAAAATAATTTTGAAACTAAAAACCATTCTAGTTAAAAAAATATACATTTCTCGAATAAAACTAAGCCTAAAAAAATAATTTTCAGAAAAAACGTTTTTCAACATAGAAAATAAAATTGATTTAACTTAAAAAATATATATTTTTGAAAAAAAAATGTTTTTCAACAACTAAAATATTTTTCAATGAAAGAAATATGTTTTCTAACCCAAAAACGATATCCAACTACAAAAAAAATATTTCCAACAAAAAAATAAAAAATAAACCTGATTTCGTTTTAAAAAATATAATTTTTTGAAAATAAAAATATTTTTCAACAATTAAAATGTTTATTTTTTTAAACTTAAAAATATATTTTTTTTATTTTTTTGTGGAAATAATTTTTCTGTAGTTGGATATCATTTTTGGGTTGGAAAACATATTTTTTTTTGTTGAAAAATATTTTAATTCCCAAAAAATATTTTTTTAAATCGAAATGAGGTTTATTTTTTATTTTTTTGCTGGTAATAATTTTTTTTGTAGTTGGATATCATTTTTGGCTTGGAAAACATATTTCTCTTGTTGAAAAATATTTATGTTATTGAATTTTTTTACCAAATATATATAAATATATTTTTAACTGAAATTTGGTTCATTTTCTATGTTTAAAAACCTTCTTTTAAAAATAATTTTTTTAACTGAATTTCTTTTTAGGTTTTATTTTATGTGAGAAATATATATTTTTTTAACTGAAATCATTTTTATTTTCAGAAATTATTTTTAACAACTTTTTAAACTGTTTTTTTCCTAAATATTTAAACCTTATATATATATATATATATATATATATATATATATATTAAACAATTTTAAAACTGTTAAAAACAATAATCTATTTAAAAGATTTTGTAATAATTTTTACTAAAAAGAGTTTTGACTAAATATTTTTATAAATATTGAACAACTTTTATAAATATTAAACAGTTTTATAAGTATTAAACAATTTTTGGAAATATTGAAGAGTTTTTACAAATATTAAACAGTTTTTATTGAACAACATTTTTTTATTAATATTATACAATTTTTATTAAACAATTTTAATTAAACAACTTTTATAAATATTAAACATTTTATGCTTTAATTTCAAGGGTAAATATGTCATTTACCATGTGAGAGACAATTGTTAAAGATGTCATCTAACGGTCAAATGAGTCTACTGACGGTTTACGTTAGTTTTGGACCCAACAAACTAATACGAAAACTAGCGTACCTCAAGCACCAAATATTATAATTAAATGTACCCCAAACAGTAAATGACCCATAAAATAAAGAGGGGGATCAAAACCCCAAACTAAGGAACACTAACAAAGGAAACATTAAACAAGGGTGGCTACGGGCTATCCATGATGAAACGAAGGTTCGTCGATCCAAGCAATGAATGGTGATGTTGGGGGAGAATTTGCTTAAGGCTCCTCTGGTCTGCAAAAAGATTGGTCAAATCCTTCTGGCGAAGCTCCATCTTTTGCCTAATAGACTCCAAGTCTTGTTCTTTTTTGAGAAGCTCAGCCTCCGCCCGAGCAACAGCTTCACGAGCCTCGTGTACCTTAGTTCAGACATAACCAGTTGGGTATCCAGACTTACAATTTCCTCCGAAATAGCTACCTGTGAGCGATGAGAGCTCTGCAGCCGATGATAGAGGGCGGGTAGGTCAACTTTCTTGAAATCACGGAGCAACTTTACCAACCAAGACAGTGAGAATCCGTCATTGATGAGTACGTTAACCTTTCCTAGTAATGACTTGATTGTATCAGAACTAAGTGACTCAAGAGGGGTATTGAGGATCTCCTCTAAAATAATGGTGAGCCCGAGCAAGCGGCAATCCATCACCCTCGGAATAGGTTGAAGACTGCGAGAAGTGAAGGTTGAATAAAAACGGGCAAAGAGTTTCTCAATCAACACACGGGGACCCTTAGTCAGTATGTGGGAGAAAATGGCCAAAGTCTGCCTTATAACTAACTCAAGGGCTGCCTCAGGACGATGTGCACTGAAGATGCTATCATTGGTAGAGGGGAGCCGGGTATGTGACGCACTGTCACTTTCTTGGATCCTAGAGGTAACCACCTCCTGCACATCACAAACATTAGGCGATGTTCCCCAAACCTGTATAGCAGGAGCCCAGCCCAAAGATGCAAATTCATCAAGAGTCCTCGCTTGCGCAACCTCATGAGCAATAGGCTCAACATTCGGCTCGCGCGTTGCAGGTTGCTCGACCTCTACCTGAAATACAAGAAATTGCCAAGTAAAAAAAAACACATACAAATTGTCTTGCAAGAATAAATTTTAAGTCCAATATAACTTGGCCCGCCTGACCCTCGGTAATGGGAGATTTTATGCCAATAAGACTTGGCCCGCCCGACCCTCGGTTATGGGAGATTTTATGCCAATAAGACTTGGCCCACCCGACCCTCAGTTATGGGAGATTTATAAGACCAATATAACTTGGCTCGCCTGACCCTCGGTTATGGGAGATTTATAAGACCAATACGACTTGGCAAAACTAATAAAGTTTAAATGATGGAGATATTTTAAAAGAAGACAAGTATACCTCTGGATGCTGCTCATCAGCAAATTCACGAGTAACCATTTGAACTACATCTTCTTCCTCAGCCAAAACAGGTGCCACCAAAGGACGTCGTTTTTGGGGAGCAATCACATCCCCCCCTTCTTTAGCAACCTCTTCCAATCTCCCTTATCCTTGACCCACAACAGCAACTTCGACTTGCTCCTCACTGTATATTGAGGGCCCAAAAAGGGTAACAAGAACCTGGTCATAAGAGGAGGTGGGGACTAACGAAGCAACGAGTTTGAGTAAATATACATATGAAGCACAATGGAGAGCAAGTTAGAATATCAAGTTAAAAGGAACAAAAGAATTTAGAATATCAAGATAAAGAGCTTACCACGGGCAGCGAACTAATAAGAGCAGGGGATTTTAGGAACAACTTTAACAATCCTCACAACTAGAATACATGCCTCAAGACCAGCCTGCTCACACAAAAAAGAATAGGCTAATTGCCACTACTGGACTCACTTGAAGTATCAGAAATAACTGGCCCTAGGGGGAAATTTGAGGTTACCTTCGAAACAATAGGGGCAGCTATCTCCTCCTGCATAACTTCTTTTGAAGCAGGTAAAACTTCGCCATGCTTCTCCAATAGACTGCTCTCCTCAACATCATCGTGCGAGCCACCTTGTGCATCAACCTAAAAAATGATAGAGTTGGAACAAAATAGAGTCATCATCATAAGGTAAAAGAGGAAACCTTAAAGACTTAGAAGAATGATAGAAAGTATATCTCTACTTCTTCCAATACGTCCTCTAAAATTTCATAATCCTAAGGAGTTGAGGCAGGTTTAGAAGGGGAAACCATCCTCCTCAACCTGCGTTGTCGGACTAATGCAGTATCTTCCTCTTATTCTTATTATTCTTATTATTATTCTTCCTCCTCTTCCTCTGCTTCCTTTTCTCTTTCCTCACCATCATCATCATCATCATCATCATCAGAACCAATAGCTACATGCTTCTAGGGCAGCTCCTCCTCGTTTGATTCGCCTGATCCCTCCAGCACAAGCTTAAGAGGGCTAATTGCCTTCCTCTTTTTACTACTTCTGGAAGGATAAGGAACTTACGAGAAACCACGAGAAGCCATCTCGGCTGATATAAAAGCCCTATCTTCTTCACTAAAGTTCTCCCAAGTCTGTCGAAGTTGATAAAGCATTAGACTGATTTCTTGGGCGACTTTGAGGTTAGGAATACAGGCCACTAGATCTTGTGGGACATTTTTTAGCTTCTTCATTGCGGCTTTTCTGGTAGCCCTCACAACTGCTCCAATCGAGGCAACACGCGAAGTATCACTTCCTTCAACTGGCCTCGAAGGACCAGGGGCAACATCAGCTACCTCGGCTGGAATAGAGGGTTGAGTTACCCTCTTCCTTTTGACTACAACTTGGTTCACATGAGCGAGTGGAGGAAGCTCGAAAGGAACAAAATTATTTGCAATACTCAGAGGGAACATCGAGTTGAAGGTGGTGCAATTTCTTAAACCCAACTCTGTGGGAGGATATCTCTCAACCTCAGGATAACGAGGTTCTTTGAGAAGGTTTCTTTGGAAATGGCCGAGCTAGTTCTACTAGAAAATCGTTAGGTACATCGCTAACCTGCTCCCTTGAGCCTCCTTGCTCAGAATGATAGGATTGGCCGGGTAGCTAGTGCAGAGATTTACCACAACTAAAGTCAGATAATTGGCAGCAGCAAAAGAAAAGTTTGTAGGTTTCTCACGGGTAAAGTGTCTTAGTAGAGGAGTTCATTGATCGTAACTAAATTACAAGGCTACATGATGGTGGAGGCTGTAGACGATATAAAATGAAAACCATTCTGTGTAAGAGGGTAAATAAGAAGAGATTAGTAGAAGGGGGATGTTGTTCGATGGGAAGTTTTTAGCTAATTCTTCGTCGAGGGGAGTGATAGGACGTTCCTCCTCAGCGAAAAAATCATTTGTAAAAATTGGTCCACCCCAACATATGGGCAGGGTAAGAACCTTCCGTCTCTATCGATCAAAGAGATGAGAGGCTTCTTGACACTCTTATGATTCTAAAAACAGATCATGGGGATTCTAATGGGCTGAGAACTGGGGAAGTTACCGGATGGGGCATAGTCCAGAAAGTGAGCATAAAGGCTCCTGGATGAATCCACTGCCACCCGATCTAATCAGGTGTACAATTAACTAAGTATGATAGCCGCTAGAGGAAGCTTCACACCACTGGCCATTCGAACAATGATATTTATCAATTCCTATCGGGGGCAATCATGGGGCTTGCCCCAGAGATAAATCTTTGACAGCATCACCCAGATGTAACCAGTTAATTCGATATGAGAATCAAAACCCTTTCCATCCATGGGTTGTTCAAACACCTGCTTTCCACGAGGATTTTCCTTTGCTGCCTAGCAGGCCCTAATCACTACCTTGTCCTTAATAAAGTAGAAGTACCTAATTACCTCGGAGTAAGTACACTTATTATATGTCACCATGCAGTTCTTCATAACTTCTTCAAACTCAGCCCTTAAATCCTTGTCTTTGATAGAAACCTCTTCTTCGAAAAACGTATCAAATCTCACCGCCTCTAACCCTAGCAGCTCACAAACGTCTTCGAGGGTGATAGTAAATCCCCCCTAAGAGGCCACAAAGGTGTGTGACATGTGTCTCTAACGAGAAATGAGTAGCTGGAGGGCAATGTTATTTTTGGTAAGAGTGAAATCACCTAGCCAACTGGAGCAGGATGGGCCAATAAGAGCAAGATGAACAGAGTATTTGGAGTGGATGTATTCAGTCCAAGAATCGAAACAAGCTTCAAACTCCACCTTGGTGTATGGGAAATCACCACGCTCAACACGAAATCGGGTAATGGTGGCAGTAAGGATGTTGGTGAAGTCCTCAACGTCCTTGTCCTCGTTCATCAACAATTTAGAGTTTTCAAGTCGAGAAACCTCTCCGTCGTCTACTAAAAGTGATCGAACACCCCAAAGTAGGGAGTACGAAGGTAATGCGTCCTTTGGATTTGGCATGCCTGAGTTTTCGGGGAAGCACCCCTAGCAGAATGAGTTCTATTAATGATGGGTGTTATGGGGAACTTAGGAGAATAAGGTAAGTTGAAAGGAATGAAGTTGTAAAAGAAGACAAAGTCTGCACTCATAAAATTTCAACTCAAAGACGAAAAACCCAAAGGTGGAAAATTGAAATTAAGGCACACCCCCTTTTATAGGGGTAACACAGACCTTAATGGGCGGCGAAAGGCAGCGCTTAGAGAATCACAATAATGATCAAATCAACTTGCGTGTTCACCACGCACGTGTTGCAACAGAGTTCAAGGGTTACAATAATGATGTTTCGGGGAGCAAATTAGCAAATGAGAAATATGGGGAACACGCGCCTACCCTGGCACTGCCACGTGACATAGATAGAGGCACAAACGATAACCTCATTAAATGAGACATGCTTGGAGTCTTTTTGTCTTGGGAAAATGAAGAGCTTTGGGGAAAATTTGAATAAACCTCTTCACTTTCCCCAAGGTATCTGCCCCGAGTAATTATGAAGCATCACAAAAGGAAGAGATATTATTTTAAGTATGGCAAGATATTTATTAAACAGACGAGGCGGTTCAAAAGATGGAGGAAGATATAACTCCTCCATTACTAATAATTTGTTATTTCTTATGAATCAATTGCCTAGGGATATTGAAAACTTTTTGCAGGAAAGGGTTGAAGATCAACAAAAGGTTTTGTACAGATATTTTTTCATGCAATAAATAAATATCTCTATGAAGGGGAAAATATAGGGGGAGTCCCCACCAAAGGGTGATTAACTTAGTTAATCTGTTAATTGATAGACGAAGAAGGAGGATGAAGGTCACCCAAGCAAGTTACCTCAAAGATTCTCCACGGTAGTGGCTTGAAGGACCCACATCGAAAATTCTCCATAGAGGTGGCTCGATGGACCTACCTTGAAGATTCTCCTACGAACCTGGTTCGAAGGATTCAACTTGTAGAACAAAGTAACTTGAATAATGATAGTTTGTGATATACAATATAATGAATTGTATCATGTACTCCATCTTATGTTATATATTGAGCGAGGTTGTTTGGTACCCACGAGGGACCATGACTGGTAGAGCATAGGAGAGCTAACATGCTGTATCGAATAACCTCCTCTTGGGAACCTTGCAGGGACATGGTTTGGAGGATTGGGAGCAAGGTAACATTGGGAATAAAATTACCAACCCTCTTGGAACACTTGGGCAAAACTTCACTTAGTACATATGGTTGCTCGATCCACTACAACCGAGCTACCTCAACTCCTACTTATTTGAGGGAACCTCCTCGAGGTAACTCAATCTTGTAGCCTTGGTCTTAAGATAGTTCTTAACTAATAAACAGAAAACTAAACACTCGAGCTACCTACCAGCCGAGCAACTTAAAGCAGACACCATCTCGCCTGACTGATGTGACTATACATCTACTATAGTAATTGTTTACCCACTTTCTGACGTCATAACGTCTGGCATTGAAGGACTCGAAGTTACAACACTCGAGTGGATTTATCCTTAGGGTGGCAGGTCTAGTTCACCAAACCATACCCTTTAGCTGCTCTAATATAAGCCTCAAGCTGCCATGTCATGTCCCTCATTAGTGCCCGCCATACCTCTGGCCAATGAAATAGTTTTTTGCCAAATTATGAGATCCCATGCATTTAATGCAATATCTTCTACATTAATGGGAGGTACTTGTGCATTTAATATAATCAATCATATTGAATACGGGCAAGTTTACTCGAGTAACCTGCCCTTCATATAAATATACCAGACAAACAGTTTAACATGGAAAGCATTCGGAGCCTAAAATTTCTGCCCAACTTCCTCCATACATAAGATATATTGTAAGAACATTATTTCCCATGCCCATTTAATACCCATATTAGTAAGCATTAACTGAGCTTGAAGTTCTTGCCTTGTCTTTATTGTGCCTAGAGTGCTTGCTCTTTCTCCCTATGACCAAGCTACTTGCTGGTCCCATCTATTTATTATGCCTATTGTGTATTTATTGTGCCAACATATCATTTAATACAAGTCTGATTATTGAATCCCTTTGTCTGTTATTCATCTTTTCACTGTCAACATTCAATACTGCACGGTATTGATCATGATCTTGATAAGCGATTACGCCTCACTTAATATTAACTGTATCCAAAGAACCCACATCTTACAGTTAGAAGTATGATAAGTTGGACTCAATTGCCTATATTTTTATGGAGACATGCTCTAATGACTGTTGTGCACATCTTAAATAGGGTTCCTAGTAAGTCAGTTTAAAAAAATCACTTTTGAACTTTATAAGGGATGGAAACCCAATTTAAGATATTTACTTGTACGGGGTTGCCCATCGAAAGCTAGAATTTATAACCCTCAAGAAAAGAAATTGGATCCATAAAATCCATTATCTTGTCATTTCATTGGGTATCCAAAAAAGTCAAAGGGATATAAATTCTATTGTCCTAATCATACAACTAGAGTAATAGAACTGAAAACGCTAAATTCATTGAAGATGGTGAAATCAGTGAGGTTGAAAAAGAAAGTGAGGTAATCATTCAATAAGTCAGGGTACAAATTCCTATGCCCCAAGTTCATAACGTACCTGTTGTTCCTAACATTATCGTTGAACCGATCATTAACCCAATCAATAATAATGACCAATAAGTCAATGATCAACCAATTGAATAACCACATAATGAGACTATAACCAATGAACATGTTCAAGCACAACATGAAGTTCTATTAAGAATATCTCAAAGAGAAAGGAGATCGACAATTCCAGATGATTACGTGGTGCACCTTCAAGAGGTCGAATTTAACGTAGGGAATATTAATGATCCAATTTCTTATGAAAAATCTGTAAATAGTGATGATTTTGATAAATGGATTAATGATATGAATGAAGGAATAAAATCTATGAATGACAATAAAGTTTGGGAGTTGATCGAATTGCCGGAAGAACAAAAATGAGTCCGGTGTAAATGGATCTTTAAAACCAAACTTGAGTCGAAAGGCAATATCGAACGACATAAAACTAGACATGTTACCAAAGGTTTTAATCAATGAGAAGAGATTAATTATAATGATACCTTCTCTCCAGTTCCAAAGAAGGACTTATTAAGAATCATATTAGCATTAGTGGCTCATTATAATTTAGAGTTTCACCAAATGGATGTGAAAATGACTTTTATGAATAGGAGTTTAGAAGAAGAAGTCCACGTAGCACAACCACAGGGCTTTATAAATGAAGGAAAGGAAAACATGGTCTGTATGTTAAAGAAGTTGATATATTTTCTAAAGCAACTTCTCGTCAATGGTATATTAAGTTCCATGATACCATTACATCCTTTGGGTTTAAGAAAAACACTGTTGATCGGTGTATATACCTGAAGATCAGTGGGAGTAAGTTTATATTTCAAATACTATATGTTAACGACTTACTTATCGTCAGCGGCGATTTTGGTTTATTACGTGAAACCAAGAAATAACTTTCTGAAAACTTTAAAATGAAAGATATGGGTGATGCATCCTTCGTGATGGGGATAGATAATGAAGAACGTTGGGATTATCTCAAAATGGTTACATTTACAAAGTTTTCGAAAGATTCAGCATAAAATATTGCAATTCTATTAATGTTCCACTTCAGAAAAGGGATAAATTCATCTTAAGTCAATGCCCATGAAGTTATTTAAAAAGGGAGCACATAAGACTTATGCTTCACTCATAGATAGTTTGTTATTTGCACAAGTCTGTACTAAATCGGACATCAGTTTTGTCATTGGGATAATGGGCAAATATAAAAGCAATTCGAGGATTTACTATTAAAAAGCTGCAAAAGAAAGTGCTGAGGTACCTGCAAGGGACCAAGGATTACATGCTCACACATAAGAAAACTGATCACCTTGAAGTGGTTGGTTACTCAGACTCAGATTTTGGAGGATACCTTGACATTAAGAAGAGCACTTCGGGTTATGTTTTCCTCCTTATTGGAGGAGCGTTTCATGAAAAAGTGCTAAGTAGTGCATCATTGCATCGTCTACTATGGGGGCTGAATTCGTAGCTTGTTTCGAATATACAAATCATGGATTATGGATGCAAAACTTTATTTCAGGACTTAGAATCATGGAATCAATATATAAGCCGCTGAAAATTTATTGTGATAATGTTGCAACAGTCTTCTTTTCGAAGAATGATAGGTATACTAAGGTGGCTAATCATATCGAGATGAAGTACTAATTAGTAAAAGAAGAAGTTAAAAAATAACGAGTGTCAATTGATCACATTAGTAGAGTAATAACATAGCAAATCCTCTAATTAAAGGACTATCTCCGAAGACCTTCATGAATTACGTCAAAGGGATGGATTTCGATTAGCTTGACTCTGATTGCTATTTTAGCTTGGTTGTTGGAAACTTACTTGAATTCAATGAGAGTGTTTCTGATTTCTATTATTTATATATTTTATGAATGAATGCATATGATTATGACCTATTGTTTGACAAAAATAGTCCTTTATTCAAAAGGACATTATGAGGTCATTACGACACCTAATATTAAAGGCCTAGTTGAATGAAACATTGTTGTAATAGTACATGGAAGTGACCATGCTCTAGAATAGTATGAAACCGTCATGAGTCACATCCGTAAATCATTTGATTTGGCAAATTATATTTATCACTTATTATGCACCTAATGATACCTAATCTGATTGTAAGGATATGCTTATTAAGACCAAGTGGGAGACTGTTGGAAATTAATAATTAAAGTTGGAAATTAAAATTTTAATTTCAATTGTATTAAAATCCAAAATTATGAATTTCCATTTGCGCAGTTTTGATAAATATTAGATAATTAATTAGTCATGTGATAAATGCAAAAATTAAGAGATTGAGTTAGTTTCTATTAGCAGTGACAAAACTATTAGTTGGGCCTAATGTGAGCGTGTCAAATATGGGTTGCGCTTAATATGGGCGGGCCAAATATGGGCTTGGTCCGCCAATTTTTTTTGCCCCAAATAAGTATTACAATTCCAAATATATGTTAAAAAAAAAATATTGTTTACTCTTAACTTTTAAAAATAAGTTTTGTTTTTGATTCGTAGTTTTTGAAAATGGACTTCATATTTGATTCATATCTTTCATATATGAGCCCCGTATTTGACTCTAACTTTTATATACGAGCCCCATATTTGACTTATACCTTATAAAAATGGGTCCCATATTTAAATGACTGGACTAATATAAATTGTTTTATTTTTTGGGGCCCATTTTGCCACTGCTAGTTCCTATCCTTAAGCCACTTGATGATTAGTGAAAGTCTTGAAAAGGGGCTTGCTTTGACTATGATTTTCGGTCCTCTTTTCCTTATATATAGAGTGACATTAGAGTCATCTTATAACATACAATTATCTAATGTGGGAGAGAAAATCCAAAATTTGTTTTTTCATATTTTCTCAAATTCTGGGCATACACGAGTCACACTTCTGGACAGTTTTCCAAGAGGTTCTAAGGAGCAATATATAGAAGCTTTCAAGTCACCTTGCTCACACTAGTAATGAATAAATATTATTATTCGAATCATAATAATATAACATAATCAAATATGTAATTGGAGGAAGATAAAACATTCTGGAATTCATGTCAAAACTCTTTTAAACTTGATATAACATATTGGTGTATGTGTTAATTATGATTACAAAAGAGCTTTTAGGTAGACAACATTTTACTTTTTATACCTAGTTATGATATACAGTCCCCATTTTCCTATACCCTATGAACGCTGGTGTCTTTATTTTTACAATCTTTTCACTTAATAAATATAAATTCAAGGCGTTAATTTTCACTTCAACAATATTCTTACATGAATAAGAATAGTAAGTCAGGTAAGCTAGAACAACTCTGCTGAGAAACAATGTAATGCTTTGTAATTGCTTTTTATAAACTTGAGGATTAATGATTTAAGAGTCGCAATACAATAATAACATCGAAATAGTTTTCAATTATATAAGAAGTGACTATTTGAAATGTGGAGAAATCACAGCCAAGTAATCTTAGTAAGAACATGGACACAAACTGAAACTAGTACGCTTATTTATGGTAGGCTTTTTACAAAATATGTTCCATTGAATTTCAAAATTCAACTGGATAAGGTGGCTTCAACCATAAATTAGTTTTGGTTGAAGGAGTTTCGACGTGCTGTTGCCAAAATAGTCTTGTCAGCGACTATGAAGTATGCTGCTCCCGCCACTGCCATTGGATATCAATAATGTCCATTAACACACAGTGTATAAACATAATAACAAGATAATGTTGATAAAAATGACAAATGTGGAATGGTGATAATATTGAATAGTATTTATGGTAACCTGTGGAGATTATGAGAGCTTGAGCAGGGTGTTTGAGGTCGGCCTTTGCCCATGGAAACATCTTAACACTAGCCAACTACAAGATATACCAATTAACTATGTGAGATGGATGGACGAAAAGGACCCATTCATAAATAGATGAGTCCCTATTATACCATTTTTATTTTTATTTTAACCTTGTTTATAACAGCCAACTCCTACGCATCATTTTGTCAGTCTCAAAGGGTCAAAATGACGTCTTTTTTTAGGTTAAAAGAAAAAGGGAGGTTTCTATGATTACTGCTACTACCAACAATTTATTAGTATTTTTCTTGATAAACAAAAACATACTGAAAAATATTTTTTCTTTTTTATTTACTTCACTTCATATTATTTGTGAGTCAGGTTAATTATATTTTGATCCCTCGAATTTTACTTTCTCTTTAACTTCACCACATGTACTTTAGTTTGCTACACTAACCCCCCTGAACTTTCGTAATCTGTGTGGCATATTAGGATGTTTTTGTCTCATATGCCATGGACATGACTAATTTTTCATCTAGAATATAACACCATTAGTATTTGGAGTAATTTGATCCTTTTAAAGAAGTTAAGGGGGTTAGTGTAGAAAATGAAAGTGATGAAATAAAAATATGAATAAAGTTTGAGGGGTCAAATTGTAATTTACCCATCACTTTTCTGGCCAACTTTCCTAAAAGTATATGCATATCCCCTCTCACACACATATATGTAGCAAAGAACTTAATTAAGGAGTCACTAAGAGTGATGAGGAAAGTGACATACAGTTGGGATGGCAGTAGCAATAGAGGCTACTACCGCGGCCTTAGCTCCGGAAAGAACACCTTCTGTAAATCCGAGAAGAAATTATAACAATTAACAATCAGAAAATTGAACTGCAATTATTTTTCGTTTTTCGGCTTAACTCTTTAGTTAGTAATTTTTTTTGGCTCTAGGCCATTACATATTTTCTGGGCACTAAGTTAATGTATACCAGAGTTTCAGTAATATAAATAACTGGATCAAGTAATGATAATGGCAACTTTAGTTTCAGAAGAAAAGAGAGAAGGACATTTAACTATACAAACAACCGTTTCATTTAAATAAGTGAGTGCGAAAAGAAATAACGCAAAAACTAAACAATACCATGTGAACAACGCTTGGCCATGGCTAGCTTGTGGTCAAGTGAAGCCAAGCTGTTCTTTTCAAGAGGAGACTGGACTGCATTTTTTGCCATTATAGATATTGCAGATAAGGTTGATTTGTAGTATAAATTATAAGTGGGAATTGGGTTTATTTTTATTTTTCTCAAGGACTGAATGAAGAGGTTATGAGATGAGTTCAGTATTTGTAGGCATTTGGGAAGTGACCCTCAGGTGTTTTGAGCTTCAATTCTTGTGGGTAGAGTTTGATGGTTTTACTTGCATAATTTCCAACGTGCGAGTCACTTGTTTGAGTTTTATATTATTTCATTTTGTATGTGGTCGGTTCATTTTGTCTCTGGCCTGAATGCTTTGTATACTTCTAGTCTAAGTGGGGTTGGACTTGGGTAATGTGGTTGAGTTAAACTTTGAATTGAGCTAATCTAATTTTATTGTGGCGCGTATTCTCGTGTAATTTAATCTCGCACTAAACATAGTAATTTTATATTTTTAAAAAATATTAAAAAAAAAATCATATTCTATACAATTTTACTACGTACCAAATGGATCCTAAAGACCACGGATGGAAGAGCCTACTTCCTACCAGAATTTACAAAAAAGAAATTAGTAATTTCTCTATTTTAAATTAAAAATCACAATTTTCTTTTAATACAGTGTTAATTATGGGGATCCCATATATATTTAATCTCATATAACCATAATAATTTGCATATGCCCACCACATAGTTTTATCATTTTTTCCTATACCTCCACTTGCCATTAAAAAAAATGGTTTTTAAGCAGTGGCGTACCCAGGAATTTCAAATAGTGGGTGCGGCACAAATGACGAACAAAAAAAAAATTACCCAAACATTCTGTAAAAAAAAATTACCCACACTCTCTTTGGAAAAAATACCCAAACAACCGGAGTTGGTGGATTTTCTTCCCAACCAACCGGAGTTGGTATTTCTGGGAAATATTTTTTATTCCCGACCAACTGGAGTTGGTGGATTTTGCTGAGTAGTGTGTAGCACTAGTATTCTACGAAAAAATTTCAACAAAAGGAGAGAATTGGATGGAATATTCACATTTTATTCATACTGAAGAAACTGCATTACATGAGGGTTTACATTACTGATAATATTTGCGCAGATGCTCTGCATTCCATTCATTCTTAAACTCCTCCCCTTCTAAAGTTTCTATTCTGTAGGTCCCTGATTGAACAACTTCTGTTACTCTGTAGGGCCCATGCCAGTTAGCTTCCAGTTTATTGTGCTTTTGAATTACTTTTTTCAGCACATAATCTCCTTCTTTCAGGTCGCACTTTTACACTCTCTTGTTATAGAACAAGGTTGTTCGTTGCTGGTAAGCGGCATTCCTGATGGCTGCTTCTTCTCTAACTTCTTCGAGCATGTCCAAGTCTAACCTTCTCATTAAGTCGCCGACAGGGGAGTTGAAGTTCAGCACTCGGTGTGTTGGGAGGCCCAACTCGGCAGGTATAACAGCTTCACTTCCAAATGCCAACATATATGGAGATTCTCCAGTTTCTGCTCGGGGAGTAGTACGATAAGCCCATAGTATTGAATGTAGCTCGTTGATCCAGTCTTCTTTTGTGTCATTCAGTCTTTTCTTCAATCCATTTAGCAGTGTTCTGTTTGTCACTTCAGTTTGTCCATTGCTTTGGGGATGGCCTGGTGCCGAGTGGATTTTCAAGATATTTGACTGATGACAATAGGCAGCGAACTCCTCATTGTCAAATTGTGTTCCATGGTCGGTGATGAATGCATGAGGAAGACCATATCTACATATGATATTTTTCCAAACAAATTGGTACATCTTTGCGTACGTCATGTCGATAAGAGGCTCGGCTTCCACCCACTTAGTAAAGTAATCCACTGCGACGATGAGATATTTAAATATTCCTCTGGTCGTTGGAAGTGGCCCAACCAAGTCAATTCCCCACATGGCAAATGGCCAAGGGGAAGTAATGGGTGTCAACAATGCTTGGGGATTTCTTTCGATAGTGGAGAAACGTTGACACTTGTCACATTTCTTAGCATAGGCTATACAATCAGCCCTCATCGTTGGCCAGTAGTATCCTTGCGTCATCACTCTTTCCAAAAGTGTCCGACCTGCTACATGGGCTCCACAGGACCCTTCATGGACCTCTTAAATCAAGTCTTTCACCTAGGAGGGATGCACACATCTTTGTAAACTTGCCATAATTCCTCGTATGTATAAAATACCATTAGTCAGTACATAACGAGCATCTTTAAACTCCAATTTCTTGGCTGCGAGTTTGTCAATCGGTAATTCTCCCTCCTCAATATATGCCCTGATGGGATCCATCCAAGATGGCCTTAAATCAAGGGTAATAAAATTCATCGTCAGATCTTCATCTATGCTCCGACCAGCTAGAATTTCAATTGGGATTGTTCTTCGTAGTTCGGTACGAGTAGCCGATGCTAATCGAGCTAAAGCGTCTGCTCTTGCATTCTCTATTCTTGGTATTCTGACCAGTTGAACAGTAACAAATTCTGATACCAATTCCATTGCCTTTGCATGGTACTTAATCATCAACTCTCCTTTTGATGTATATACACCAAGCATTTGGTTTACAATCAATTGTGAGTCACTGCATACGATTACCTGCTCTGCCTTCATGGTTTTTGCCAGACTAAGACCTAGAATCATCGCTTCATATTCGACCACATTATTAGAAGCTTGAAATTGAAAGCGCAGAGCATATTCTATATCGACCTCGTCTGGACTTTTCAATACAATCCCAACTCCACTACCTGAGGTGCATGATGAGCCATCCACATATAGGTTCCATACAGGTATTTTGTCCTCAAACTTCTTATTGGACACAGTTCCTTGATGGAATATTTGTTGCTCCTTTATCTCCATTTCTACCACACCTCTCTGCTCGTCGACCTTCTCCTCTTGCTCTCCGACCAACTTAAGTTGATCGGGGTTTAAATTTGATGATCCTGTAACATCCACAGGTTGGCCGGTGTTCAGTTTTTGCTCCTCGGGGGTATCAGGATAAGTGAACTCTGCTATAAAATCTGCTAATGCTTGCCCTTTTAGTGACGATCTAGGCTCATAAATTATATCATATTCACCGAGTTCTATTGCCCAATACATCAATCTCCCTGATTTTTCTGGTTTATGAAGAGCTTGCCTCAACTGCATATCGGTATATACGACTATGGTATGAGCCTGGAAGTATGGCTTCATTCTTCTACTTGCTTCGATCAGCGCCAGTGCCAACTTTTCCAGTTTTGGATATCTGATCTCTGCTCCTCGAAAGGCCTTACTAGTGTAATAAATTGGTTTTTATACTCTATCCTCTACTCTTATTAATTCCGAGCTAACTGCATTTTCCAAAACTTCCAGATACAAGTACAACCTTTCTCCCATCGCTGGTCTGGACAACAGTGGAGGTGCTCCCAAATATTTCTTCAATTCTTAAAAATCTTTCTCGCATTCTTCATTCCATTCAAAAGTCTTTCGGAGCGTTTTGAAGAATGGGAGGCATCTATCAGTTACTCGCGATACAAATCTGTTAAGTGCTGCTATTCGCCCTGTAAGACTTTGCACTTCTTTCTTCGTCGTTGGAGATCGTAGTCCCAATAGAGCTTTGATCTTTTCAGGGTTTGCTTCAATTCCTCGTTGATTGACAATATACCCGAGAAACATGCCTTCTCGCACTCCAAATATGCACTTGGTCGGGTTCAACTTCATTTGATATTTATCTAATTGATCAAAGGTCTGGCCTAAGTCAACTAGATGGTCAGCAGCTCTCTTGCTCTTTGTCAGCATATCATCAACATAAACTTCCATATTGCAACTGATTTGCTCTGCAAACACCTTGTTCATCAGCCGCTGATATGTTGCACCTGCATTTTTCAAACCAAAAGGCATAACATTATAAAAATAAGTCCCCCTAGGGGTAATGAAAGAGGTACTCTATCTATCTTCGGGTTTCATTTTAATCTGGTTATATCCAAAATAAGCATCCATGAATCTCAGCATCTCGTGTCCCGAGGTATCATCCACTAATTGATCAATTCAGGGCAAGGGAAAATGATCCTTTGGACATGCCTTGTTGAGGTCGGTGAAGTCTACACACATCCTCCATTTGTTGTTCTTCTTTTTCACCATCACTACATTTGCTAACCAGTCTGAATATTTAACATCTTCAATAAAGCAAGATTTCTGGAGTTTCTCGACCTCCTCCTGTATAGCTTGATTCTTCTTGGGGATGAACACTCTTCTTCTCTGCTTCATTGGCTTGATATCCTTATTCACATTGAGCTCGTGACATAAGAAATTTGGGTCTATTCCGGGCATATCCTCATGACTCCAAGCAAAAGTTTGTTTTCTGCTTTTTAAGAAAACTATCAATTCCTGTTTTAGTGAGGCATCTAACGACGAACCTATCTGAGTTGTTCGTTCAGGATGCTCGTCGTCCAGAATGATGTTTTCAGTAACTTTCACCACCTGACCTTTCACGAGTTGCGACTCATCTCTAGGATCCAATGTTTCAATTTCTGCACCCTCATCCACCTGATAGGTAGTAGTCTTTTTCCTAGATTCCTCCAATTCCTCCTGCTCGGCAGATGAATAGTAGCATTCCCGAGATACTTTTTAATCACCCTTCACAACTCCTACTCCAAAATTGGTTGGAAATTTTAGGCATTGATGTACCGTAGATGGTACTGCTTTGAACTTATTCAATCCTACTCTTCCCGTGATGATATTGTAAGCTGATTGGACATTCTTATCCATCACGAAGAAGCGTACTCTTTATGTTCTACAAGCAGGACATGTACCAATGAACATATCCAACTTGATCGTCCCAAGTGGAAAAACTTTCTCGCCAGCAAAACCGAAAAAGGGCCTATGATAAGGCTCCAACTGAGATAACTTTAGATTTAAGTTTTCGAAGCACGAGTAGAACATAATATCAGCCGAGCTACCATTATCAACCAGTACTCTCGAGATCATTACTTCCTTCATTCTCATTTTTATCACCAATGGGTCATCATGAGGATACAGCACACCTGCGAGGTCGTTCTTTGAGAAACCGATGACCAATTTTTCTTTGTTGACCTTCCTCGGGCGATCATCTTCAGCCAAGTTTATTCGTTGAATATATGAACAGGCTTGAGCCTCATTGAGGTAAGCTTTTGTTTCTGCAGTAAGGTCTCCACCTCCTGCATCTCCACCTGTAATAACATTGCAATCAAATGATCCAAAACGTATTGAAAATATCTCACGTTCTGGCTGCCTTGGTCTTTTGGGAAGATCGGGGTCATCTTATGGATCATCTTCATGGTCTCTTTTCTTATTCTCCTCTGCTCGACGAGGAGATCTAGACCTCTCTCTTGCTAGGTCGTTGTTTCTTCTTTCATTTCTATGATCAACATACTTTTCCAGTTTTCCTCGTCTAATGAGTGCTTCGATCTCATTCTGAAGAGCTATGCAATTTTTGGTCGTGTGGCCATGATCTTTGTGGAACTCGCAATATTTGGCCTTATTCCTCTTGTCAGGGTCTGACTTCATTCTCTCTGGCCAGTTTAACTCCTCGCTGTTCTTGATTTCTTCTAGAACATGGTTGATGTCTACCTTCAAAGGAGTATAATTTTCAAATTTCTTTAATACCTCCCATGATGGCTTTGTTTTTGAGTGCTTGTCACCACCATTGTTCTTATGCTCTTTATTTTTGGCCTTATCAACCTCCACCTTGGTCTCTTTGGTATCCATATTCTTCTTTGCAGCTATAGCCTCCTCGGTATTCATGATCTTGGCCACTTTTGCCATCAGTTCTAACATGGTTCTGAGTGGATCTTTGGCCAAAGTGTAGTACAACTTGTTGGGCAACAGCCCACTCATCAGTGCAGTAATCGCTGTCTTTTCCTCATAATCAATAACTTCGAGTTTCTCGTTATTGAAACGAGTTATATAATCTATGGTGCTCTCACCTGCTTTTTGTCTAACACTTAATAAGTGTGCTACTCGTTTAACAGGTTTTGCTCCAAAATAGAAGTTTCCAATGAAGAGCTCGGCCAGTTGAAAGAAAGTTGAAATCTTACTCCGAGGAAGATTATTGTACCATATTTGAGCAGATACTGTAAGAGTTTTCGAGAATGCCCTGCATCTCATCTCATCTGGCACAACATAGATGTCGGCAGCAGCTTGGTATTGCAGTATATGAAGGACAGGGTCGGTTTTTCCATCATATTTAGGAGTCACAACAGGTGCTTTGAACTTTAATGGTGTGGGAAAATCCACAATTGCTTGGACAAAAGTTCTTTGTATAGGATTCTTGGCCTTAGCCATTTCCCCTAATCTATCCTCCAATCTCTGAATAGAGCCTTTCCACGCATCATTTCCCTCCTCGGGCCTATTAGTTCGAGCAATTGATCGTGTTGAAGTCGCTTCCTGGGATCTATCTTGTCGAGCAACTGGTTGTGATTGGGCAGAACCCTCTCTTAGATCAAATGGTCGTCGAAAGTTTCTCGACATAGACTTAGGAGGACTTTTATTCTTCCTAGGGCCCAATCGATCAAAAGGAGAGACCCTACTTAATCTTTCCAGTGCACTGGTCCTTTCTGGAGAGAGAGTGATGTGTTGTTCAGTATCTGTGGCTCGTACTGACGAAGTTCGACCCGGTTGATAAGAAAAATCTTCAGATTTCTCAGTGCGATATGAATCGCTTTGCCTAATGCATGAAGAATGTAAACGAGTATTTATTTGAACACTTTGTTGTCCTGAATAGATTGACTCTCCACCTTGGATAGTTTGCATGAGTTGTCGCATAGTCTCTTGCATAGTTGTCTGACCTTGAGCCAGATTGACCATAATTCCAGCCAGATCTTGGATATTTGGAGGAGCAGATTGATTTGGGGGGTTTCCAGCGTTTCGATTGCTGGATTCAGGATTGTCAGCCATTGGTGATGAATTATTTTTGGTGAAAAACGAAAATTACATTTATTTCCCACAGACGGCGCCAATCTGTTGATGTAAAAACTTAGATTATCTCTAATTGTTTAATCACAGATAAAAAATAAATAAGACAAGAGATTTTAAAGTGGTTCAGCCTTGAACGAATGGCCTACGTCCACTGTTTGTGTTATTATTGACTATTTGGGAATTCTCGAGGTAGGGTTTATCTCTAGAAATTTCGGTCCCCTTACAATGAGGATGATACAATGTATTTATAGCCATGAGACTGTGCATGTGAATGGGTAATACATAGCTGTTCAATAAACGTATACATCCGTATGATAATAATCAGCATTTAATGCGCATTTAATCCTCTTAATTGTCTGATAATAAATGCTCTGATAGAGGTGAAACTCGGACCGCCTAAGTATCTCGGTATCCATGAGTTGCTCGGTGCAGTAAAGTTCCTCGGTGAGCATCTACTGCTCGGAGTATCTGAGTTGGTCGGGTAAATTGAGTTCCTCAAAGTCAAGGTATTTTTCAGAAATGTTTGTTAGTGCCATGTAGATTGACACGTGTCTCCACTTAACTGAGCCATGACAGCAGACTAAATTTGGTATCAACAGATGTTACAACTGTTGGATATATTTGTTAAGGTTTAACCTCCTTGTATCATGTGGTTATTTGAGTTGGTTTTATAACTTCTTTTTGTGAGTTGGTTAGTCAACCAAAAATAACTTATTTTTTGTGTGTCCTTTCAAGTCTATAAATAGTCTCCTATTTTGTGTGGATTTTATATAAATACACCCGCTTGCAGGTAACGCGTTGCATGATCGTAAATAACGAAATTATGTTTGATACTAAAACCAAAACCTAAACCTAAATCATAAAAATGCCTAAACCTAAATCGTAAAAATAATTTAATACGGCTCATGTGCATAATATATATCCTAATAATCATATAATATTTAGTATATAAAAATAGTTCATGGTGTCAAAAAATTACAGGAAACATAACTTTATCGTTTGCAAAAGAGAATTTGTATCTCTCGTTTGTAGACATAAATAAAGGTCTATAAAAACTAATAAGACTTCGCAAGTAAAAGTAAAATAGAGCTTTTTTGTAAAATAAACCCCTTTTGGTGTATTTTGATATATAAAATTGGACCCTTAATATATAAATCATAACAAATAGACTATCGAGGTCCTATGCGATCGCTTACATGGCCAGGGTCACCCCGGAATATTGTAATAAAATTATAAGATTTTTTTTACTCATACTATCCTTATAGTGGGTTGATGTGTGAAACTAAAATTGCAAGAAATTATTGATAATTGTTTTTTTCTAATTGCGTTAAACACACCAAATGGGTCAAAAATGAATAATTATTCTTATAATAAAAAAATGTTAACTACTCACAAAAGTACAACTACTTAATAAGTTTGTATGACTTTTTTTTGTTTCAAAAATAGATTTTAACTGCATAAATTCAAAGAAAAAAGAGTTTCATATATACTATGTTTTCTCTTATTTAATATGAACACTAGCATCAAATGATAATCGTTCACTATCTTATAATGAATTTTTTAAACCTAAAACCCAATTTTCTCACAGATCATGCCCATGTATAGTTGGTTTGAAGTTCCATGTTGACTTAAGGTGATACCATCATACGTTATATATATTTTTTTTTTCACTTTTGGCATAGATACTTCTTGATCATCTTCTTTTTAGATAAGACTTTCCTCATTTCAACAATCTGAATATCAAAACCAAAGTGTTGTGTTGGATAGGTCTTTATTGTGTAAAGCAATGTAGAGTTGGGAGTCTCCTATTTTGAAATTTACTGTGTGGGTAGGTCTTTGAAGCACATTGATTACCTATATTTTTTAAATCGAGTTGGAAAAAAATATATGAGAAAATAAATGAATTCAAACAACCAAACTCCAAAACATATATACTGAAATCCTTACAAATCTAGATCCAGACGAAAGGTATGCAACTCTATCTAAACAAACACCCAACAAAAAATGAAATTGGAATGTAAACCCATCTTAGACAAACAAACCAACAAAAAATTAAATTGGAATGTGAGAAGGAATCCTCCAGCTATCAGATATAAAATAAAACTCACAAACTATTACGAATACATTCATCTAGACACAAATTAACCTGGCCATGATAATAAGAGTAATTTTCTCATCTTTGGTAGCCTGAAAGAAAACCCCAAAAATGTTTAGAAAACACATAAATCATAAACATTTTTATCTAAATAAGATCTTGGGGGGGGGGGGGGGGGGAATAGGGGGGAATAGAAGGAGAGAGAGAGAGGAAGGGGGGGGGAGGAGAAATGAAGTATTACTGCTAAGTGAAGTGAAGTAAAGATGAAAAATAAGGGTTTTAAGGTAAAGTAGACGTGAAGGGATTAGATGGAGCGAAAAGGACGGGGAAATCGAAAAGATAGAGGCAAAACTGAAGTGAAGTTTCGTTTTACTGTATTAGTATGTAAGAGATCTATTAAATATGGTTGACATGCAATGCTGTGGAGAGTTGTTAAGGCTACAATTTTATATGGATACATAGATATGTTTATTTCTTTCTCTCTCATGTATATCATTTTTTCCCTTTTATTCTCTACTATTTGCTATATCATATTTTCTAATCTTTGGGCAACAACACACAAAAAACATGATACATTTTGTCTCTTGGCGCTCATGCACATAAAAGACTAGACATCAATCAATACATAGACGGAGGAATATATATATATATATATATATATATATATATATATATTTGATGTTTATATAAAAATTTGTGTTGATATTAATTTGTAGATGTTTAAATTTCTGCTAAAGTTTATTTGTTCAAACTGTTTTTAAACATAATTATTTTATGTTAAAGATTTCACTTTCAACATGCAAATTTACTTGATTTTTAAACTAAATTATTTTATCTTAAAGATTTCACTTTCAACATACAAATTTACTTGTTTTGTCTAACAATCTAAATTTTCACAACTGATTGTCTAATAATCTAAAATCGTAGATTATATATATATATATATATATATATATATATATATATATATATAATAAAAAATTATATACTGGTTATATTCTTTATGGTAATTACCAAAAAAAGCGCCTGATCTCGATTGTATAAAATTTGTAATACTTGGTTTCAATAATTCTAGATCAACTAAAATTGTGCCCATTTAAAAACTTACATAATGTAGTTTTTGTATTTGTTATTCTAGAACTTTTTCTCTCTCTAAGTTTTCTCTCTGGATATTTCTTCTTCCATTCTAATTTTAGATCTAACACTGTTCATGATAATTCCTTCCATTTTCGCTTATGAGAAGATCTAATAGAGTTAGAGTTCCTCGATCTAACTCCTTTGATATTTTTTTTGTAGGTGATTAGTAGCAGATTTTAACAATTTCGCAACCTATGAATGAAAATGCGAAAGATAAAAACCATTCTAAATTTCAAATCTCTATTGTTGCTTTGCACAATTCTTTGAAAGAAAATCAGGGCAGCACTATAAGCGAAGAAGATGCAATGAAACTGTCGGTGGCTGAGATTTAGATCTTGGATAATTCGATTAGTCCATCTACAGTTTAGAGAAGAAAAAAATGAAGAATCTATCAAAGTTAAGAAAGAATTGAACAAATAATTTGCGCATGAGAGTGTTCATATAGAATTCCAAAGTAAATTTCTAGATCTAAGAGGAAATATAGAAAATCACGAAAAGGCTATTAAATGCAGTGGTTGGTATGGTGTCAGCAATGGTATTAACAATAAAAAATCATGGGCTAACATTGTGGCTCCAAATAGTGATAAATCTGTAGGGAATAACCCTTCGTTTATTCCATCCAGTAAAGATGAGGAGGGAAAAGATTTTGTTAAAATTTATTTTGAGGAGATTCAAGATGAGGTCAATAAATGGAAAAATGAAGTAGTTGCTTATGTTTTTGGATCTAAAGTTTCTTTTGGTACAATGAAAGGTTATGTGGATAGGAGATGGAATTTTTTTGGAAGATATGATGTTTTCCTTCAAACTGGGGGTTTCATTATAGCTTTGATGACTTTAAAGCTCATCAATAAGTGCTTGAATTAGAGCCTTGGTCATTTGATAATAACCCTCTCATTGTCAAACCTTGGACTACTAATGTAAGTTTGGAAAAGGCGGGATTAGAACATGTTCCTATGTGGAATAGATTGTTAGGGTTAAAGTTGTAGATGTGGTCTGGTAAAGTATTAAGTAAGATTGCTAGTACAGTTGGAAAGCCTATTTTTGCAGATAAAATGACTGCTAGAAGGGAGAGGTTGACTTATGCAAGGATATGTGTGGAAATTCGGCTTAATGATGTGCTGCCTAAATATATTCCAATCCACTGTCATGATGGGATTGTTTTGATGCAGGGGATTGAATATGAAGGGAAACTTGCTAAATGTAATGTATGTAAAGTTTTTGGGGATAAAGAGGAGAATTTGTCTAAAGACTAAGAAACTAGTGCAAGTTTGGAGGAAAGTGGAGAGTGATAAGGAATTGAATGAGGAAACTATGGGAGGTATCAGTGGTACTACAAATAACGAGGTTACTAATATTTTTATAAATGAAAATACGAATAATACTATATATCCTACGGGTAAGGGGGAGCTGGTAATATCAATACTACAAATGATGAGGAGTAGGAGCAATTAATTGATCAGTTTGATGATGCCAAAGAATCATTTGCAGAAATTAAAGAGGACGTTGAAATTAAGAACAACTTTAGTGTTTTACAGGAAAATGACAACATTATTGATCTGGTGGAGAAATTTTTGGGAAGTAGTAAGGGGAAGAATTTAAAAAATGGACAAAATAAAGTTGCAACATCTGTCAAAAATGGAAAAAATTCTATGGGAGGTAAGCAAGGTGGAGGAAGAGGGGGTTTTAGAAATAATAAATAATAAAAATGGGTATTTGGAATATAAGGCGCTGTAATGCCCCTTATAAGTAGCATGAAATTAATAAGTACATTAGAGACAATAGTATTAATTTTCTTTATTTGGTGGAGATTAAAGTCGAGAATAACAGTGTTTGATGGTGAAGGAAGGGTGTTTTTCTTGGTGGAATCTTCTTCATAACATTCCTAATAATGGGATAGGGAGAGTGTGGAAAGGATGGGATCTCAATATTTTTTAAGTTGAGTTACTTACTAAAATTAATCAAGCCTTGACTGTTAGATCTACCATCAAAGGTAATAAAAAAATCTTTAGTTTTTCTGAAGCTTGTTGGATTCAATGATAAAGATCCTAGAAAGGGTATATGGAATTACTTGAGTGTGGCAAGGCTTTATAACTTCGAGTCTCGGATTATAGGAGGTGATTTTAATGTTGTTAGAAATGTTGATGAGAGATTAGGAGGTAATGCGGTTGATTGGGATGAAATTTGTGATTATAATTATTGCATTAGAGATAAAAAAAATAGTTGTGGAGCTTCCTATTTAGGGGAGTTTGTTTACTTGGAGTAATGGTAGAGAATGAGATGCTAATATCCAAAGTAGACTTAAAAAATTCCTAGGTAATGAGGTTTCGATGCATATGTTTTTAGATTGTGACGTGAATGTAGATCTTCCTAGAGTTTCTGATCATACTCCTATTATTTAAACTATTCAAATCCAGAGGAGAGAATAATTAGGCCTTTTAAATTTTTTGATTTCTGGATGAAGCATTAAGATTTTAGATATATTCTTAAAAGGGGTTAGGATGTTGAGGTTGTTGGTAATCCTATGTTTACAGTGATGAAAAGGCTTAAGCTGTTAAGGTGAATTTCAAAATATTGAATAAAAGTGGTTCTCAAACATTTTCTTTAGAGTTAATGCATAAAAGGTGGAGCTTAGTGGCATTCAGATGCAGTTAATGGATAATGGGGGTGACAGAATCTTATTATATAGCAGGAAAAATGTCTTGGGGAGTACCTAGAGTTGAGAGAGATGGAAGAGGAATTTTACAAGCAGAAATCTAGAGTTCAATGGTTGGAGTTGGGTGATAAAATACTTGTTTTTTTCACAAGAAAGTTAATGGTCATATATCAAGAAATAAAATTTTATCCATCAAAGATGAGTATGGTAATACTATTAGTGGGCAAGCTTTAGTGAAGAAGGAGTCCATAAAGTTCTATTATAATCTTCTTGGTGTTAATAATGGAATATGAATTTTTTATGATGTTAGACTCAGAGGATTAAAAAAAAGTGGCTTAATGGGGATCTTAAAAGAGATATATGATATACTAGTAACTCAGGAGGAAATTAAATTGGTTGTGTTTGATCTTGATACAAAGAAAGCTCTAGGTCCAAATGGATATTATGGAGGCTTTGTTTAGGAAAATTGGGATATTATTGTGGGAGTGTGACTGATGTTGTTTCGTTCTTCTTCACTAAAGGGAAAATGCTAAAAAAATGGAATAATATTCTGATTAGTCTTATCCCTAAAGTCAAGAATCCTTCTACTATGAAAGATTTTAGTCATATATCTTATTGTAATACTACTTATAAAATCATTTCCAAAATAATTGTTAGAAGATCGAGGGGCATTAGTCCCAACCTTGCCAACAATAGGCAATCTGCCTTTGTGAAATGTAGGGATATGTTTTATAATATCTTGCTTATGCAGGAGATTGTTAAGGGATACCGTTTAGAAAAAGGTGTTCCTAGATGTGCATTGAAGATTTATTTGACGAAGGCTTATGACTCAGTTGATTAGAAGTTTGTGATTACTGTGCTGAAGCCTATGGATTTTCCTAATGTTGTTATTAATTGGATTATGGAGTGCTTAGGAATACTTTTACTTCCCGAGGAACACATAGTTTTACTTCCCGTAGGAATACAAGTTTTACTTCCCGGAGGAATACAAGTTTTACTTCCCGGAGGAATACAAGTAGCTTTACTTCCCGGAGGAATACAAATTTTACTTCCCGGAGGAATACAAATAGCTTTACTTTTCGGAGGAATACAAGTTTTACTTCCCGGAGGAATACAAGTAGCTTTACTTCCCGGAGGAATACAAGTTTTACTTCCCGGAGGAATACAAGTTTTACTTCCCGGAGGAATACAAGTTTTTCGACCAACCTTAATTGGCATTTTCGAGAAAAATTTTGAGTGTCGAGTTTCGCCGAGTAGTGTGTAGCACTAGTATTCCCCGAAAAACTTTCAATAAAAGGAGAGAATATACATCACTGATAATACTTGTGCAGGTGCTCTGCGTTCCATGCATTCTTAAACTCCTCCCCCTCTAAAGTTGCTATTCGGTAGGTTCCTGGTCGAACAACTTCTGTAACTCGGTATGGTCCATGCCAGTTTGCCTCTAGTTTGTTGTGCTTTTGAATCACTTTCTTTAGCACATAGTCTCCTTCTTTTAAGTCGCACTTCTTCACCCTCTTATTGTAGAATAAAGTTGTTCGTTATTGGTATGCAGCATTCCTGATGGCTGCTTCTTCTCTAACTTCCTCGAGCATGTCTAAATCCAATCTTCTCATTAAGTCGCTGACAGGGGAATTAAAATTCAGTACCCTGTGTGTTGGGAGGCCCAACTCGGCAGGTATAACAGCTTCACTTCCAAACGCTAGCATATATGGAGATTCTCCAGTTGCTACTCGGGGAGTAGTTCGGTAAGCCCACAGTACTTACTGTAACTCGTTGATCTAATTTGCTTTCGCATCGTCCAGTCTTTTCTTCAAGCCATTCAGCAGCGTTCTGTTTATCACTTCAGTTTGTCCATTGCTTTGAGGATGGCCTGGTGCTGAGTGGATCTTCAAAACATTTGATTGATGACAATAGGCAGCGAACTCCTCGTTATCAAATTGTGTTCCATGGTCTGTGATGAAGGCATGAGGAACACCATATCAACAAATGATGTTCTTCCAAATAAATTGGTACACCTTTTCGTACGTCATATCAATGAGAGGCTCAGCTTCTACCCACTTAGTAAAATAATCCACTGCGACGACGAGGTATTTGAACCTTCCCCTGGTCGTCGGCAGTGGCCCAACCAAATCTATTCCCCATATGGCAAATGGCCAAGGGGAAGTAATGGGTGTCAATAATGCTTGGGGAGTTCTTCGGATGGAGGAGAAGCGCTGACACTTGTCACATTTCTTGGCATAGGCTATACAATCAGCCCTCATCGTCGGCAGTAATATCCCTGAGTCATCATCCTTTGCAAAAGCGTCCGACCTGCTATATGGGCTCCACAGGACCCTTCATGGATCTCTTCAATCAATTCTTTCACCTCGGAGGGATGTACACATCTTTGCAAACCTACCATAATTCCTCGTCTATATAGAATACCATTAGTTAATACATACCGAGCAACTTTAAACTTCAATTTCTTGGTTGCGAGCTTGTCAATTGGTAATTCTCCCTTCTCAATATATGCCTTGATGGGATCCATCCATGATGATCCTAAATCGAGGGTAATAAAGTTCGTCGTCAGATCTTCATCTATACTCAGACCAGCTAAAACTTCAATTGGGATCGTTCTTCGTAGCTCGGTACGAGTAGCTGATGCTAATGGAGCTAGGGCGTCTGCTCTCGCATTCTCCATTCTTGGTATTCTGACCAGCTGAATAGCAGCAAATTCTGATACCAACTCCATCACCTTTGCATGGTACTTGATCATTAATTCTCCTTTGGATGCATATATTCCCAACATTTGATTTACGATTAATTGAGAATCACTGAAAATAATAACCTGTTGTGCCTCCATAATTTTTGCCAAATTAAGACCTGCAATCATGGCCTCATACTCAGCCTCATTATTGGAAGCTTTGAATTGGAAACGTAGTGCGTATTCCATGTCGACCTCGTCCAGAGTGCTCAAAACTATCCCTGCCCCACTGCCTGTTGTGCAAGATAAGCCATCTACATATAGCCTCCATATAGGTAACTCGTTTTCAAACTTCTAATCTGACAGAGTTCCTCGGTGAAATATGTGTTGCTTCCTTTCATCCTCCCCTGATATTTCTTACTCTTCGTCGATCATCTTTTCTTGCCCTTTTACCAACCTAAGTTGGTATGGGCTTGAATTTGGTGATCCTGTAACATCTACTTGCCCTTTTACCAAACTAAGTTGGTATGGGCTTGTATTTGATGATCCTGTAACATCCACAGGTTGATCAGCGAGCAACTTTTTCTCCTCGGGGGTATCAGGATAGGTGAACTCTGCTATAAAATCTGCTACAGCTTGCCCTTTCAGCGACGATCTGGGTTCATAAACTATATCATATTCACCAAGTTCTATTGCCCAGCACATCAATCTTCCTGACTTTTCTGGTTTATGAAGGGCTTGCCTCAATGGCATATCAGTTTATACTACTATGGTATGAGCTTGAAAGTATGGCTTCATTCTTCTACTTGCCTCGATCAATGCTAGTGCCAATTTTTCCAGCCTTGGATATCTGATCTCTGCTCCTCGGAAGGCCTTACTTGTATAGTATATTGGTTTTTGTACTCCATTCTCCACTCTTATCAATGCCGAACTGACTGCATTCTCAGACACTGCCAGATACAAGTATAATTTTTCTCCCATCACTGGCATGGATAACAGTGGAGGTGCTCCCAAGTATTTCTTCAAGTCTTGAAAAGCCTTCTCACATTCATCATTCCACTCAAAAGTCTTTCGGAGTGTCTTAAAGAATGGGAGACATCGATCAGTTGCTCGCGATACAAATCTGTTGAGTGCTGCTACTCGTCCTGTAAGACTTTGCACCTCTTTCTTCGTCGTTGGAGATCGCAGCCCTAATAAAGCTTTGATCTTTTCAGGATTTGCCTCGATGCCTCATTGATTGACAATATACCCGAGAAACATGCCTTCTCGTACTCCAAATATGCACTTCGTCGGGTTCAGCTTCATTTGATATTTATCCAGTTGATCAAAAGTCTGATTTAAGTCAACTAGATGATCAGCAACTTTCTTGCCCTTTGTCAGCATATCGTCAACATAGACTTCCATATTGCAACTGATTTGTTCAGCAAAGACCTTGTTCATCATCCGCTGATATGTCGCACCTACATTTTTCAAACCAAAAGGCATAACATTATAACAATAAGTTCCCCTAGGGGTAATGAAAGAAGTACTATCCCTGTCTTCAGGTTTCATTTTAATCTGATTGTAGCCAGAATAAGCATCCATGAAGCTCAGAAGCTCGTGTCCCGAGGTAGCATCCACTAGTTGATCAATTCGGGGCAACGGAAAATGATCCTTTGGATATGCCTTGTTGAGGTTGGTGAAGTCTACACACATCCTTCATTTGTTGTTCTTCTTTTTCACCATCACTACATTTGCTAACCAGACTCAATATTTAACATCTTCAATAAAGCAAGCTTTCTAGAGTTTCTCGACCTCCTCCTGTATAGCTTGGTTCTTCTCGGGGCTAAACACTCTTCTTCTCTGCTTCACTGGCTTGATATCCTTATTCACATTGAGCTCGTGACATAAGAAATTTGGGTCTATTCCGGGCATATCCTCATGACTCCAAGCAAAAGTTTGTTTTCTGCTTTTTAAGAAAACTATCAATTCCTGTTTTAGTGAGGCATCTAACCACGAACCTATCTGAGTTGTTCGTTCAGGATGCTCGTCGTCCAGAATGATGTTTTCAGTAACTTTCACCACCTGACCTTTCACGAGTTGCGACTCATCTCTAGGATCCAATGTTTCAATTTCTGCACCCTCATCCACCTGATAGGTAGTAGTCTTTTTCCTAGATTCCTCCAGTTCCTCTTGCTCGGCAGATGAATAGTAGCATTCCCGAGCTACTTTTTAATCACCCTTCACAAATCCTACTCCAAAATTGGTTGGAAATTTTAGGCATTGATGTACCGTAGATGGTACTGCTTTGAACTTCTTCAATCCTACTCTTCCCATGATGATATTTTATGATGATTGAACATTCTTATCCATCACGAAGAAGCGTCTTCTTTCTGTCCGACAAGCAGGCCACGTACCAATGAATATATCCAACTTGATCGTCCCAAGTGAGAATACTTTCTCGCCAGCAAAACCGAGGAGGGGTCTATGATAAGGCTCCAGTTGAGATAGCTTTAAATTTAAACTATCGAAGCACAAGTAGAACATGGTGTCTGTCGAGCTACCATTGTCTACCAGTACTCTTGAAATCATTACCTCCTTCATTCTCATCTTGATCACCAATGGGTCATCATGAGGATATAGGACACCTGCGAGGTCATTCTTTGAGAAACCAATGACCAATTTCTCTTTGTTCACCTTTCTCGGGCGATCCTCCTCAGCTAGATTTATTCGTTGAATGTACGAACAAGCTTGAGCCTCACAGAGGTAAGCTTTTCTCTCCGCGGTAAGGTCTCCTCCTCCTGCATCTCCACCTGTAATAACATTACAGTTAAATGACCCAAAACGTATTGAAAATACCTCTCGTTCTGGCTGCCTTGGTCTCTTGGGAAGATCGGGGTCGTCTTCTGGATCAACTTCATGGTTTATTTTCTTGTTCTCCTCTGCTCGATGAGGAGATCTAGACCTCTCTCTTGTTCGGTCATTGTTCCTTCTTTCGCTTCCACGATCAACATACTTTTCCAGCTTTCCTCGTCTGATGAGTGTTTCAATCTCATTTTGGTCATATGGCCATGATCTTTATGAAACTCACAATATTTTGCTTTATTCCTTCGGTCAGGGTCTGCCTTCATCTTCCCTGGCCAGTTTAACTCCTCGTTGTTCTTGATTTCATCTAGAACATGGTTGATATCCTTTTTCAAAGGAGTATAATTATCGAATTTCTTCATTACATCCCATACCGACCTAGTTTTTGAATGTTTATCATTACCATTGTTCTTATGCTCTTTCTTCTTAGCTTTATCACCTTCCACCTTGGTTTCTTTGGCATCCATATTCTTCTTCGCAGCCATAGCCTCCTCGGCATTCATAATCTTGGACGCTTTTCCCATCAGGTCTGACATGGTTCTCGGTGGATCTTTGGCCAAAGTGTAGTACAACTTGTTGGGAAGTAGTCCACTCATCAAGGCGATAATCGCTGTCTTCTCCTCATAATCAATGACTTTGAGTTTCTCGTTATTAAAATGAGTTATATAATCTCTGGTACTCTCACCAGCCTTTTGTCTAACACTTAACAAATGCGCTACTCGTTTAACTGCCTTTGCCCCAAAATAAAAATTCCCAATGAATAACTCGGCCAGTTGAAGAAAAGTTGAGATCTTACCCCGAGGAAGATTATTATACCTCATTTGAGCAGATCCGGTAAGAGTCCCCGAGAATGCTCTGCATCTCATCTCATCTGGAACAGCATAGATGTCGGCTGCAGCTTGCTATTGTTCTATATGAAGGACAGGGCCTATCTTTCCATCATATTTGGGGGTCACAAAAGGTGCTTTGAACTTTGATGGTGTTGGAAAATCAACAATGGCCTGGAAAAAAGGTGTTCCTCGAACAAAAGTTCGTTGTAGAGGGTTCTTGGCTTTAGCCATTTCCCCTAATCTATCCTCCAGCCTCTGAATAGAGCCTTTACATGCATCATTTCCTTCCTCGGGCCTGTTGATTCGAGCAGTTGATCGAGTTGATGTGGCTTCCTGGGATCTATCTTGACGAGCAGCTGGTCGCGACTAGGCAGATCCTTCCCTTAAATCTGATGGTCGTCGAAAACTCCTCGATGTGACTTTAGGAGGACTTCTACTCATTCTAGGTCCTAATTTGATCAAAAGGTGATACCCTGCTTAACCTCTCTAGCGCACTAGCCCTTTTTGGAGAGAGAGTGATACGTTGTTCAGTATCTGTGGCCCGCACTGACGAAGTTCATCCAGGTTGATAAGAAAAATCTTCAGATTCCTCAGTACGATATGAATCAGTACGCCTAGTACGTGAAGAAGGTAAACGGGTATTTCTTTGAATACTTCAAAGTCCTGAATGGGTTGGTGCACCGCCATGGAGGGTTTGTAGGAGTTGTCGCATCGTTTCTTGCATGACTGTCTGGCCCTGAGCCAGATTTGTCATTATTCCAGCCAGATCTGGAATATTTGGCGAAGCAGATGGATTTGGAGGGTTTTCAGCATTTCGATTTCTTGATTCTGGAATATCAGCCATTTGTGATGAATTATTTTTTATGAAAAATGATATTACCAGTCATTTCCCACAGACGGCGCCAATCTGTTGATGTAAAAAATTAGATCATAACTAATTATTTAATCACAGATAAAATAAATGAGACACAGAAGTTTTAAAGTGGTTCAGCCTTATAAGAATGGCCTACGTCCACTGTTTCTGTTATTGATGACTGTTTGGGAATTCTCGATTACAAGTTCAATCAAGAAATTCCGATCCCCTTACAATAAGGATTGTACAATGTATTTATAGCCCTGAGGCTGTAATGTGAAAGGGTAATACATTCAATGTTGTACATGTGAAAGGGTAATATATTAAATGCCCCTTAAGCGTATACATCTGAATGATAAGCATTTAATGAACAGTCAGACTGTTGATTTTCCTGCTATTAATGCTTTGTTCGAGGTGCAGCTCGGACCGCCTAAGCTGTTCGGACCGCCTAAAGTCCTCAGTAATCAAAAGTTCCTCGGTACTCAAAAGTTCCTCGGAGAGTTCTTGTAGGTCGGAGCGTTTAAGTTCCTCGGGGAAGCAGTGTTACTCATTGTAGTATGGTTCCTCGGAGCGTCTGAGTTCCTCGGAAGTGCTTGTTGCTGCCACGTAGATTGTCACGTGTCTTCACTCGATTGAGCCATGTCAGCAGACTAAATTTGGTATCAACATTCATCATAAAAAACATTATTTACCGATATGAGTCAAACAATGGGTTACACTTCGAGGTAAAAGTTACAGAGATGGTCGACGAGTATGGAATTCAAAGAGATAAATCTTCTCTATACCAACCCCAAATCAACGGAGCAGTTGAAGCAGCCAATAAGAACCTCAAAGCCATCATCAGCAAAATGATCGAGAGTTATCGAGATTGGGCCAACAGGATCCCTTATGCCCTCTGGGGCTACCTCACTTTAGTTCGAACCTCTATTGGGGCTACACCTTACTCTCTAGTCTATGGTATGGAAGCAGTCCTACTCGTGGAGCTAGAAATCCCTTCGCTACACATCATGCTTGAAAGTAAATTTAGCAAGAAAAACTGGCACTAACGCCATCTCGACGAGTTGTCCCTCTTGGACGAAAGGAGGCAGATGGCTCTATATCACATACAAGGGTACCATCGTCATATAGCGTGAACATTCAACAAGACAGTCAAGGACTGAGGTGTCCGAGAAAGAGACTTATCCCTCAAAGAAATAGTAGAGCCCATCCGGGACCCTAGAGGAAAATTTAAACCTAGTTGAAGTGGCCCCTACATTGTGAAGAAGATCCTGTTCGGTGGCGCCGCTATGCTCACCGACCTTAATGGAGAAAAAATGGTCCGTCCAGTCAACAATGACCATGTTAAGAAATTCTACCCCTATCTCGGCACGCTATGACTCTTCTCCTCTTCCTTCTATTCTTAAAAAAATAAAAAATAAAGGTCTTCATTTCCCTCTACTCAGAACTACGTGGGGTCTGATCCTCTAAAAACTTTTTTGCTTTCAAAAAATGAATTTCAGAACATTTTTAAAACCCTTAGAGGTACATAGTCAGCTCATTTTCTTTACATGAGCACGACCCCCTTCTTTCACAAAATGCTATTATTTTCTTATCCCCGAGAACGATAGTTAATTTTAACATATATATATGAACAAAAGGATTATGTATGCCTTGGCGATCGATATAGATAATTCAAAATGCAGATTTCATCAAGAGGCACAACTAGGTGATCAAAAAATTCTTTATTTCATTATTTGAAATTTCAGTACGATTACATTGACATAGGGAGTCAAACGACTTCCCTTTTCAGTCCATTCATACCTTCCTAAAACAAAAAAAAAAGAAAATACCACTACTCCTAAAAATAACCCTCATACTATTCCTAAATACAGAACCACTACCACTACAGAAGCTTCACATATCCTACCCGCAGCTTCCAGAGGAACCAGCCCCATCATCACCCACATCCTGGGGTCCCTAAGCTTCCCCTGCGTGAATGGAGAGTCGCAAATGATCCATCAAGCTATGAGCCTAGACTAGCTTGGGGGAAACCACAACGTCTCCTTTTATGGTGTCGAATATGGCAAACCACCTTTGTTCGATCTCCATACCCAGTATCTTAGCCACTACCTTCTTCCACAACCATTTCATGTAGTCCTTTGTGACAGCCAGACTCTACCAATAGATTGTGAGGGACGGGTAGATGGACGATGATTCTCCCATAGAGAACCAAGTCGCATGTGCATATGCTATGTCAGGTCCTCTACAGGAAAGAAGTTTAGTGTTTGCGGTAACACAATTTATTCCCAACCAAATTGGCATAGCAGCCGCCAGGAAAAGTAAAAAGACATTTTCCTGAGACCTACTAAAAGGACATATTAGTACTCCCCAAGTTCTAGAATGGGAAACAACTCCCCCCACCAAGGCACTGACCAACGCAAGCCTCGAGCCTCGAGCCCCGTGCTCCACGAACCAGTTTTCATAGCTCTTAATGTTTAGAACTACACTGATGAAATAGTGTGAGAAGAAGTTCGATACCGCCGACAAAGGATACTCAGGTGGGATCGCCATACGAAACCTCTCTGACAGCCACATGAACAGCATTACAGGGCTACCCCTCATAAAGTCAGAACGACATTCCTGCCAGGCATCCAGACCATTTAAAATCTCCGCCAGTATCACCGCCGTAGGATTGCGATGGTATGACATCCAGGAAATAATAACTGCAAGTTGGGTGTCCACCAGTACTTCCCCCGGCTGCCAACAACAGTTTTGAAACTGGCCCAAAATGATGGCCCCAATGTGACTAGTATCACCAACATCCTGCAAATGCACAAAATGCATCACCGTAGGAAGAAAAATCATTCCTCCTATAACCAACGACCTGGCTAACGAAGGTGAAATGTGGAGAAGACACGCCAAAAACTCCCTAGGGGATTGGGAAAACTCAGGCAAAGCCGCTGCAATGCTAAAATTTATCCCCAATATGGTAGAAAACTATTCAGAGTTCGAACAGATTTCTTCCAACCCGAAGCGAAAGACATGGTCTTCGGGGTACCAGAACTCCATTTCCACCATCAGCATATTCCACTTTATGGGCCGGTTGCGCCACAAAGAGACTCCCGCATGTTGAAAGTGTCGTAGTCAATATTATAGAAGCATATTGCTTCCAAGGTTTCGAGGTAACTCGCAAACTCAACACTGTCAGGGAGAGCCATATCACAAAATAAGAAGATAGTAAGCTAAGAAGAATGTAAAAGAGAAGGGATGTGGAAGTGTGAATGAAAATCTCCATCCACACCCCTATTTATACTTGAAAACTATAAAACCAAGACAAGGAGCCCTGTAGAAATCAGAGGAAATCTTACCCCACCAAGTACCAAATAATTATAGGAAGTGCAATTAAAGCCTTGGATTGATAGGACTGGACTAACATACCGATAGGCAGGACATGCCGATCAGTAAACCCCTATTTTTGGGAAAATCCCCTTTTTCCTTTTTTTGTCAAAACCAAAAAATTCAATATTTTTTTTTTATTATAAGGGAATTCCGAATTTCCTCTTTTGACTTATCCCATTTTAAATAAATCCTTTCTCCAATCATTTTTAATTCTTTTTACGGTCTCAACAGCAAAGTAAAAAGAGCATGTGCATTAATCACTCAAAACAAATTAATTAACAAAAAGAAATTAACAAAAACTTCATTTGCATATATTTTTGCTATATTATATTGGCATTTTGCAGGAAAAATAAAACAATAAATACAACGGGACTCAGCCCGAACCCAATTTTCTTTCTCTCTCTCACCCACATTCTCTCTCTTTATTTTTATCTCTCTATCTATCTTTATCTCTCTCTCTAAGAGCCTCCCTCCCTACGGAGTGCCCTCTTCCCTCTGCAACTAGACGATGTGCCACAAGTCCCAAAACCCTACCCTTCCTCAAACGAGGTAGATGGCACTAGACAAGAAAGAATCAGAATCACATCTTTAATTATGGAAGTCACCGAAGGTATCCAATCCCTAATATCCCTCAGCCAGGTGGTGGAAACCCGGATGTGCTGCAAAAGAAAACATAATTGAGCAAATCAGTCAGTTTGAGGCAAAGGAAGGAATCAGGAAATCAAAAGACAAAGAGACAAAAAAAATATACCTCAGGTCGAAGGACCTCCTCTATCAAGCCCAGATCCTCTGGGTCTATCGCATTACGATGGTGCAGCATATGCACTGACCCTCCATCTGGTCACTGAATATTATAACCAAGTGAGAACGTCCATATAAAGGGAGCCTCCGAAGTCGTCGTCGACACTGATGTCATCGCACCGCCTGCACTGTAGGAGGACCCCACATGCCGACTCGAGCCCGCGCGAGGAATATGAATCATGTTATATATGATGGGTGGCATCAACCAGCTCAACATAGAGTCCATATAATCATACATCACCGCTATCTCCGTATACAACGAGTAAGGCTCACCCATCATTGTTGCCACTCGGGTGTCGTCTGACATCTCTCGCACCGCCTCATGAACACTGGGGGATTCGTTGGTGGCACCACGATATCATACTCCATAATCTATCTAACTACTCTCTACCTGAGGTACCAAGAATACCCAAACTCATGCACCAACAGACGCTGCATCTGCGCATGTCCCCCAGTCACCCCGATATGCTGGATAACCGTCCCCTATGGATAAAAGGTCGCCTGCAAATTCCCAACAAGAGAAAAAAAAAGATCAATACCAACAAAAGGTCATCAAGGGAAAGACAGTCTCAAGAAAAAAGGGGACTTACTCTCTCACTCGTCAGGCCATTCAAAACCTAATGCACCATCTCCAGAGAGAGAGATTTCTTCGATTATCAATTGAACTTCCGCCATTGGTACATTCGGCAGAAGTCCCCAACATACTCATCTTTCAAAGATATCAATTGGGTGTTAAACCCAATCACCTCATAAAACCACGTCTGCAAAGGACAACGGGTCAACATTTATAAAATCAAGAATAAAACGCATGAAGGAAAATGCAAATGCATAAAGGAAAATGCGAAAAATGAAGAATATCTCAAGAAGATACGTGGCTCCAATAAAAGTTTATCGGCAGTACAAGCTGAATGCATCAAGAGAATAATAAAGGGTCGCCAAGGTCAGTCTTCCCTAGTCATAAAGACAGATGTCCGAAAATACCCTCTAGAATGGCAAAAACCACAAGTATACAATGTCGCCATTTGTCACCACTAAAAAACCCCATAGCACCAGTAAAATAAATAGGCGAGTTATCTGACACACCTGTCACCCGTCGTTCTCATCAATCTTCCTCCTCAACAATAAATCTCTAAAAAGGGACAAACGAAAAGAGTCCCGAGAGACCACCCTCTCCACATCACCTAACGCCGCCATCATCGCCTTCGGTGTCACCTTCAATGTCCTGTCCACCTCAATCTGCCTAACCTCGCAATCCAGCTCCAGCATTTACTGCACGTCTATAGGAGTCGTCGTCATCTCCCCAAATCCAAAATTAAGGGTATGGGTGGTGTCCCACCACCTCTCCCCTAGAGCACAAAGAACAACCATAGAATGGGGAGTCTCATCCAGAGAAAATGCAAGCCTCCCTTGGGAACGTATATTCGATATAAAAACATCAAACAGTCAAAAAATAAAGAGACCCCTTATCAAAATAAGGAAATCTCAAAAAAGGAAAAAAGTCACCGATACTTACATAGCCGCCAGGGTTCACCACCCTAGAAGAGAAATGGCATGAAGGCTCGCATAAGAGAGTCTGATCATCCATACTGGCTCAAATGAGTCAAAAGAGTTTTTGCTTCCTAAAGCAAAGGGCACCCTAGACCTCCATTCCAAGCCTTCCCAGTCGTCATCATTAAGCCATGCCATATGTGTTGCGCTACTTGAGAACTCAGCCATATCTTAACTTTGGAATGATTTTCAGAAGGTAATTTCAGAAGAAGGCAAGTCGAACAGCTATGAAAAATGAGGAGAACCCGCCCCTTTTTATAGGAGGCTAAGGGACTTGCCGATCGGCATCTCCTTGCCACCCACCAATCGGCACAGTCCCTCCACATGCTCGAGGTACCCCAAAAGATAGTGCCACTACAGTTTGGCACCCCTCTATCTATGCCGGTCGGCACCCCCTTTGAATTTTCGTACAAAAAGCCTAAAAAAATTCTAGAAAACTCTGAAAAATCCCCAAAAATTCCCAAATGGATTTGAGAACATTGTCCACCAAAAAAAACATTTTTACCACACTCATTTCCCCAACAGAAACCTTATCTCCCCCAGTGGAATTCTCGAAATCAATTTCATGTCTCCCCAGCAACATCTCCAAAGGAAACCACAAAATCCCCCAATTAAGAAACGTCTAATCCTCGGATAATTCCTTCTTCCCCAGTGGAACCTAAAATCAAATGCTTCCCCAAATACCTAGTAGAACTACAAGATACATATTCCTCAGTGGCGTCTCCAAATTTTCCCAAGAAAACTTAAGCCTGCAAAATTGGCTTTGACCTATAGAATTGGTCGCTTCCACTTAAGCCCTTAGAATTGGCTTCGACCCACAAAATTGGTTGCTTCCACTTAGGCCCTCAAAATTGGATTTGACCTGCAGAATTGGTCACTTCTACTTAAGCCCGCAGAATTAGCTTCGACCCACATAATTGGTCGCTTCTACTTAAGCCCGCATAATTGGCTTCGACCCACAAAATTGGTCGTATCTACTTAGCCCGCATAATTGGCTTCGACCCGCATAATTGGTCACTTCTATCATAAGCTACAAAATTAGATTTAACCCGCAGAATTGGTCATTTCTACTTAAGCCCTCAGAATTGGCTTCGACCCACAGAATTGGTCGCTTCCACCTAAGCCCTCAGAATTGGCTTTGACTCGCAGAATTGGTCACCCCTATCTTAAGCTCGCAGAATTAGATTCGACTCATAGAATTGGTCGCTTCTACTTAAGCCCTTATAATTGTCTTTGACCCGCAGAATTGGCCGCTTCTACTTAAGCCCATAGAATTGGCTTTGACCCGCAGAATTGGTCGCGTACATCATAAGCCCGGAGAATTGGCTTCAGCCCGCAGAATTGGTCGCTTCGATCTCACGCCTTCAGAATTGGCTTTGACCTGTAGAATTGTTCACCCTTATCTTAAGCCCACAGAATTGGCTTCGACCCGCAGATTTGGTCACTCCTATCTTAGGCCCGCAGAATTGGCTTCGACCATTAAAATTGGTCGCTTCTACTTAAGCCCGCATAATTATCTTCGACCCACATAATTGGTCGCTTCTACTTAAGCCCGCAGAATTGGTCGCTTCTATATTAAGCCCGCAGAATTAGTTTGACCCGTAGAATTGGTTGCTTCTATCTCAAGCCCTCAGAATTGGCTTTGACCTGCAGAATTGGTCACCCCTATCTTTAACCCACAGAATTGGCTTTGACCTAAAAAATTGGTCGCTTCTACTTAAGCCCGCAAAATTATGTTCGACCCACAGAATTGGTTACTTCTAACTTAAGACCTCTGAATTGGCTTCTACCCACAGAATTGGTCACCCATATCTCAAGCCCTCAGAATTAGCTTTGACTCGTAGAATTGGTTTCAACCCGCAGAATTGGTTATCCCTTCCTTAAGCCCATAGAATTGGTTTTTTCCCACGGAATTTGTCATCTATACTTTAAACCCACAGAATTGACTTTGGCCCGCAGAATTGCTGACTACAACTTAGGTCCTCAGAATTGACCTCAACCCACAGAATTGGTTGCTCCCTACTTTGACCTCAGGCATCACCCCCTTTAGGTTCTCAGAACCGGACATTCCTACATCACCTTAGGTCCTCAGAATCGACCTCGACCCTCTATATCGTTCATCCTCATCCCTTAGGTCCACATAACTAACCTCTATCATGTGGTGTCTATTCGATGGCTTTTGCTTGTTCAAAACTCAACCGTCGAGGGGCTCTATAGACACCACATTCTAGGACCCCCTAAGTCTCTTCGTAGGTCCCTAGCACCTCTCCATTTCATTACAAACCCTAGGTCGCACTCCGAGTATTGATCTAGGGGCCATTGAGCGCTCTCGGGCCCCGTTTGACCCCAGTCAACTTCGATGTTTGAGAGAAAGCCCTTTGAATCTTCGAAGGGAACTGAAACCCCTTTCCAAAGATTCACCCCCATGAATGAATCATCATAACGGTTCGGACGAAGAAATATAGGATAATTTTGATATGAATGAAATGTTTGTTGGGTATGAAGGTGATAATGAGTATTGTAAAGAGTCAAATTTTAATATACATCAGATGAATGAAGAGATAGGCAGCTTGAGAGTAAAAATTGTGAAACTTACAGAAGACAAAGTGAAGCTAAGGCAAGATAATGCCACTGAAATTAAGAAGATTCGAGAGGAAACAAAAATGATATTAAAGGGTATGAAAAGAGAAAATAAAGAAAAATAACTTATGTTCTTAGATCAAATACTGTCTCGATCTCTTGAAATAAAAAGGTTACAGGATGAGGAAGAAAGAAGGAAAAGTGCACACAGTGACGAGGTCACTGTTTTGATGTGTGAAATTGTTGAAAAAATCACTGAAATTAAGAAGTTGAAAGCAGGGTTAAATGCTTTCAAATCTTCCAACAAGTGTACCGAAATAATTGAACTCCCAATTAGCCCAGAATCGATATCTAACAACAACAAAGTCAAACCAATTTCCATGGCTAAACGTGTAAAGGTGAGAGCAAACAGAGTTCCAAAAGTACGTGAAGATTACACTTATGACAAAACAAGAGAAAGAGAGAGAATAGGAATGCAGTTGGTTTAGGTGAAACTTAAAATGAAGAAGAAGTACAAAAGAGTGAGATGAAAATTGATCCATTAATGGAAATGACAAAAAGAATAGTTATTGAAGATTGTGAAATTGAAGTTCACATTCCGAATCCATAGAAGAAAAAACTTTAAAAAAAAATGGACAAGTAATATGTCCAGTAAGTTACTTATAAACTTTATTTTATTATTAACTTCATTATAATTACATATCATTGCAATCTTACAAGTTTTGATTCTAATTTTCAGAACTTACTTTTGAACTGAAGTAGGAGTTTATCTCAGTAGGAGAAAAGCGTCTTTGATACTTCAAAAAAAGGCAATTACAAGCCATGTAATAAAATATTTCTTATTCTGTATTTTTTATATGATTGTTAATGTGAAAATTACTTATACACAATCTTTCAATAGCAATTACTTTATCATACTAAAACTTATAACTAAGATATACTTGATATTATTTTTTTATGTAGGCTATTGACGCTTATGTGGAATTGCTCTGTGTTGAACTACTTAGAGACAATCATGTTGAGCACAAATCCTTGTTTATAACAACTTACTCTTTGGTAAGCATTATTCTTAAGTTTAAATTTTACAGCTAAAGCAACTTATTTTTTACAGTGTTATAGTCACTAATCATATATGTTGATGAATATAACTCAGAAAGTAAGTTCTACTTCACCTACAAGCGATGAAGTCCGCTTATGTTATGTTTTTCTAATAGAACTATGTCTAGAAAGGAAAGATTGTGGCTGCAACCAAACAAATATTTGAGAAAATATTTGTAGATGGGGCTTGAAGGTAATCCTGAGATTAGGGATAATCGGATAATCCCCTATTTACAACAGTGTCTGGGGTCAAGGCAGTGTGGCAGCTCAGCGCGGTAACTCAGCAAGGCAGCTCAAGCGTGGAAATTCAGCAAGGCAACTCGAACGTGGCACCTAAGCGTGCCAACTCATATTTTATCTTGTTGTGTTACTTAGCCATATTGTATCTTTTGTTTGTATTGACTATGAGTTATAACGATTGTAATGACGTAACGAGAATAATGATTTTATGTGAGGTCGAACGATACTTGCGAAAGACCAGGCTTGGCAGGGCCTGGGAGAGCTTTCATGCTCTATCGAACGACCTCGTCGTGGGAACTTTGGAGGGACTTGGTTTGGAGGATTGAGAAGTGAGGCATCGTTGCGGCTTGTCCTGACCATCTTAGATACACCTGGTAAAACATCGAAGGACCCTAACCGTGGAATCCCGGGCATAGAAGCTTTGAGTTTCATCGAACGTTGAGTTATGAACCAAACAACCCTCTACTTAATGTCACATCTACTATAGGTGATGTCACTAGACAGCTAGACAATGTTAAATCTGCACTTGAGTAAACCACTGTGGTATTTGGGTCTGTCAGACAGTTGGTGAGCCACCTCTGTAATGATAGCCACCTGACACACAGTGGTTAGGCAAAAGGAATGTCTTGGCATTTAATGTTTATGACGTGGAGATAACTAGTGCATCAGGTATTTAATGTTTGTAACATAAAGTATGAGGGATGTCTTTCACTGGCATTAATGACTGAGTTGCCTCGGGGGTGGTGTAGGGGGCTATTTAAGGACCCCAACCACCTCTGGGGAGAAGAGGTTCTTTTGAGAGTTTAGAAGTTATTACTAGAGAGAATATACATCAGAGAGAGATTATTACAAGCCAGAGAGTTTATTCACCCACCATTGTCATTTATTACGAAGCTTTTAATAATTGATAGAGATTCGTAAGGGTGTTTGGTGTGTTTGGCAGTCTGCCAAGGTGTATCTAGGGTGCTTACTTCTCTCTCACTCTAAATGAGTTACTTCTGAGTTCAATATCATCTTATTGAGTTATACACGAGAGATTTATGAGTTTTAACTGAGTTTATCTTCACTAAGTTGTGCTTGTGTGTCCTATAGTTAATCAATAGTTTTGCTAGTTAATTTATCATTACTGTACTCGAAAGGGGTTACGCCTCCATATAATTTAAACTACCCTCTTACATTTGGCGACTCTGTTGGGGAGGCATTCTTCTAAGAAAAGAGTATGGCGTAGGATAACGTTAATCGAAGTCTTAACTTTGATGACATTCAACACAATGAAGAACAGGCGGCGAGAGAGCTGGAGGCTTCAAGGGACGGGGCTCCTCAGGTAGAGGTACCTCCAGTTCAAGCGGCAACAGGCGCTCTAGGGGTGACACAAGCTTCCACGAGCGCTGAGTTGGGACCGACCTAAGTGGCACTCCTCGTAAATAAATTTTATGAGTTTCTACAAACTCCCGTAGCTTTAACGATGCTAGGAGGATTTAAGGCCAACTCCTTCGTGACCCCAGGGGTAGCCCCAACGGCCCCACCAAGTGCAGTCATAACGGGAACAGTCCCAGTAGGTATACCCTCTGTTGTAAATCCAATAGTGGGAACCCCATGAGTATCAATGGCTCCAATTATGATGACTTCTCCAGCTGTAACGGGTGCTCCCCCTGTGATCCCTCTAGTCGTCTCTTCAACGGTATCAGTTATAGAGGAAATGAGGAAAGAGATGCAGAAGGAGATGCCAAAGTTTATGCAATCTGCTGGCAAGGTAGCTTTGGTTTATGATGAATTTTGGACGCCTTACCCTCAGGAGAATAATGATGAGCCCAACCCAAAAGATTATACTCCTCCCATCTTTGAGAAATACACGAGGAAGGTTGGAAACCCGAAGGAGCATATTAAGCATTTCGTTGAACACTTAGAGGCACATTGCAATAACAATAAACTCAGGTTGAGGGAATTTTCTAAATCCTTAACTGATAAAGCATATACTCGGTATTCTCACTTGGCTCCCAAGAGTGTCTCCACGTGGGAGGAGATGCCCATTTTTTTTATCCAGAAGTTCATTCTGGCGAAAGATGAGTTCACCTTGACCCAGCTGGGAAGAGAAAAGAAATGACCCGGGGAAGACGGAGTGGCATACGTTCGAAGGTTCAGGGAAATATCACTCGATGTGATGGAGGAGGCCAAAGAGTCCAAGCTACTGCAGATCTATGGAGAAGGACTACTTCCTAAGTACTTCTGCCATCTTATTAACGAGACGCGTGAGGGAACTTTTATGGCATTCGTAAAAGCAGTGAGGAATATCTCGTTGGTTATGCGACCAAATCCAGTGGTGGTGCCCATGATGTTCAGGCAGCCGATACAACCCGTGGGAGGAGGTCACAGCCTCCACGAGTGGGATATACACCGAAGGAGTTGATGGGGGTAAAGCGACAAAGAGGGAAAACAAGAGGAAGTTCAGGAGAGACAGGGAAGACCCACCACCATTGCCTTGTATATTCGAGGAGGCTGTCAGTTGTTACAACGCAATGGCTAAGGAGGAACGGTGTACGAACCAAAAGGCATTCCCGTTGGGGAACCCGACACTGCAACTAGGGCGGATCCCAAATATTACCAGATTCATCGAAAGATCCAACATCCAACGGAGAGCTGTTTCACACTAAGAAGAATCATAAAAAACTATGTGAAGGCAGGAATGTTGCAAATCCCTCCGCATAATATTAACAATAACCAACTCCCCGCGCATGGGGATAATCTGGTGATAGCCTACGACGAGGAGGCAGAGAGAGAAGAAAGGGAACTAACGGCGAAGCAGGAGGAGTTTTAAGAATTTTTGAGAGATTGCACTAAGGGAATGGCTAACGTAGTGTTAGCTTATGATGAAGCAGGTGCTAAAGATGTGGATGACATATATAGCGTTGAAGGTGAAGAAATGGACCAAGACGTAGAATACTGTGCAGTTTTAAGATCCCCAAAGTTTGCCTAGTTCTTCGACCAGGTAGGGATACCAAGGGAGAGTAGATTGGAGATCACCCAGGCGATCCTCGACATTGCAAGAAAGAGCGCATTCCCTTCGCTAATATGGAAGGGACCCATGGCCAGGTTGGTAAGGAGGTTTTTATCAGAGATAACTTTCAGCGATGCAGATAGGGACATAAGGTTCCCTCATAATAGGCCATTGTATGTGAGTGCCAACATCAACGGGGTTAGCTTTGTAAGGGATCTTATGGATGGGGGAGCTTCCATCAATATCATGCCAATAAACTCTTTCCACACAGCTAATATTCCAGAAGAAAGGTTGGTTCTCATGCCTATGATTTCTGGTTATGAAAACCAGTCTTTCAAGTCCATTGGTTACGTGAACGCTGGGATTGTGATGGGAAATCTGAGCTCCCACGTCAAATTCCATATAATAGAGAGCGCAACTTCCTACCATCTGCTGATAGGAAGGGTGTGGATGCACAACCAAGGATTAGTTCCTTCGATGTACCACCAATGCGCCAAGGCAAATATCAAGGGAACGGAGGTGACCATTAGAGCTATGAAAATGCCCTTCGCTGTCGAAGAAGCTCACCTGGTAGACGCAGTTTTTTACACGAAACTAGAGGAAGACGTCAGGGTCCTTACAAGAAGAATGGAAAGAGCATGGTTTCCCTCGATCAGAGAAAAGGATGGGGCCTTTGAATGAGCAAAATACAGAGGTTGTAAGAGTGGTGGCAGAAGAAGCCCACCAGGCGGTCCCTCACCCCCAAAACATCTGGAAGTAGCTCAAAGACATGATGAGGCCTAAAGCGGATCCGATGGAACATAAGGTCCAACGACAAAGCATGTTGAGTTGATTTTTAGGAAAGAGAGTAGTTGAGGCTTCTTGAGAGAAGAAGAGGAAGGCAGTTGTAGCTACCAGTAGGCAGTGCAAGAAAATTATTACCGAAAAAGGAAAGGTGGTCTATCGTTTATAATGGTGTGAACGGGCGGCTAAAGAAGATGATGATGAGGCTGACCCGATATACGAGTGTTTTCTGGTGGATCAACGGGGGAAATATATGGTGATAGACAACTCTAACATAAAAGAGTTCGTGGAAGATGTCACCGAAGAACCATATTACATGATAGATCAACCGAAGCCACGAGCACAAGAGTTAGAGAAGTTGAACCTGGCGAAAGAAGGGAAGGATCCGAGGCCTATTTTTATCTCAAAAGATCTCAATAAGGAGAAATAAGAGGCCTTGGTTGAGTTGATTCAGGAGTTCATAGACGTTTTTGCATGGAAGTACACAGAGATGGAAGGGATGGATGAGGAAGTAAGCTGCCATAAGTTGAACGTGATGCCTTCATCCATTCCAGTGAAACAAGTAACGAGAACGTACAAGCCTGAGCTAGACTTGAAGATTAAGGAAGAGGTCCAATGCCTACTGACAGCAGGGTTCACTAAATCGATACAACACCCACTTTGGTTGTCTAACATTGTTCCAGTGGGTAAGAAAAACAAAAATGAAATAAGGATCTGTGTGGATTTCAGATATTTGAATAGGGCTTGCCCCAAGGATGAGTTCCCTCTACCCTCCATCAATAGCCTAAGAGATGCAACGGTTGGTCATGAGATGTACAACTTCATTGATGGGTATGTAAGGTACAACAAGATCAAAATGGACCCTACGGATGCAGAGAAAATGACATTTAGAACCCCGTTGGGAAATTTCATGTACAAAGTAATGCCATTTGGACTCAAGAATGCCGGGGCTACTTATCAAAGAACAATGTAAAAAATGGGACTGTGTGATAATTGATTAAATTTATTCGCAAGTTTCCAATTCGACACACTTATTTAATTAGAGTCTATTTTTAAACCTAATTAATCCAGCCCCTAAACATGCATATAAAAGTGTGTGTGTCAACCCATAAATAATTAAAGCATGTGACACAAATATTCAGGAAAAATCCCCCAAAGGGAAAAAACCTTTTATTTCACTATAATTTTGTAAGAAAACGGCTTACACGGATTGCAATAAAATAGGGTGACATACGAAATACCCGCAGGTGTCGGTTCCGATGTCTCGGTTGGAACTTTTCCTTTCCAGGAGGGCTGTAAAGAAGAAGAAGAAGAAGAAGAAGAAGAAGAAGAAGAAGAAGAAGAAGAAGAAGAAGAAGAAGAAGTAGAAGAAGAAGAAGAAGAAGAAGAAGAAGAAGAAGAAGAAGAAGAAGAAGAGTTCTCCACAAGATGTGAACTTTATAAGGACTCCCTCCACAATAGCACGCAGCTGTCGGTTGTAGAGCTCTCCCCACAAAGTATGAACAAAAGAAAAATATGTTCTTGGGTTCTACAAAACAATCCATATAAAGTAATTGGGATTTTATGAATTAAAACAAAAATATTTGAACCCTTAAAATTGTTGGAGAAAAACTTTCTGCCAAAAGGTATTGAATTAAATCTGGGCAGATACACAAAAGTTTCAAAAGAATAAGACTCTTAAAAGTTGAAACTATTCTCCACGTTTTTCTAGGCTGCCAGGACCCCTTTTTATACAAAATTTGAGTCGGTCAAAGGATAAGCATTACAGCAGCGTGTCAGCCTAAAAGTCATCTAGCTCGAACGAGAATGACATCCCGCGCGAACGAGATCGCGTGTCTTTCGAACGACTACGCGCGACTTACCGTTATCGTTAGAATGAGATTGATATCTCGTTTGAACGACCATGGCATTGAAACCGAGGTACATTTACTGCTGAAGCAGTTTTTCACAAAACTTTTCAAAATAAAACTCTCTTAATAACAGTTATAAAACCTCTTTAAAAAACATTTTTATATAAAAGATTTTTAAAACCCTTTTTTAAAAAATATCCCAACACTCTTAATATGAAATGTAAATGAAACTTTAAAACAATATCTTACCAAAGTTCATATTGTTGGGCTTGAATATTGAAGGCAACTGGTAATTCGGATCCGTCTTTTGTAGATGTAATCTTCATAATTCTTCAATGACTTGTAGCGGTATACGACATAATTAATTGTGACGGACTTATTAAAAATATGTCCTTACAAATCTCCCCTTATGTCTATGCCGGTACATACATAAAAAATCCGAATTATCAAAAACCAAAATGCTTATACAAATCTACCCTCCCACGAATCCCAAAACTGAAAAGGTAAAATTTATAAGTTCTCAATTTTTTCTCCAACATCAAAACTCTCAAAGCTTTTCTCATAAAGGTGTGCAACATCATGATCTTCAATCTTCGTACCTACACACATGAGATAAAGAAAAATACCTTCGTGATGCATCGAGTTTTAAATGATATAGGAATAAAGCATTAATAATCGAATCTCCCCCAAAATGCAAAAACTCCCCCATAACATGATAATTCTTTCTTCCCCTTTTTATGATGTCCCAAAATAGACAGATAAGAAGAAACAATCAAAACATGGAGTGTCACGATAAAAATGCATAGCAAACAAGGATCAAACTACGCGCATGCAAAGACGTATCTCAAAAATTTCACAAATTATTTTTGGATTTTTCAATTTTTCATACAAAAATAAGATACTAAAAAACACACCATGGATTTAAACTAAAACAACTAAGTCATGGAAATGGAATGAATGGGTGTGAACACATTCGATAGGTAAATAAACTCAATCAATCATATGTGGATGATGCATACGAGTACCCCTAATGAAGGAACATCAAAAGAATCCTTAGGTGTAAAAATTTGTTGAATTTAAATAACATCGTCTTATGCAAATCAACAAATCAAAGTCAAATGATTTCCACACTAATAACGTCCAAACTATTTAGCGCTTTTTCAAGATTTTCAAGGACGTGCAAACCCGTTATAAAATCTCCAACCAAACACCCTCATATATATTTTCTTTTTAGAGGTAATCTAAATTCTCAAACTTTGGAGAATTGGTGCAAAAACCTAAATGGCCCATAATTTGGCATGAATTTCTTTTTATTGCCTTTAAATTTTTTCGGGGCTCTTTTAAACCTATTTGGACCCCGGATAATAAAATTCCTCCATTTTTTAGGTCCAATTTAACGGTGGCTTAGTATTCGTAAAGGCAAAATGAACCTTTCGCAGCCCTTCCCCATTTTTTAAATAAAGCACACAAACTCATAAAAGGGTTCTTATATGCACAATTTCCTTATCAAAATTTACCGCTTGGTTCGTTTTAAGGACAGGATTGAAGTGAAAACACCCAATCAACATGTGATAAGACAAGCACAATAATCAAACAAATTCGTGCATGTGTGCAATAAAGGAAATCATGAGTCAAACATGTAGGTAGTAACACTTAATTACATCTCCATGACTCCAAGCATTATAAAACACATGGATGAATTGACATATTGTCTCAAAACACTATCAAATAGTCACATGAAAAATATGGAATGATGTTGTGACTTGGTCATCCTAAGTTTCCATTCATAAACGGTGCAAACAAAATACAAAAATCTTTGTAGATTTTTTTAAAAATTTTGTCAAAATAAAATCCTTTTGTATTTTTCAAAAAATTTCAAAAGAAAAAATTTATACGAAAAGTACATGTCACAATGCTAGCAAAAATATATCAAAAAACATAACTAGCGTATGACAAACATGCAAACACAATCATCTATATGATATGGCAAGAGAAGAATCATGTGCAAGGAAACGAGAATCAACTTATCTAAAATCTAGTGTATCCAAAAGTGATTTCCTAACCTAAACTGATGTAGCACATTGACACGGGGTTTTGGTAACCAATAAAATACTAGACTTCGAATTCCTAGGACCTCTTCCAAGATCAAAACACAATCTCCTAAGGTGACCTTTCCTTCCACAATATGAACATGTGTAAACGGGTGGAACGACACCTAAAGTGTGATCTTTTCTAACATCCTTGGAATTAGTTGACCCTCTAAAACAAATAATGGTTTTGGCTTTAGCATTAGAAGTATGAGAACACGATGAGCCATTACCATCACTATCAAACCTACTCGAGTCTGTCAAATCATTTTTTAACTTCAAATTTTTTGACTCAAGCAAAGAATTAGACTCTTCCAATTTAAAGGACGCCTTTTTCAAATTCTCAACAATTCCTAAAAGGGTATCTCTCTCTCCCTCAATTAAGGCAAACTTTTCCCTAAGAGTCTCTTCACGTGCCACAAACTCATTGACCAAAATATTTTTATCATCTTTGGCACAAACACAAACCATCGAATTTTTAAGGTCCTCCAATTCCTTTTCTAAAAATAGGACCCTATCATCACTCTCCTTTTTGACAATTTTCAAAGAATCAAAGTCAATACACAAATTACCAAAGTGCTCACGACAAATATCACTTTGAGTTTGGAACTCTTGCAAATATTCAATCTTACTTTTAAAGAGAGAATTTTCTTTTTCCAAAACTTTAATTCTTTTGCAAAGTTTCAAATTCACCCTTTTTAAATTTTCAGCATGGTCGTGCATTTTTTCAAAAATAGGCTCCTCATTAAATGGGCGTTCCATTGAAAAATTGCGATTTTTCACAAAACTGATTTTAAAAAAAATAAATATCACACAATTTTGCGAAAAATAGGAATACGCAATAAATTAGCGCAACCTGCTCTGATACCAATTTGACGACGTGAGAAGTCAAATTGTATTAGGGGAAAAACTTCAAAAAATCAGGATCACTCGATAATTTAGAGTAACCTGCTCTGATACCAATTGGTAAAAAATGCGACTGTGTGATAATTGATTAAATTTATTCGCAAGTTTCCAATTCGGCACACTTATTTAATTAGAGTCTATTTTTAAACCAAATTAATCCAGTCCCTAAACATGCATCTAAAAGTGCATGTGTCAACCCATAAATAAATAAAGCATGTGACACAAATATTCAGAAAAAATCCCCCAAAGGGGCAAAACCTTTTATTTCACTATTATTTTGTAAGACAACGGCTTACACGGATTACAATGAAATAGGGTGACATACGAAATACCCGTAGGTGTCGGTTCCGATGTTTCGGCTGGAACTTTTCCTTTCCAGGAGGGCTGTAATGAAGAAGAAGAAGACTTCTCCACAAGATGTGAACTTTATAAGGACTCCCTCCATAATAGCACGCAGCTGTCGGTTGTAGATCTCTCCCCACAAAGTATGAACAAAAGCAAAATATGTTCTTGGGTTCCACAAAACAATTCACATAAAAGTAATTTGGATTTTGTGAATTAAAACAAAAATATTTGAACCCTTAAAATTGTTGGAGAAAAACTTTCTGCCAAAAGGTATTGAATTAAATCTGGGCAGATACATAAAAGTTTCAAAATAATAAGACTCTTAAAAGTTGAAACTATTCTCCACGTTTTTCTAGGCTGCCAGGACCCCTTTTTATACAAAATCTGAGTCGGTCAAAGGATAAGCATTACAGTAACGTGTCAGCCTAAAAGTCATCTTGCTCGAACGAGAATGACATCTCGCGCGAACGAGATCGCGTGTAGTTCGAATGACTACGCACGACTTACCATTGTCATTCGAACGAGATTGATATCTCGCTTGAACGACCTTGGCGGCAAAATCGAGGTACGTTTACTGCTGAAGCAGTTTTTCACAAAGCTTTTCAAAATAAAACTTTCTCTTAATAACAGTTATGAAACCTCTTTAAAAAACATTTTTATATAAAAGCTTTTTAAAACCCTTTTTTAAAAAATATCCCAACACTCTTAATATGAAATGTAAATGAAACTTTAAAACAATATCTTACCAAAGTTCATATTGTTGGGCTTGAATGTTGAAGGCAAGTGGTAATTCGGATCCGTCTTTTGTAGATGTAATCTTCACAATTCTTCGACGACTTGTAGCAAGATACGACATAATTAATTGTGACGGACTTATTAAAAATATGTCCTTAGAAACAATGATGGCCATCTTCCATGACTTATTTCACAAGTTTGTGGAATTTTATGTGGATGATTTTGTCATCAAGTCGAAAAAGGAAGAGTCCCATCTAAGCGAATTGAGGAAGGTGTTCACTCGGTGCAGAAAGTATAAACTAAATATGAACCCACTAAAATGCGTCTTTGGAGTAACCAGCGGAAAGTTTTTGGGTTTTGTGGTTGATCAGCAGGGAGTACAGATGGACTAAGACATACAGCGAACGATCTTGGAGATGCCCAATCCAAGATCGACGAAGGAACTGAAGAGTTTCCTAGGTAAAGTTTCTTACCTTAGGAGATTTGTACTAGGATTGGTCGAAATGACACACCCGTTGATGCAACTTTTACGAAAGAACACGAAATTCAAGTGGGAGGAGGTTCACCAGGAGTCTATCACTGGACTGAAAAAGCTGCTCGTTTCACCATAGACCATGGTTCCCCCAAAGGCGAGAATACCGTAGTAGCTATACCTCATATCCACCAAGAGGTCCGTTGGAGCTTTGCTGGGACAAGAGATTAACGGGCAAGAACGACCAGTCTACTACCTCAGCAAAATCATACATGGTCCAGAGGTCAGATATAGTAGCTTGGAAAGACATTGTTTAACCTTAGTCTTTGTAGCGTAAAAACTTAGACATTATATGCTATCTTTTACAATTCATATTGTAACCAGATGTGATCCTATTAAGTATTTACTGGCAAGAACTATATTGATTGGTAGGGCATCTAGGTGGTTCCTCATCCTCTCAGAATATTAAGGCTGGAAATTTTTGGCACGATAACCCGTTTATGGTAATAAAACGAAATGACTTGAACTTGAAACGATTAACTTGTATAGATTTAAGAGTACTCAAAATATATACTCAAATAAAAATCAACATGACACAAAAATGACACGACTAACCCGAATTTCCACCCCTACAGACTATGACTTGAAGTGTGTGGTCCCTCGCATGATTAAGAGCCAAGCGTACGCTGACCTGTTGGTAATCTTCCCCTCTGGAACGTTTGAGCCACCTAAAGAAAGTATTCCAGGAGACGACTTGGAGGCCAATTACTTATATGAAAGTGATAAAGAATGGACGATGCAGTTTGATGGATCTTCGATGGAAAAGAAAGGAGGAGCGGGGATTATTCTTTAGAAAGGAATGGAAAGAGAATTGTCTTTCCTACAAGTTAGATTTCCCTTATTCTAACAACGAAGCGGAGTATGAAGCGTTAGTATTATGGCTGCTGGAGGCCCTTCAAAGGGGGATTCGGTCACTTTGCATCAAGGGGGATTCGAACTTGGTGATTCAGCAAGTGAATAAAGAATACGCTTTAAAAAAACTAAGTCTGGCACCATACAGAACGATCATTCAGAGGTTTCTCAGCCAGTTCCATCAGACCAAGATCAAGAGACATCCCCGAGCGATGAACAGCCATCCAGATGCCTATGCCACCATCGCCCAGAAAATGGTCATGAGGAACGATACAACTACAGTCGTGATTCAACGAAGAATAACTCCTTTGATAGTACGGTTAATTTTTTTGATGGATAAGGACGCGGACTGTAGGGAGCGATTGGAAAGAAACTAGAATCTGGGGAAGGAGTGATGGAGCTAAGGGAATTAGCCCAATACTTTGCAAACCATGAAAACTTTTACTTCAGAAACACAGGAGGATAGTTATCAAGATGCATCGATCCCAAGGAAGCAGAGCGGGTATTAAAGAAAACACATGAAGAGCACTGAGAAACAAATGAAATACTTCTTTACTGAAGAATTCAATGGGAGGGATATTTTTGGCCTAAAATGAAACGGGACGCAACAGATCTACAAGGAAAATACAATAAATGCCAGTTATTCTTCGAGGCAGCCGAATGTCATTTCGTGGAAGCTCAACCTAACTGGAGGCAACCCTATATTGACTTCATTAAAGATGAAGTTATCCCAATATAAAAGATTAATGCGATGGGACTCAAGCGAAGGGTCCCAAGGTTCTACGTCTAAGAGGGACAGCTTTATCGAAAGGGGTACTTCAACAGGCCATTACATTGCATCATAAAGGAAGAAGCAGTAGAGGTCCTCAAACAGGCACATGATCCGGCTCACGTAGGAGGAGCCAAGTTATATGACCAATTGATGATGTTGGGGTATTATTAGCCAACGATGGAAAAGGACTCTGTTGAGTTCGTTCAAAAATACAAGGCTTGCCAACTTCATGGAAATATAACCCATGCCCCATCGGTGAACCTACACTCCCTATCAATGGCTTATCCTTTTCACACTTGGGCATTCGACCTGGTGGGGGCAATACATCCTTCGTCGAGGGGGAAGATATGGATACTAGTAGCAAGGAATGCTTTATAAAGTGGGTTGAATCATACCACTGAGAAGGGCAACAGTTGGGGTGGTGAGCAACTTCATTAGAGAATACATCATTTGCCTTTTTGGGATTCCAAAGGTTATTCTCTCTGATAACGGGACCCCATTCCTCAATTCAGAGGTAATGATGCTCACAAACAAATACTCCATTGTTCATTATACTTCAACGGTAGCACACCCAAAGGGAAACGGTCAAGTTAAAGCAACTAACAAAACCTTGGTTAATATTTTGGCTAAAATAATGGAAGATTTTCCAGGATCATGGGATACCAGTTGTAATGTGGGCCTATCGAACAACCAAGAGGAAGCCCATAGGGTATACTCCATTCTCTCTTATTTACGGGGCTGAGGCGATTCTTTTGGTAGAGTTAGAAGTTCCTTCTGCCCGATATGCCTTATGAAGTAACATGCTCCCTCAGAATAGACATGTGCAGTTGGAAGCGTTGGATGAACAGGGAGATAACGCAATGTAACACTTTCAAATGTATACGAAGTAACTCTCGAGGGCATATGATAACTTAGTGAGACCACGAAAGTTCGTGGAGGGAGACCTCATTTTGAAGGAAGTAGTAAAGCACATCAGGGGACTTCCTCTACCTAAGTTTGTAGTGAATTGGAAAGGACCTTTTATCGTAAAAGAAGCTCATGATTCAGGGTATTGCTTAATCTCTAAGATGGAAGAAGACAAGACATTCAAGATTAATAATAAATTGTTGAAAGTCTATCATATGTAAGCAATTAAGTTTAGACCATTATTGTATATAGTTGTTGTTATGAATATACAAGTTGTTTTTATGTTTATTGTTGCAACTCGAGTGGAGATGGAAGAATTGTAGAGCTCCATAATATATGCAAACAGTTATAGCACAAGGAAAGGACATAGAAAAAACATACATCTTTCACATTCATTCATAAACTTTGGGGCACTACAAAATTAGAAGCTATTTCCCAAGAATTACATAAGAATAAGAAAAGGAAAATGTTTACAACAATTCATTGACCTAGGAGGAACCATAGATCTAGAGTAGAGAAAAAATCTCCAGGAAGCCCGAAGAAACTTCTAGGTAAGACTGTTGAGCATTTATAGAAACCTCCAATCTCATTTGTGCTTGTGTACGTTTGATGAGGAGTTTCTCTCGTTTCAGTTTCACTTGACGTAGAGCTTCTTCGACATCTTCTACCTCCTTATTAACAGCTTCAAGCTGAGGTGCTAGCTCAGCTAACTTAGCTTCCTCAGCCCGTTGATCCTCTCAATGTTTTTGTAGCAGCTCCCTCTGACTATCCAGTCGTTGACTCTTTAAAGTTTTTAAGTGCCCAATAAGCCAGTCAAAACGGAAGCCATCATGACCCAACTCCCTCAGATAGCCCATAAATTGGTTGAGGAGGGCTCTGGTAACGTTGAAATGGGAGTGCTAACGATATCAGCAATAACGATCGCCATGCCCTGAAGCCTATAGCTCATCACGGGGATGTTGGAATGTAGGCAATCCATAATAAAAGTCTCAGGATGGTGGCTTGCAAGCTGCTCAACTATCAGGGGCTGGCTGGCAGGCATTTGAGGGGAACGCTGAAGGACCATGAGGCAAAAGGCATGAGGAGCTAAGTCAGGCAGAGGGAGATCACAACCATATTCTCTATTGGTAGCAGCGCCAGTCGTGGAACCTTAATCATTATGACTGGAATCTTCTGAGATAACGGGTTCTCGATGGGGTGAAGCGATGGGCGAAATAACTGGTGGAGAGTCCTCCCGTGCAACCTGAGAACAGGTAGAAGAAAAAATGAGTTAAAGAAAAAATCTTAACAAACATTTTCGTTGTTAAGTCACCAATATAGGTGGAGTTTATGAAAAAATCTTAACAAGTGTTTTCATTGTTAAGTCATCGATATAGGTGGAGTTTATGAAAAAAATCTTAACAACAGTTTTCATTGTTAAGTCGTCGTTATAGGTGAAGTTTATGAAAAAATCTTAACAAGTGTTTTCATTATTAAGTCACCAATATAGGTGGAGTTTATGAAAAAATCTTAACAAGCTTTTTCATTGTTAAGTCACCGTTATAGGTGGAGTTTATGAAAAAATCTTAACAAGTGTTTTCATTGTTAAGTCACTGATATAGGTGGAGTTTATAAAAAAATATTAACAAGCGTTTTTGTTGTTAAGTCACCGTTATAGGTGGAGTTTATGAAAAAATCTTAACAAGTTTTTTCATTGTTAAGTCACCAATATAGGCGGAGTTTATGAAAAAACCTTAACAAGTGTTTTCGTTGTTAAGTCACCGATATAAGTGGAGTTTGTGAAAAATCTTAACAAGTGTTTTTATTGTCAAGTCACCATTATAGGTGAAGTTTGAAAGATTGAGAAATGAGACTCTTCCAGTTTGCACATTGTCAAAAAATAAACGACAAACAACGAGAAATGAAGAGAAACTAGCGAAGTACCTCAGTAGTAGTGGGAGCAAGAATGGGAGTCACCACGGAGGCCATAACGGTGGGACCTGTTGGGGGCAGGCTTATTTCCTCGAGAGATTTAATGGCACTCCCAACTGAAGAAGTCTCAACGGCTGGTAAATCTCCCTCACCAACGTAAGGTACCAAGGCCAACACAGGAGTTTCAGAAGATGTCCCATCATGGGTAGGTCTGGAAGAACCACCATGATGGGTAGAAGCATTAACCTTGGCCTTGGAAATAGGCAGACCACCAAGAGAAAACGGTGGGGCAAGACTTGGAGAAAGCTGAAAACATGAAGCTAAGTGTTAGACATGAGGATTACATACAGAAGAAGTGAGAAATACCTCTAAGTGTTACTTACCTCAGTTGACACCAAAAAAGGAAACTGCAGCTAGTGGCCTCGTCAGCACAGGGGGAAGAAGAATGTTGGCTAACAACGACGCCATTTCAACCTTAGGGGCACTTTCCGCAGCTGGAATGATGGCAGGACCTCGTGCTGAAGTGATAATTCAAAAGGGGCTGGGGGAGCTATTGTTGTCAATTTTATTAAATACTGCAAGTGCACAAGCTATTATAGAATAGCGAGTGTAAGTACGGGTCGAACCCACAGAGATTTGTCAATTTTAATTTTTAAAAGAATTGCAACTATCGAACTAGATAAAATGGGATAGGGAATATGTACTAAACTAAATAAAAGCAACCATGATAAATGAGATTAACGCAAGAGATTTATAAACAATTAGGAAATAATTACGATTCGGGGTCCATTTATCACGTAACTAATATTGCACACTAATTTAATGTTGCCATTCCCCTTTTTATAACTCAAATTAAACTGACTCTCGCCGCGTTTAATTCGGAAAATATGACGATTATGTTGAAATATTTTTAACGTCTCTAATAGATGGCTAAAATCCATATTCCCTTAGAAAATACAAGTTTTAAAATTTGCAAATGTATTTAAGCATGGACTATCAAAACAATCAAAGTGCAAGCATAATCCATCAAAAATTACTATTTTTAAATCTCAATACTTCATTTGACAAAAAAAATTTGAAGGTTCTAAAACACACTCTCGTGTCATTTCAAAATGAATACCGAATCTTTAATAACAATTAAAACAAGTAGGGAATAAACAACAATCAAATTAACATGACAATATTATCTAACTATGATAAACTTCACCCTAATCCTAATACAATAATCAAGCTATCATAATGAAAGAGAAATTGCAAGAAGAAGAAGAGATTTTCATTAATAAATCAAACTTACAATAATGCTCTTACAATAATCTTCAATACTCTAAAAACTTGCCCTCAAATTGACTACAATCTCTCAAAATTACTCTACAAATCTCTCATTGTTCTACACACGAAATAATGAGCCAAAGGGTCATATTTATAGGCTTAGGGTGAGGCTTTAGGATTTTGGTGGAACTCTTCAATCTCCACCTCTTCAATTTTCCCCCACTCGAAAATTCTTCTTTTTGCTTGCTGGACATCCATGCCAAATTTCGTCCAATTCGGAGAATAAAAATTCTTGACTTTTTTACGATTTCACAAAAACATTTTTTCGAACGACCGTAAAATTTAGCTTTTTTGCGCCTTTTTTAAGTTAATCATCAATTTGCACCAAATTCCATAATTATCTGCAAAAATTTCAATAGGCAACTTTTTTCACAAATTAGCACAAGAATATTATAAAATTAATGAAGCACCCATTTTTTACTTAAAATTGCTATTTTAACTGTGAATTCAAGCATTCTTGCATTTTTTCCCTTTTTAATAAAATGATCTTAAGAAATTATTAAATAAAACAAAATGGGACTAACAAGGTATAAATTTGGGTATAAAATATACAAAATAATGCACTCATCAGTTGTCTCTGGTTGAGAAGAGATGCCCACAGACTCAACGGACCCCCCCCCCCCCCCACAGCAGCACCCTTCACACATTGTGAGGTCGAATGGCGGGAGTAGGTAAACCCGGTCATGGGAGAACGGGGAAGAGTTCCATCGTTCTGAGAAGAGCCAAAACGTACCCCCACGAAAGGGCTCACGAGGGGCTGGGTCTTTCTTCTCCAACTTCCTGACCCAGAGTGATTAAGAGTTTAACGGATGGAGCCTTCGGAAAAATGCATATAAAATCAAGAACACGCATACATACCTCAGAATCAGAGGGAGAACGGGAGGATATAACTACTGGTGAAGGAGGAGAGGAAGCATTAACAGAGGGAGCGGGGGAGAGAGGTACATCTGGAGTTCGTTTCCTCTGGGACTTGATACCTAGAGTCTTCTTCCTCGCACCTACAGCGCCAATACTTCGAGGAACCTTTTAATTCTTTTTCCTTTTTGACCCTTATTCCGTGGGATCAACTAGGATGGTAGGGAAGGCAACAGAAGGAGGAACGACAGGAGCGCATCGTTGAAACTCAGCATTTTTCCATTCCACCTTAGCCTGAACCCTCATTTTCAGCTCTTCACTTACCTCCGCAGACATGGGAGGGGGAACGAAGGCGATGGGGAATGCCTCCAAAAGGGTTTGAGGCTGAGTTTGAGACTTAAAGTTTGAGGAAGTCCCACTTTTTGACTTCCTGGTTCTTTTGGCTGGGGCTGGGAAGGCCTTTTGCCGGTGGCTGCTTCGATTATAGGGGGAGGCTATTTTGGGGTTACAACGGTCTTAGGTTTGGGCATGGTAGTAGGGATCATTGGGTAATAAGGGGGTAGCTTAAAGGGACGATCTTTAATGGTTTTACTCAGAGGGAACTCAACTCCAAGAATGGAGTTGCTTTTGAGACCCAACTCCAAAGCAGAAAAAGAAAAGACTGAGGGATACTGAGGTGGACTATGTATGAACTCACGAATCAGGGTCAGTTGCCTCAAACGAAACTTGGTGGCATAAGATGTAGATACGTCCCTTTTCCTAGTGGCACTAGGAAGGGTGACTCGACCATCTATGGTAGAAGTCACACTAAGTACTTCTACTACAAGGTAGAAGGTGCAAGCCTCAGCAAAAGTAGCCTTTTTATTACTCAGTTGAAACATAGGTCGAGGAGCCCCCTGATCAAACCTGAACTGCCTGCTACATCTATCGGGGTTATAAGGTTTAAAAGTGTACCCCCATTCGGTGAAGCAAGGAAGAAACCCAGGAGTGAATAGAAGTACCACGTCCTGCGAAGGATCTTCTACAACTATAATAAAGGTGACAGTTGAAGCTGTAGAAGGAAAAAAGTCCCAAGTATGGGCAAAAGTAGACTCGTTGTACGGCCTCGTGATAAAAGAATCAAAACGATCAAAAGCTCCCATTATCTCCTTTTTACTCTATTTTTTATGGAAGCATAAGAGGTGTGGAGTCTTGATGCCTTAACTCATGGGGTAGGGGATAGATGTGGAGACAATGGCAGGAAATAGAGTATAAAGGAATCCCATTAAGATAACGGTGTTGGCAAAGTGGGCCAAGTTGTAATGACTCAGTGACCGGGCCATATCAATATGGGTTCGATCCAGCCAGGTGTAGAAGGACCCCAAAGCAATAGCGGCTAGAGGACGGTTGAAACCCCTGGCCAAACAGATAAGGTCCCTCCTGGGTTGGTCGTTAGGTTTCCCAGTAAAAAATAAGTGCAAAAGCAGCTCAAGAATGTAGGCTGGTAGTTTCAAATATGTACCTTTACCTTGGCCCGTTACAGCAGTGACATCCTTGGAGTAGGAGCTTCAAAAAATAGCTGATGAGGGGAGTAAAAGTGGCCTTGTTTGAAGACCCAGTGCAACGACGACAAATTCGATTAATCTTAGCTAGGTCAGCAGTCTCTTCGTTATCCAAGGCCTCATCGTGGTATGTAAACTCACCCATGGGCTCAAACCCAAGTAGCTCACAAACGTCCTCCAACGTAATGGTGAACTCTCCCCATGAAGCAAAGAACATATGAGTTATAACGTTCCATTTAGAAACTAATATTTGGAGTGCAGCGTTGTGCTTAAAAAGAGTGAACTCCCCAAACCAGCTGGCTCGATGAAGACCAACCTTTGCAAGAGCTGCAACGTAAGAGCTCTACATGTGTGCATACCAGGCAGCAAAATGGGCTGGCGATCCACCAGGTGCCTCGAAATTGATCTGAAAGTAGGGGAAGTCGCCACGGTCCAATCGAAAGAGTAGAGTCCCCTCTGGAAAAAAAAAAGCCCCACTTTGACGAATCCTCATCTTTATCACCCAGCAGTGAAGGATCGTACTTAGCCGAAAAATGGCAGGTCTTGCATGCATTGGAGAACTCATCATCTTTGCCAAAGATGGGAGAACGACGGTAAAAACTTAGTTGCTCTCGATGAGCAGCATCCAGGGCAGTAGTGATAAGGGTAGCAGCGGTGTCGGAGGTGGCAGAAGGGGAGCCTGGCTGAGAAGCGGTGGTGGTTGCTTTGGATACACTTGAAGAAGCCATAGTAGTTGGCGATGAAAGAAACAACTCGGTAAGGAAGGGATAGGAATCGAAAAAGGAGGAGCGCAACCACAGGTGGTGGCGTAACAGACGAGAGGAAGAAGAATACTAGGAGAAAGCTTAGTAACAATGGAGTTCAGGTAAAGTTTCTCTCTCTAGAGTAGATGAAATCTTAAAGAAGATGAAGGAAGGAGAAGTGTTTTGAAAAAGAGACGTTTGAAACCTTTTAAACCCGTCTATTGAGTTTCCCACCACCACACATGCAGGGCCACCTATAATCATTTCAAATGGACACGTGGCACTTCGGGAAGTGTCTTGACAGTCAAAGAGACAACGCAACGTCATTAATGAAGTGCCGCCTGAGGAATAGAAAGGGTTGCCTTCTTAAGCAAGTTTGAGTTTTGGCGCTAGAATTTTTTATCAGACATATCCAATAACACCCAACGAAGACACTGCCCCAATGCTTCTAAAAAGCTACGATGTGCCCTCGCCACAAGTCTAAAAATTGTTTAAATTGTGACTCAGCTACTTCGGGGATAATTCCTATTTTTTGAACATGAAGAAACGTTACAAGGGAGAATTTCACAAGCCACAATAATAGGGGCAGTTCTAACAAAAAAACTCATTGCCCACACCCATACTCCACAAAGCATAAACGGGAGAATTTCACTTACCAAGAGTCAAAATGGGTATTTGAGAAAGTCAGCAGGTGTATCGAGAGAATTTTAAATAGTCAGGCCAGAATGGTTGAAGTTTAGTGAACAAAAAAAAGTGGCGATATCCCTTCGCCAAAGCGCCAATAAGCCGCGGCATTTTAACTTAGATATATCGGGGAGAATTTTACTTTTTCCTACAGGGGGTAACGCAGTGGTCGTAACGAAGGGAAAGATGCCAGAATTTTTTCACACAGAGAAGGTTCATCGGATTGAGAAGTTTTCGTGCAGACATTTCCTGTTCCTACAATAAATCTCTCTACGAAGGAGAAAATATAGATGGGGCTTGAAGGTAATCCTGAGATTAGGGATAATCCACTATTTACAATAGTATCTGGGGTCAAGGCAGCGTGGAAGCTCAGCGTGGTAACTCAGTGAGGCAGCTCAAGCGTGGTACCTCAACGTGGCAAATCAGCAAGGCAGCTCAAGCATGGCAACTTATATTTTAGCTTGTTGTGTTACTTAGCCATATTGTATCTTTTATTTGTATTAACTATGAGATATAACGATTGTAATGATGTAATGAGAATAATGACTTTGTGTGAGGTCGAACGGTACTTGCGAGAGACCAGGCTTGGCAGGGCTTGGGAGAGCTTTCATGCTCTATCGGACGACCTCACCGTGGGAACTTTGGAGGGATTTAGTTTGGAGGATTGAGAAATGAGTCACCATTGGGGCTTGTCCTGACCATCTTAGATACACCTGGTAAAACATCGAAGGACCCTAGTCGTGCAATACCGGGTGGAGCAGCTCTGAGTTCCATCGGGCGTTGAGTTGTGAACCAAACAACCCTCTACTTAATGTCACATCTATTATAGGTGAAGTCACTAGTCAGCTAGACAATGTCAAATTTGCACTTGAGTAAACCACCGTGGTATTTTGGACTGTCAGACAGTTGGTGAGCCACCTCTGTGATGACAGCCACCTGACACACAGTGGTTAGGCAAAAGGCATGTCTTGGCATTTAATGTTTATGACATGGAGATAACTAGTGCATCAAGTATTTAATGTTTGTGACATAAAGTATGAGGGATATATTTCACCGACATTAATGACTGAGTTGCCTTGGGGGTGGTGTAGGGAGGCTATTTAAGGACCCCAACCACCTCTGGGGAGAAGAGGTTCTTTTGAGAGTTCAGAAGTTATTACTAGAGAGAATATACATCAGAGAGAGATTATTACAAATCAGAGAGTTTACTCACCCACCATTGTCATTTATTATGAATCATTTAATACTTGACACAGATTCCTAAGGGTGTTTGATGTGTTTAGCTGCCTACCAAGGTGTATCTAGGGTGCTTACTTCTCTCTCCCTCTAAATGAGTTACTTCTGAGTTCGATATCATCTTATTGAGTTATACACGAGAGATTTGTGAGTTTTAACTGAGTTTATCTTCACTAAGTTGTGCTTGTGTGTCCTGCAGTTAATCAATAGTTTTTCTAGTTAATTTATCATTATTGTACTTGAAAGGGGTTATACCTCCATCTAATCTAAAGTAACCTCTTACAATATTAATGTACATCGGAAGTGTACGGTTTATATTCTTCCCTCTATTCCATGAAAATCCCGGTTATTTCACCCTACTACTATTTGACAAGCTTGCAAGCAAATGGCTGCACTATGTCCCAACAAGTTATGGAGGCCCAAGAAACAAAGGAAAATACTTCAGGGAGGTTGTGCTAATGGTAAAAAATGATATAAATACTTTCTCAAATTCATTATTATATAATGCTAATTTATTTTAAACGCTTTTTATCAGATCAAACATATTGAGCAATATCTTGGAGAAGAGAGGAATTAATTGAGCAAGAACCCAAGCGTTACTCTATTATAGCCACCCCAAAAATATGGTCTTCTGCAACCTCTTCAAGTGAAATGCCAATAGATTTAGATGCGGCTAAGATCTGGATATAATCGTATACACAAAGCGAACTCCAATTTTTTGTCATCTGCTCTCAGCAAAAAGAAGATTCGTAAGTTTTTTTACTTTGAATTACAAAACTTATATGATATCAAAATTCTTTTACTAATCTTCATTTTTTTAATAAACAAGAATGATTGTGGTATAGCAGTGCTATACTACATGGAGAAAATTGTGTATGGAAAGGCACTTGAAGAAACTTTCGCAGAAAGTGTGATGGATAAAATGCGGGCAAAAATGCTTATCAAGTTACTAAATTCTGCTGAGCACAAAAGAGCACAAAAGTGACTCAATTTAGGTACTTAGATACCATAAAAGACAATGTTTAAAACATCATATTCAGTTGTTCAAGTTTTGTTTCATTTTACTTGACATTTGAGATGATGTTTGTTTCATCATAATATTCAAACATGGTGTTGTATGTTATCAACTATAAAGTAACTACTTTTTTTTCAAAATGAACATGTAGTATGTTAGTAGTTATAAAAAATAAACATGTAGTATGTTATCAGTTATAAAAAATGGGGTTGTATATTATCAATTATAAAGTAACTATTTTTTTTTCAAAATGAACGTAGTATGCTATCAGTTATAAAGTAACTATTTTTTTTTCAAAATGAACATGTAGTATGTTATCAGTTATAAAAAATGAACATGTATGTTATCAATTATAAAGTAACTAGTTTTTTCAAAATGAACATGTAATATTTTCTCAGTTATAAAGTAACTGTTTTTTCAAAATGAACATGTAATAAGTTATTAGTTATAAAGTAACTGTTTTTTTTCAAAATTAGTTATAAAGTAACTGTTTTCTTCAAAATGAACATATAGTATGTTATCAGTTATTAATTAAATGTTTTTTTTCAAAATGAACATATATGTTATCAGTTATACAATATTGTTTTTTTCAAAATGAACATGTAGTATGTTCAGTTATAAAGTAACTGATTTTTTCAAAATGAACATGTAATATGTTATCAGTTATAAAGTAAATGGTTTTTTCAAAATGAACATGTAGTATGTTACCAGTTATAAAGTAACTGATGTTTTTCATTTTCCACCTGAAGTAACGAATAACACACAACAATTGATGTCTTGTTACATAGTTAAAGTGACTATTTTTTTCAATTATATAGACACTGCCATTTATATATTAATTGTAAAAAAGAATAAAATTGGAAAATGAAATGGAGATGATGTGTATGATATCAACTGATATGTTCCTTTTCACAATTAAAGTTGCTAAAATGATTTTTGAATTACCATGCTTGAATATATTAACTTGTTAACTATAAAACTTGAACATAAACATTAAACCTTTGAAATACACATAAACTCAGTAATCCTAAACATTTTTATTTATAAAGTTGGAAAATAAAACGAAGACTCTTGGGTATAAAGTCATTCTTAATGTAACTGACTTATTTCTTTTAGCAAATAAGGTCACGAGTCCCTTGAACATGCATCTCCGATGAGGGTGAATAGAGATCCAGCATTGGGGGTGTGGGGGTAGAGAGACATGGCGTGGGAGTGCCACTGGCACGGACTCTGAAATATAAGAGAATATTGGTTGTATGGGTTTTTGAGGACCCTTTTACAATAAAATAAAACCCTTAGACTAAATGTGTGTTAACAAATGAAGGAAGGACTTTTTGGTAATTGACCTAAAAATTATAAATATTTTTTAATTGATTAAATATTCAATAATGTCAAATAAAATTGGAAAATGAAATGAAGATTGATGTGTATGATGTCATTTTTTAAGTAACTGATTTATTCATTTTCACAAATAAAGTCACTAAAATTACTTATGAGTTGCCGTGTTTGAATATATTAACTTCTTAACTATAAAACTTGCATAAATGATATATTAACCTTTAAACTACACATAAACTCAGTGATTCAAAAAAATTTCATTTATAAAGTTGGAAAATAAAACGAAGATTGTTTTGTATAAAGTCATTCTTTAAGTAACTCACTTATTCCTTTTAACAAATAAGGTCACTAGTCCCTTGAACATAGGCCTCTGATGAGGGTGAATAGAGCTCCGGTATTGGGGGTGTGGGGGCGGGGAGATATGGGGTGGGAGTGTCGTTGGCGTGGACCATCGAAAATAAGTGAATATGGGTTATATGGGTCTTTGAGGGACGTTATATTTACTCACTTGATATAAAATCAAAACATACACATAAACTCAGCTTTACACATAATTATAGTCCTATATACCAAATAGTCCCTTCAACAAGGAGCTCCGATGAGGCTCAACAGAGCTCCGACATTAGGAGTGTGAGGGCGGGGAGATGTGGGGTGGGAGTGGGACTTTATATCTACTTACTTGCTATAAAATCAGAACATATATATAAACTCAGCTTTATACATAATTACAGTTCCATATACCAAATAGTCCCTTCAAGAAGGAGCTCCGGTGAGGGTCAATAGAGCTTCGACATTAGGGGGTGGATGAGGGGATACGAGGGGTCACAGTGCCATTAGCACAGACCCCAAAAAATAAGTAAATATATTAACCTTTGGACTACTTGTAAACTCAGTAATTCCATTGTTTTCAGTTATAAAGTTGGAAAATAAAGTGAAGATTGTTGTCTAATAAGGTCACTAAAATCAATTCTGAATTACCATGCCTTAATATGTTAACTTATTAACAAGAAAACCTGAACATAAAGAATATATTAACTTTTGAACTAACCATAAACTCAGTAATTCCATTTTTTTCAGTTATAAAGTTGGAAAATAAAGTGAAGATTGTTGTGTATAAAGTCATTCTTAAAGTAACCGACTCATTCTTTTTAACAGATAATGTCACTAAAACCCCTGTTGAATTATGATTTCTTAATATATTTAGTTACTTGCTATAAAATCATAACATAAACAATATATAAAACTTTGAACTACACATAAACTCGACTTTATACATAATTATCGTGCCATATACCAATGGAACTACAAATAAACTCAGTATTTCCAATTTCTTTCAATTATAGAATCATTGACTTCTTAATCTCAACCACTAAACCAAGAATCTTAAAAACTACTGTTATAAGTACTGCTTAAGTGAGCACAGTTCTTTGGTTAGACTAACGAAGAAACTAAAATCATATATTTTGATTACTAACACAACAATATTAATAATAAAAAGTAGAAAAATGCACTACTTTTGTTTCTCATTTATTTAAACTGCAATACAAATTGATATATGAAATAAAATTTCAAATTCTATACCCAAAAGATAAATAAAGAGCTATTGTAAATAGAAAATTACAAATTAACTCTGGCCAGCTAGCTTATATGGCTGCTTTACAAGTTTTCTTATTATGATTTCCAACTATTTAGCACCTACTACACTTCATTGGCCTTCTGTATTCTCCTCGAGATGGTATTCTACACTTTCTTGGTCTTCCTGGAGGAACTTTTGTTATAGGGGCTTTCAAAATCACATCGTTGCCAACAACTTCCTCTTCTTGTATAGAACTCACCAGAACGATAGAAAATGAGTAATTCTTCTTGAAATAATCAATAGTGACATACTCCTCAACGTATTGAAATATATCGTGACCATTTGACTGAATTATAACTAAGGCATGTGATCATGGAAATCAACTTAATTACCATTTAAAACAAGAACAATAACGATCCAACAAATTCACATTCTTAGCTTTCTCGCTATGAACTTGAAAAATAAACTCACTCGAACGTTTAAGATTCCATCCCCTACCCAATGCTTGTAATTCATTCAACCTCTTGTTTATCTTAGGACACAATATTATTGTCCATTTATTTGACTCCTGACATCTTCTAGAGATTTAGTTCATCATTTTAATTTGAATAGTTTCAACCAATTGTGCTATCGGTAAATATCTAGCCTCTTTAATCTAAGAATTGAATGACTTAGCTGCATTTGAATACATCTCCCCATATTTATGTCCATTGAAAAATGCACAACACCAATGCTTCTCCCGACAATTTTACAAGAAATCTCTCATCAAACCACATCCCTCATTTATCAATTTATTCCCATGTTTTAGGTAAGACTCGGTAGTTGTGGAAAATGCTCACATGTTAACGTTTTCACCATTTTCTCCTAAAAATTTGGACCAAATCCACGATACCTATCCCGTATGTTATTTTAAAGATGATAAAGACAGAAAGCATGTGGAGAGTTTGGGAAATGTTTCGGAACAACATCCAAAATTCCTTGATTGCAATATGATATAAATGTTACCCCTCTCCCCATATGATTTAAAACCTCCCCAAGACATTTCATAAATCAATTCCAATTACTCTCATTTTCAACATCAACAATAGCAAAAGCAAGTGGAAATAAACCTGCAAAAAGTTTTAAAAAAATAACATTACAAAAATTGAATAAAGTAACATATAGTTTCCATTGATAAAGTAACTAAAAACTGTACAGACTAAATAAAGTCACTATTAATAAAAAAGTAATTTAATACCTTAACATACCTTGGTCATAATTTTTTGACGTGCCAGCCGACAATGTCCCTTTGCATTATACAAATATGTCCCACCCAAGAATAATATTGGTCTACAATATTGAAATCCTGGTACACATCCCCCAAAAGTTATGAACAATCTCTTAAATAAAAAATCAATAACATCATGCTCAATAAAACAAAATGAATTTGGGTTTGTTTCAATTAATCGGTTGCAATATGACATTAACTGCTTGTAAGATTTCTCCTCGTGCCCATGTTACTCAACACTTACAAGTTCCTTTCCATTCCATGCTAAACGGTAAGATATATCAAACCCGTATTTTCTCTTAAAGCTACTCATTATGTCAATTTTCCTAATCGAGGGCTTCTCACGAACTTCATCCAAAAACACTGATGAAACAATTTCAGAGGACATCATTACACTTCTTGATTTATGAACACAGCTTGTACAAGTGTGCATATTATTCAATGTTCAAATATAGAAAAAACCATTCACAACATTCACATATGCATGAACACGCCAACTACATACAACATCTTCATCTTGAATAAAACGAGACGTCACCCTAAGATTATCATTCTTCATGTACTTGAACTTAAATCCAATACATACGTACGTAAAACTATTCGAAACTCTTTCCCAGTCCCTTCAAACTTCTGTCCAACTTCAATAATGGCACTTGCCCATGAATCTGACAAAAACAGATTTGCTTTTGAAGATGTTGATTCAACCAAATATTCATCAATAATATCAAATGAGTTAATACTTAATGAATACTCAACATCAATTAAACCATCCTCAATCTCAAAAACTTCACTACCAACACAATTATAATCTTCTACCTTAATTTAAATAAAATCACAATTTGGCTTCTTCCAACAAATCAACACAAGTCTAAAATCCCCATCGTATTCCAAAATAACTCCAGAAAAATTCCCAACAGAATATGAGAACTTAATAGTTTCTCTTTGCAAAATCTTAAATTTTGAACATACGTCATCAGCAAAAGAATAATATGAACCTGTAGATTCAACGCTTATAGCATTAGACTTACAACATACAAACAGGAATACTATCCATAACTCAACGAACTGCAAAAAAACAAACCAATAATAAACGTCATATAACTCATAAAAATGAAATGTTACACTACTAAATTAGCAACACTAATAAATTGTTAAAAAAACATAGTTATCCTTTCAAAAACAGAGAAAAACATAAAAAAAATGTCAAAACAAAGCACCAAAACCACATATACTTACAAAACAATAAACAACACATTAATATATTCATAAAATATACAAAAGAAATCTAACTATCATATTAAACAACATACATATAATTCACATATAATTCAACTTCATGATGAAATCAGATAAAATGCATATTAAACAACATACAAACAGGAATACTATCCATAGCTCTATGAATTGCAAAAAAATAAACCAATAATAAACGTCATATTACCATCAAAACTCATAAAAATGAAATGTTACACTACTAAATTTGCAACACTAATAAATTGTTAAAAAAACACAGTTATCCTTTCAAAAATATAGAAAAACATAAAAAAATGTCAAAACAAAGCACCAAAACCACATACACTTACAAAACAATAAACAACACATTAATACATTCATAAAATATACAAAAGAAACCTAACTATCATATTAAACAACATACGTATTACATACATTAATTAAATTCACATATAATTCAACTTCATGATGAAATCAGATAAAATGCATAATGAATAAAATTAGAACATAACAATTACTATGTTAATACAACCCATAATTGATTACTTTCATGTGAAAGATAAAAACAGATCATCTAATAAAACGTAAGCAGGTATAAACATCAAAACATATACAACCAAACATAATCACACAAATCAAATACGAAATAAAAAATAAAAAGTAATTGAGGAATAGAGCATAGAAACTTATACATACATGAACTGATATATAAATTCAGATTGGTAGAAGAAGAATATATACCATCAAATGTGAAGAAGAAAAAGAAGAATGATCATAATCATACGAAGAACAACGAAGAATTGGACGTATGTATCAAATTTTAACATAAATTGAATACATTATTTGAATGTAGAATTCTTCAATTTCTGGAATAAGAAGTTAACTAATTTGAACGGACTCTTGGCAAGTCTAACAATTATTCCTATTTGGACTCCTACGATATAGGAATAGAAGTGAGTAAATAAAATTTCCAAATCTGCGAAGGTCATAATCGGAAGTACAAAATGTATAATATATATGAAGGGATTATATATAGGTAAAAGTGAAAATAGGCATCTTTTTTAAAAATGATCAAATATCAAAAAGTCACTCCAATATTTTTTAATACATATTTAGTCCAAACTTTTTATTTTGTACAAAAAAGTCCCTCAAACACTCATTTAACTCATATCATCTTATTTTTAAAGGTATGTAACAAGGACATGGTAAATAACTTTTTGAAGTAAAATAAAAAAAAACTTGAACTAAACAATAATTGCCCCTTGAATGTATTATTTTTACAAAATAAAAATAGAGTAGTGCTATGAGTCCCAAATAACTCCCCCAAATCTCCCCCAAAATGACTTGTGCTTTGTGCCCTGACGGGCCCCGCATCACATGGCAATAGATGACAGGTAAGTGGAAGAATGACGTGACGTCCACATAGAATTTGAAGAAAATTTTAGGGAGTTATTTGGGACTCAAAGCATTATTCATAAAAATATAAACCCTTAATTTGACCCGACGAGGCTATAAATTATGAGGTATTTAATAGAAACAAACCTTTGCAAATATGTTGATTTCCAAGCAACATGGTATAAATTCCCAAGAAGGGGATCCGTGCGTAGAATTTGGCAAAATTGTAAACTTGGGCAATGGAGTCGTCTTCATCTTACTGCTATACGCCACACTCTCTCTCTTATTGGGATTACCTCACTGTATTCCTTCTCCGACCCATTCTCGCCCTTACATTCGTCCTCTCGTTAATTCTTCTAGGTCTAACTCTTTCTCATTCTCATATACATATAGGTTGATGATCTGGAGTGTAAGTATTTGATGTGTTTATTATTACTGTTATGCAGGATGGTTTTTGGCGTGGAAGTTAGTATTGGTCCATGTTCCATTGGTCCAAGAGATCCTTGGTCTCCGAAAGAAACCAGTAAAGCCCAAACCCATAACTCACCGGCGCCTCTCTCGATTTTACAACGCTATTAATGCCCAAACCTCCACCTCTCAATCTCAATGGTATTTTCTTGTTCCTCAATTGTTGGAATATGTCAAAATGGGTTCTTTAATCTCTGCTTCAATCATTTCTGGATTTTGTTTTCAGTTTCTTTCAATTAGCAACATCATAACTTGGTTTTGTTTTGTGTGGACTGCACAACTTCCATTTATATCATCAAAAATGATTATGCAAAATTTTGACTTTTGCCAAAGACGTGTTGGATTGCTCAAATCATATGGTACAATATTTCACTACAGATTTGAAATTCCATCTAGAAGAATAATTGTTTTTGCTTTTTTTTTATTACTCAGTCGCAACTTAAATGATTATTTTTTTCTCGTAATATTGTGGTGAATATACTATTGATGCAACAATTATAATTTTGAATGATGCAATAATCAAAACCCGTGGGTGCCAATTGAGGGTACGGTGACGGGATTACCACCTCAGTTGGCACCCACAGGTTGGTACGACAAGAGGCACGTGGAGGGGACAATGATATCCTTATTTTTATTTTTTATTTTTCTGACCTTTGTTCCCAATGTCATAATGAATGTTATCTTATTCCCTTTGTTAATAGTATCACATGTTAGTGATTTTCGCGCCATTTCAAAATTCGTATTGTTTCATGATTTCCATATCCTAACGATAATACAGATTTTGTTGCATTACTAGTATATATTCACCACATTTGAAGGTTAAGCAATAAAAAATTCCAAACAATTATATCACAGAAAACTCTATTCACTTGGGGACGGAGTAATAAAAAAATCGAGAAAAAACAATTATCTCTGAATTGGCATCTCTCAAATGCAAATACAATTAGTCTCTAGTCTTTAATTGAAACCTTAAATTCAGGCTATGTTATGCATCTCTCAAATGCAAAAAAAAGAAGTGTAATATATTTATAAATATCTTCATAACTTCAATTTGCAGTCTTATTATAAATATATTATAAAGTGTAATATTTTAATTAAAAACTCAACTTGTTTTGGCAAAACTCATAATTGTATTGGTAATATTACTAAGCTTTTTGAAGTACATAATGAATTGATGTGGGAAAATTAAACTATGCAATAATAGTCATTATGTTAAAAATTGGATACCCTGTGTTTGCACTTTTGTATGTGTAGGTTAGAATCTTGATTTCTTCTCAAAAGATACTAAAGGAAATTATTGATTGGCCATACAACTTTTGTCTTGTCCTCATTGAAAAGTGATTTTTTACTAAAATGATCTAGGATTTCAAGTGAAGGAACACGTTAACTTAAAATACCACCAAATGATCTTTTATGTCCGGTTGATACCCTTGAAGAAACGCGTGAATTCGATTCAGATGTAGCTGATCTAGAATTATAGGCACACTCTCCAACCCCGGCAGCACGACTAGCCACTCCTCACGTGAGTGCATCATTGTCATAAAAAACAAGTTCATTATATCTTCATCTGAATCTCCATTAATCCTTCCAATTAACCATTCATTGCTTTCATCAATTTTATTCAAGGAGATGGGGTCAATGGTATCGCGTAATTTATATCGATGCTTCAATGCTCGATTATACTCAACGAACACCAAATCATTCAGACGAGATTGAGCCAACTTAATCAGTTTTTTGCCATGAAGCTGCCAAAAGTTATATATAACTAATTAGTATTACAACATAAAAGTTAACCAAATAATTGTAATATTAATTATGAAATAATACTATAAACTTAAATGTAAAAATAATACTAAACGCATTTTCACGCTTGTTTACCCCTAGGCTTCTAACGCTTAAGGTTTGGCCTCCACGCCTCGGTTACGCCCCACGTTTTTTAGAACCTTGATTAATATGTTATGTTAGTTGCAATATATATATACATATATATATATATATATAACTAATTAGTATTACAACATAAAAGTTAACCAAATAATTGTAATATTAATTATGAAATAATACTATAAACTTAAATGTAAAAATAATACTAAACGCATTTTCACGCTTGTTTACCCCTAGGCTTCTAACGCTTAAGGTTTGGCCTCCACGCCTCGGTTACGCCCCACGTTTTTTAGAACCTTGATTAATATGTTATGTTAGTTGCAATATATATATATATACATATATACATATATATATATATATATATATATATATATATATATATATATATATATATATATATATATATATATATATATATATGAAAATCACTTATAATTCATGAAGATTATTTGGCGCCTTCTTCGATTGTTACCTCACAGCCAAATTTATTCCTATGAGATCAGTTTTCTTATACTTTGCCAACTCGTCAGAAATTTTATCTCATGTTTCAATGCATGGCACTAATTTTCCAATGCATTTATACAACTCTGACATCACCTCTCGATGTTCTGATTAGTATAGAAGAACTCCGGGCTCAAGAAATACTCAGCTGCATGTAAAGGGCGATGAAACAGAACATCCTACCTCCTATCAATAGCTTTTGCAAAAGTCCTCTTCATATTTGGTAACTTGAAAATGTCATCCAACATGAAGTCCAAACAATGAGTCGCATATGGAGTCCAATTCAAGTGTGGATACTTCGACTCCAAATAAGAATATATTAAGAGAAAATAAATAAATTTTTACAATCTGAAACTTAATTATATTTTACATGAATAATAAAAGATATGTACTTAAAATATAAAGATATCTTACTGGCTAAGACATTAGCGGAGACGCTATTTGTGACAACTTGTACCACATTTGACTCTCCAACCTTTTTAACAAAATTCCCAAGCAACTCAAATTGTTCGTCGCATTTTTTGAACATGCCGAAGCATCAATGGATTCTATAAACATACTTCCTTTCGGAGAATTGGCTAAAAGATTTATTAAAGTCTTCTCTCGCTTGTCTTGCCAAACATCCGGCATAAGGGAACACCCATTCTTCTCCTATATCACTTTGTGATATTTCATCGCATTTTTGCGTGCTTTCAACCTCCTTCTTAAGTAAGGGAACCCTCACCTCATGGTAGCTACGTGCTTTCATGCCGGGGATCTATTGTCCAACTGCTTTGATAAATGCATGAAAGCTTTCATATTTAACGAATTGAATGAAATTCTCGCATCATACATCCATCTAGAAAGTTGGATGCATGGCCGATCTCTCAATTTTTTTTCGTCGGATTATTCTCATCTAACCTCATTTGTTTCCCCTTTCGGTTTTGCGCTAGAACCTCAGGAGGATCAGGAGTGTAATATAAATCAATTGGATCTTTTTGTTTTGGGGGCTTTCTACCGACTTTTGGCGGGTTATTACTTGCTCGATGAGAACCATCGACGAAAGACCGCTTCTTACTTGTAACCTCAACAACATCATTCTCATCTTCATCATCTCCAATGCTCCCAAATTCATCGAATTCAAGTATCAAATTTGTTTGTGCGTTCACTTGTTTTTTTCCTTCCATATACGCCTTAATTTCTTCTCTTACATCTGTGGGACATGTCGGGCAACGTACTACATTCCTATACCCACCCACAATATGTCGTTTAGCTCGATATATCCCTCCTTTGCTTACTTTCTTACAATATTTACAAGTCACTGCATTTTTGTCATTCGCACTGGCCAAATATACATGCTCCCAAGACGAATCTCCCACCCTTTCACTTGCCATTTATAAATCTAACATGCAATATGAAAATTGAATTAATTTCAGCAACAATATGAAATTAACCCACTGAAATCACAGTAAAAATATGAAATTAATACATAGAAATACACACTCAAATTACAGTAAAACTATGAAAGTAAAACTATGAAATAACACACTGACATACACATTGAAAATATGGTGGAAAAATGAAATTAACACTGAAAAATTGAAATACAATACAACACCATTTTCTTTTTGTTCTTTACTTTTGGTTGTATGTGACTTTTGGAATTTACATAGAAAATATAGTAAACTGAAAACATTTTTTTGGTCATTATTATATCTCAACTAATTAAAGGTTTTTATAACAGAAAACGAGAACGGGTTGAGGATATACAACATACATAAGAACAAAGGCCACAAAATATAAGGAAAAAAGGCAGAAAAAAGAAAAGAAGAATTAGTCGGAGAAGAAAATTGATCAGTTGGAGTTGTTTGTTAGAAGAGAAGGTAAAAAAAGAAAAAATGAGGAAGAAAGAATAGTCGGAGCAGAAAAACACAAAATACAGAGAAAATGCAACAGAAAAAAAAAGGCAAATACCTGATGTTTTTGACAGTCGGAGCTCACTGTCACCCCCGTCGGAGGTTGCAACCCAGAAAATAGTAGATAACATGATTTGTTGAAAGCAAACGTGTGGTTTTGTCTTTGTTGCTTGAGATCCGGTTTCAAAAGCTAGGGCAAAAGTGTTATTTTGGCTAATTCTTTTTGTATTATAGATGGTATATTAGCCAAAAAAAGAAGAGAAGTTGTGGGACCCGGTCAAAAAATGGTAGAAAGTACAAGTGGCATGTTTTTTTCTCCTCCAAAATTTACCTTAAAACAGGTGCGCCTAGCGCTTACCCCACTTAGGCACACTCCTGCTTCAAGCCGCTTTGCCTTTATCCTCTATAGACGCCATTCTTGCACCTAGGTGCGCCTTTAACAACTATGGTCATGGGGACCATCTTATAGTGATCTCTTTCATGATATCACATGATGCTAGAATATTTCAAATATGGCTTTACAACCTTGCCCTCACCTCTACATATAGTGAACAACCCATTTGAGGCAAATTATTCAATTATCACATGAGTTAGAGAAATGAGAATGAGAATTTGATCAGTTCTTTTTAATATTAGTTGTTACTGGTAGAAAGTATAAGTTGGAGGAGTTGTTGTTGCAGGAGCCACGGTTGAGGCTCAGAGGAGCCACCACCAAAACTGTCCTCCAAATGTTACATGCCTCGCCCACGGTCAAGATGAGATTTTTCCGTTCCTACTTCTCGGCAATTTCCCACTAAAGAGCTGAAAGGGGGGCATGATCACCCACTCCCGTCACAAAATAGAAAAAACTCCAACCTTTGCAGGTGTCGGAGGGCTTTCACCGATACTTGACAACATCCGTCGGAGCTTCTAGCGTGCCTGCTTCCCAGAAATCTCTCGCTCTAGAGCCGAAAGGCGGTCGAGATCCCCCCCCCCCCTCCTGTCACAAAACAGCAGAATCGTACTCTCCCAACCTTCGCCGACGTCTGGCGATCCTTGCCAGTGTCTCATGAAGGCCGAGGCCCCTTGAAGTCTCATCATGCCGGGATCTTTTTCGTTCATCCTCGCAATCACCCGAGAAAAACTCCTGCTACCGTGCTGCCAATCGATGACCAGCCACGTTACCGGCATTGCCGGAGAGGTGCGAGCCCCACTGGAACCCTGATGATCTCAGAGTGAGACTTGGCTATTGCCCTTCTTGTGTTGCAGCAAACCCTAACAGAAGTTTCGAAACCTGTTGTGCTGCCCTCATTGTTGAAGGTATGTACAAATCAACCCACCAAACTTTTGAACATAGTTTTGCCCTTGAGTTTTCAATATAGGGATGGCAATTTAACCCGCCCCGTAGGAGCCCCCCCCCCCCCCCCCCCCCCCCAAATGGGGCGGGTTTTAAAACCTGATTAATGAATTAGGAGCGGGTATGAGTTTAAAAAAAACGTTTATTAAATGGGGCGAGTTAGGAGTCAAGTTAAATAAAACCGCTCCGCCCCACCCCGCCCCATTTAACTTATGCCTTGATAATTATCCTTTATATGAATGTTAATTACAATTAAACCATGTATATATATACACACACACACACATACTAAAAGACCCTTTATATGTATGTTAATTTTGTGAAAGATCTATGTGGAAACATGGATTGACAATTAAGGGATTATCTCACATATTGAAATACGAACCATTGTAAACCTCTAAGACTATAATGTAATAATGTTAATTTTACTATTTTAAAATTAACCCAACCTGTAAGAGCTCCGCCCCGCCCCGTTTATTAAATGGCGCGGGTTAGGGTTTTGGAACCCCCCCCCCCCCCCCCCCCCCCCCGGCCCAATACCCAAAAACACCTGAAAAACAACCCCTCTTTATAAACTACAAACCAATCTCCATTACTCCTAGATGTAT